>OV656843.1:16000000-16422500 GCA_927399475.2 Acleris emargana
TTGGGAAATTAATCAGTTTGGCAAAACTTTTTGACGAAACGAAGGTAACCCGTCAATGGGACGAGTTGTGAACGGGACCAGCCGCGAACGGGACGGGGTGCGTTCGCGGGACGATCTGCTAAGGGACGGATTGCGGAACGGAACGAATTGAGAACGGGACCATATACGACAAAGCCGCTGTGATGGATACAAACTATTAAAAAAAGTAGATTATTGTAACAGTAGGTAATGCACTGTGCAAGAACAAAGAAATTAAACAATTGATTTTATTCTTTGTTTCTAAGTTGTTAAGTGGAACAAGTTGATTGTTCAAACAATTTGGACAAATTCAATAAATAAAATAAATAAATAAATAAATATCAGGGGACAATGTCACACCAATTGACCTAGTCCCAATTTAAGCTCTAGGCTTGTATTATGGGAACTAGACAACGATATAAATACTTATATAGAGAAATACATACTTAAATACATAGTTAACATCCATGACTCAGGAACAAATATTTGCGCTCATCACACAAATATCTGCCCTTACCGGGATTTGAACCCAGGACCGCTAGCTTCGTAGGCAGGGTCACTACCAACTAGGCCAGCGCGTCGGATGTAATATTTTTGTATAGTATCGCTGTGGCACGAAAATAATATTCAAAGTATTTTTGATCCCATAATAATTACCTAAACAGGATGGAAATGGCGAGCCCGTCTACACAATGTTGGCAGGCAATTGCATGAGGATTTGCTTATGGTTGGTCGGCAGGTAAGATTGCGCTCTACTTTATAGGAAAGTGCAAAAATCATCAAATATATTGGGCATAGGTACAAGGTACTTAAAATACCTGTCCCATACTATGTTGTAAAAGGAGTAAGAACGTGCTTAGATGCTTTTATGCAGCTTATCCGTTTCGATAATAAATATTGGATGGTGACTGTACAGCGAGTTAACAGTTTATAGTGACATCTTCGAAATGATGCGAAACAGAACCCTATCTAAACCTTTGTTGGCAAACCCTGAAGATAATTAACATAGGTATTATAAAATAAAAATCACCCGTGTGAGTTGGGCTATACGGAACCCTTGGTGCGCGACAGGCACTCGGACGGATTTTTAGCCTGTTCACAACCAGCTTTGACTTACCTGCCTATTTCCGAGCAAAGCGGTGCATCGGAGCACACCGCTGCCCGCTTGAACACGTGGAGACGTGACGCTGAGGGCTTCTGGGGCTCCACCGGGTCCGGCGGCTCTCCCCGCCGCGCCTTGGCCGACAACCCGATCACGAAGCCGCATATCGCTAGTACGATCACGAGCAGCAATATAAGACCTAGCGCCACCTTCGTCTTGAGTTTTATTGGTCTGAAACAAGATATGTAACGCGTAACGCCATCTGTTGGTGAGTAGCGGAAGCTATTAGGGACTTGTCGATTCGTTTGTGCTAGCTTTTATATCGTAGAATGAGAACATTTTATGAACTTCAGAACTATAAGGGAGTTTATTATCAGCTATTTTTGACATTGTTTAACCAATATTGTATACGGCCCTTTTTATAACACGAAGTTTCGTTTTAAACTTGCTATATATAAAACGATATTATATAAAACGTCGGAACCTATTTTGCTCATGCATTGTCGCTTGTAGGCCAGGTAACGGGTTACAGCCTTGTGGGGAAACAAGTTTAGATTAAATTAAACAGCGAAGCCATGGTTTTTCTCTAAGGTACTGTTACCCTACAAAACAGGGAGTTTTGAGGGCGGTTGAGCAGTTATAAAATTAGGGCTGTACATCAAAGTTAGACTACGCGGATGCAGGCAGTACTTAACTAGTCATAACGAATGATCCAGCGAATTCAAAATGCTCGTGTTTCTTAACGCTTCTCCATACCACCTGGCTTGTAAGCAACCCTATCTTATTTAACCAATGTTATGTGAGCGTACCTATATACAGCTAGGTTATTTCGGATACCAGTTCAGTGAGCTCGTTTTCTCGTTGTTTTTACACTACGTTAACAGAGCACCGCACACAGGACACTCAGATCAGAAATTACTTAAGTTAGAATTAAAACTTATTGGTATGGTGGGTTAGGGATCGGTGGTTTACACTTGAAATATCGAAACTCATTTCATACAACGATTCAATTCGCCCAATTTTCATTTCATCGACAGGCATTTCCACGTGCAGGAGTTTTTTTTTATTGTGGTCACAAGTCTAACCTAACCTGACCTACGTATCGAATGCTTAAGATAACCTGAAAACTATAAGGTTTCAGCAGAAGTTAGTTTTCGATGAAATGAAATTCGGTGAAATGACACATTCGATGAAATGTTTGTCGATATTTCAAGGGGATCCCGGGATCGGTACGGTGCGATCACTTTGTCTACGTAGGTACGTCCTGAGCCATTGGGTCCAAGTGAAGCACTCGTCAAGTTGGACTACTTCAAGTAACTCTTAACGATATGGTGCCAAGCATATAAAAACAACAAATAATAAAAACCGGCTTAGTGTTAGTCGGACCGAAAGAAACCCTAAGTGCGCGAGTCTAACTCGCATTTAACCGGTTTTTTTCATTATGCGACCTTTGTATAAATCAGACGCGGCTCCTAGAGAAAGGCCTGGGCAAAGAGAAAGGCAAGTGTCGCCGGGTCGACGGATTACGTTGGACTTACTCCCTCCTAATTCCTTAACCCCCCCTTAACGTTTAGAAAACCACGCTATATAATTAAATAACAAAAACAGCAAGATCGCGTACTTACCACTGTTTGTGTATATGCATTTATATCTGATTAATTAATTACGGAATATTTGAATTGGTTTCTTTTTAATTTGCTATGTTACGCAATTTTAGCATGTTTGTTTTTTATTTGTTATTTATTATTTAGAATTTTGTCATGACTTTGTCTGTTCCAAGTAGGTATACAATAGTAGTCTTTGGTCATCTTTGGTCTGTTTGAGGTAGTGTCTTTTTTATTCTACCAGAGGACCACAGAATAAAATAAAGAAATTGAAACTATTTGTTGAAATAGCTACTTTGCAAAGGACATCATCCATTTTGGTCCAAAAGTGAAAGTGCCGGCCAAAAAAAAAAAATGGTTTATTCTGATACAATTTACCCGCCTTAGCATTTCTTACTATGGCACCAAAGCTGTATATCATTAGTCTTGATTTTATTTGAGTTCGAAAAATCTCTCTCGTCTTTTTATACACAGTAAGATATTTCATTTGTATTATTTACGAGATTTTAGAATGAATGAAAGAATGAGTAAAAACCAAATAAATGTTCTGCTATGGATCCTAGCTCGAAGTTCTTGTTTGGAAGGTCCTTTTTTTTTGTTTCATTTGAGATTAAACATTGGAGATGTGATCTCTCCGAAGCTGTTCACCGCTGCATTGGAGGATGCTTTTAAGGTTCTGGACTGGAAAGGACGAGGCATCAACATAAATGGTGAGTACATCACTCACCTTCGATTCGCTGACGATATCGTAGTTATGGCTGAGACCATGGAGGACCTCAGTGCAATGCTCGCTGACCTCAGTAGAGTTTCCGACCGAGTTGGCTTGAGAATGAACATGGACAAGACGAAAGTCATGTCCAACGTCCATGTCGCGCCAACTCCCGTGATAGTCGGAGGCTCTGCGCTCGAAGTTGTTGACGACTATATTTACCTGGGACAAACGGTCCAGTTAGGTAGGTCCAACTTTGAGAAAGAGGTCACTCGTCGAATCCGACTCGGCTGGGCAGCGTTCGGGAAGCTTCGCAGCACCTTTTCGACCAAATTACCGCAGTGTTTGAAGTCAAAAGTCTTTGACCAGTGTGTGTTGCCAGTGATGACCTACGGATCCGAGACGTGGGCGCTAACGATGGGCCTCATAAGAAAGCTCAAGGTCACTCAGAGGGCTATGGAGAGGGCTATGCTCGGGGTTTCTCTGCGTGATACAATCAGAAATGATGATATCCGCAGGAGAACTAAGGTTACCGACATAGCCCGAAGAGTAGCTAAACTGTGGGTAAGCAGTGGGCGGGGCACATCGCACGCAGGACTGAAGGCCGATGGGGTCAGAAGGTTCTTGAGTGGCGTCCGCGGACCGGGACACGAGCTGTGGGTAGGCCTCCAACAAGATGGAGTGACGACCTTGTAAGGATCGCCGGAAAGCGGTGGATGCGAAAAGCACAAGACCGGTCTGAGTGGAGAGCCTTGGGGGAGGCCTATGTCCAGCAGTGAACGTCTTTCGGCTGACATGATGATGATGATGATGAGATTGAACAATCGTATCATCATCATCTGCACCCACATCTTTCGTTTATCTGTCACTATTAATAGTAATGTCATTATAACTTATAGAGTCTGGTCCGCATTTGATAATGGTTAATGGCTTCAAAAGCGTTTTTATAACGAGAGTTATACGCCTTCATAAACATGTTTATTTATTTATAAAAAAAAAACAAAATACTCTCAATAAATAATTCAAAAATTACAACAACAAAAAATATGTAAATATGTAAATATGTTTGAAACCCGTATCTTACCAAAATATGTTCAAATGTAAAGTATGGTAGAATTATTCATTAGTTTTTGTTAGTTCAATTCACCGAAATATTTAATTTTCTAACTAGAATAAAACTATGGATATTGGTAGTACAGCTTTGGTGCCATAATAACAAATGCTCAGGCGAACAAGATCTAACAGAATATAGCTTCTTTTTTTTTTGGCCGCACTTTTATGTTTGGACCAAAAATGTATGAAACCCGGATGATGTCCTTTAAGTTTCAATGCTTCCATCCGACCTCTCCACTCCACTCTCCAGAGTGGCAGTCAACAACCAGCGCTGTGGTCCAGCGACCATAACTTGCGTTGGAAGTTTTTAAGTAAGACAGATGTAGAGACTAATCCTTTCCCATCATGTTTTGGCGGATAAATTCGTATTTATCATGCTTTCTCAATAAGCTTCAGTTGCCATCAATAAGCCACCTGAAAAAGCTACATAAATACGAACTTACCCATATAAAAAACGATGGGAAAGTATTATTCACTACATAATGTACACTTAGGGACAAAAAAAACGGGTCAGAGTGCGTTTTTCATACAAACGAGGCTATTTCGAAGCCTCTTGGTTCCTTGCCAGGGGTTGTTTTGAGTGAGGTTTAATGGCGGATACTCCGAGGTGCAATAGAGGAGGTCAAATGTTCTTAAGATACCTAACTTATCGCACAATCAGTTAACACCACAGCGAGAGAGTTAGGGTCAGCATTCGGATTTCCTTACATTTTATTGGCATTTTACATGTTTTTCTGAATATGATCAATTCCGGCGTTAGCCGCAGATTAAATCAGTTGGGTATCCTAGGAACTCTGGAAGTCCTGTATCGATGGTCGGTGTATCCATCATCAGATTTCACTAAAAGCATCTCCTGGCGAGGATCCAAGGCTTCGAAATAGCCTCTTTTGTATGAAAAACGCACTCCGACCCGTTGTTTTTGTCCCTGAGTGTATAATAAATAATGCGGTTTTAAGTTTTCGTCTTTTATATTACATCTCACCTAAAACTTTTTTGAGAATTTATGGTGCTTGTCATAAACATTAAGTTTGATGGGGTACTTTATACCTTATTAAATTGTCTTTTGGACTTGACAGCAGCGCGTGGAGCTAACCCCATGTGCTTCGGATCCATTAGAGTTGTTTAGTCCATTAGAGCAAATACTCTTTTATCGAGCAATAGTCTTTACGTGTGATATCCATGGACTCATTTCTCTTATAAGTCCAAGGAATTGTCTATAAATAATTCGACATTGTCGAAATACACCTTAACGGGAGAGAAGGCCATTAATTAAAATTAAAATAAGAATTAGAAATTTTATTTTGATCAGAGTTAACTTTTTGGTTTCACCTTCACTTTGAGGTAGTTACATAGAATTTCAATATTTGTGTATTTGCCATTTTTACAGAAATTTATCTCGCATAGAAAAACGTCTGCCAGAAGTTAGATTGGAGAGACTTCCTTACCATCTAAGGTAAAATCCAGTTTATTGGTATAGCTTATTCGTGAGATAATATTCCTAAAAGCATAAAACAAGTTGTGAAAATTGAAATTCAATTGTGGCATTGTAGAAAACGGCGAGCGAAGATTGTCAAATTGCATTGTTCAAATAGTTATAAATAAATGCAATAAATATTGAGAAAACTCAACGAATCTCATTTCAATATTATTTTTATATGATGATATCTACAAATGACAAATAAAACTGTTTCGTAATAAGAACAAAAAAACAGATAATTCATTGCTACTTTTTTACTAAACCACTCTTTAGTTCACGCAACTTTGCCAAATTATTTGGTAAGGGACAACTAAGTAAATATTGATATTAAGAATAATAAATTGTCAAACTACAATTTAGACTATTTAGATGGTGTGCTAAAATACTAAAAACATAACATAACCATTAAAAATGACTGTTCACCGGAATCCCTACACTAACTCAAGTGGAAGATATCAAGAACCTTTTACAAAATATCAAGAAAAAGTTCAAACTTCTCCTTCTACTACTGATTCACAAAAGTAATTGATAACTCACTTTCCAGGGTAATCATCATCATCTTCCGCGATGAAGTTTCCTTGGAAAACAGCGAATCTATTGATAGGCGACACCAGCCGAATGGTGTCAATGGGTGTGTCATCTGCGTGTGTGCTTATAAAACTCCTCCGGTGCAAGCCACTCCTTAATTGTTTCATTATTATTGTTTACATAACCCCACTGAATTGAACTTTAGCACATCATAACATAACCTAAAACTGTTAACTGAACACCGGTATTAATCTGTACGTTTTACTTTCGTTTGAATACATTTTTTTTAATCTTTACGGCTTTTTTTTCGACGAAAAGCACGGCTTTTGATGTTTGACTGCTGCCGATGTTATTGCAGTGAACTTGTCTGCGGGTACTGTGAAAATCGATAAAACAGCTGACTACGTAGGTACGATGTGATGCTCTGCTAGAATTTTCTGTAGTGCTTCAGAGTGGTTCAGAGTTTTTACGCTAGATGGCGCTAATACACCAGGTTACTTTCCTTTCATTTTGATGCAATTTGTGTTGAGGTTATCATTGTTTTTCTTCTAAAATAAAGAGTAGTTTAATTATTTAAATGTTTTACCTAGAAGTTTAAGTACACTTTTACGTTTTATTGTGATTTTGCTAACACTTTCCTTACAGGCTTTTTTTGCCAACAAAGTGGCTGCTGATTTGCTAATATCCAAGATTATCAAAATTAAAAAAACACGTCACAAATTTGATTACACAACACATCACACCTTTACTCTAACTTATTTATAACACCGGAATTTTAACGTAAACACAGTAAACACAATATAATGTTTGAAATGCTAGACGACTATTGCGTAATTACTGTGAGATAGTTGTTCACCATTTTTTTTCCTTAAACACTGAGTTATAATTACGAGTGTTTACGTACCTCACGTACGTATTGTGTACGAAGGTCAGAAAACAAGGAATTTCAAACGACAGCCTATAAGAACTTAACGACTCGATGCCTGTAATTACAGTAGGTAGGTGCCGCAACGACCAGTTAGAAAAATAATGTTTTTCTTAGGCAGACTCGACATTGGCGAAATATTAATTAAGGCCAAAATAAAAAATAAACCTATTAAATACTTAGATACCTTAGATACTTAGACCCCTTCAGAACTGATACTCTTGAACTGCCTATCCGAATTTCCTCAAGCCTAGCTGAGAACCACTCCAAATAAACTAACTTCCCATTAAAAAAACCGGAAATCTTATTGCCTAACGCACTCGCAATCGCGACAATAGCGACAAGGTACAATAGCGACGCGGGTCCGAAGCGGTCCATCTGTGTGGGAGATACGATGCCACATATAGACAAAAAGAGACGCATGATAACTTATAACTAGACCCCGCTATCGGAGGTGCAAAATGGTAGCTGTCAAGTTCTTAGGGATGGGTAAAAATATTCTTGATGTCGATATCGATATTCTTACTTTTTCTGTACAATTAGTTTTATATATGTACCTATACCATTTTTTAGACTACAATTTAACATGTTTTTTTTAGAATCCATGATAATCATTGTCATCAGAAATGTAAATAAAAATAAATAGGACTCAGATATATTGGGTTTATTGTTGAATAAATTAATCGTGACTGCACTAGATTATTGCAGAGAAACTGAAAAAAAGTGATCGTTCATTAGCAATACGATATCCCTCTAAGAGAAATTTAATTTAAATTAATTATTAAATTTTTAATTAATTTATGAATAGTTCGTGCTATGAAGATAACGATAATTTGTTAGTAATTATGAAATATTGAAGAATTTTATTTATAAATAGAAATGAAAAATGTTCAACACATTCATTTTGTAATTATATAGTCCTGTTTTATAAAATAAACACGTTTAATTAAAGTCCTACACTCTCATTATGGCAAAGAAAAAATATCGACATATAGCTATAATTATCGACATATATTTCAAACTAATTTTACCCATCCCTAAGAACTTGACAGCTACCATTTTGCACCTCCGATAGCGGGGTCTACTTATAACCCCTTCACGCTCTCTGTTTGCGACGGGATATAAAGGTCGAGTGCGAGTTGGGCTCGCGCACCGAGGGTTCTTTTTCCCGGCACAAAGTACTGAGGCCCTACTTTGAAAATCGAAGTTCAAAGTAACGTTAGCTCCATCCCTTTCTCTCGATTTAGTTTCGAATGACGAGTGACAGGGACGGAACGTAATAACGGGCTTTTGTATTATTTCCGATTTGAATTCGACTTCGAATCGAATCAGAGCGCGAGCACAATGGACACTTGGCCATTTTTAGTATTTCGCACCTTCAGAACCATAGTGACTTAATTCAGAAATTTTAAATTTCGAGTTTGGTCTCTATAATAATAAATTTATGCCTAGAAGTTTGAAAGCTGAAATTTTTGATTAGGTCACTATTGTTCTAAGGCTGAAGCCAGACGAGCGTATTTTTTGAGTTGTGAGTCGCGTAATTTCTGCTCCTCCATTCAGTTTCATAGTAGTAGTATGATGAATGGAGGAGCAGAAATTACGCGACTCTTGCTTCTTGCTTCAGCCTAAAGGTGCGATTTGTTGTTTTTATTCAGGATTTCAACTACAATAATACTAAATGCGCGTGTATGATTTACTATTTTCGGATACACCAAAAAAAAGTTTCCCCTTTATTATTTAATTTTTTTTTACTTACGTATGCCCTAATACGACAAATTCTGAAAAAAAACGATATCTATCAAGGTTCAAAAGATACGGCGCTTTAAAGTTAGGGCGGATGGACAGCATAGGCATATTAATTGGGCAGTTAAAGGGCGTTGGGCACCCTTTGGGTAGGGAACCCAAAAAAAGAGATATTAGTTGGTAAGTTGACCCACCTGCTGTCAGAATCCGGGAGCTTGATGAGAACGTGGCGGTTGCTCTTCCGCGCGCTGCCCGGCCGCTTCAAAGAGCTTTCCCGCCGTAACAGTTGCTTATCACTCATTATGATACTGTTCGATTTATGCGGACTGCCCAAGCTTGAGATGACAGGCGATTTCGAGGGCGGTTAGCTGGTTAATTTATTAAGTAATTTGAGTTCTTGACACTTGGGCGAGATCAATATCGATCTTGTTATGTTTACGATAAATTACCTACTTTGATTTGTGTGACACAGAAAGTTGATTTAAGTTAAATTATGTCATCATATATGCTGAAACTTTTTTATAAGTAATTTTGTAAGTGATATTATAACCGCTCGGTCTTCTTTATAAGGCAGTTTAGCAAGAAATGTTTTAAACATAGTGATATGCAATTTAGCAATTAAAATATAAATATAATGTCGCATAATGACAAGACTACTTACGACGCGACTTAACTACGTTTTTTGGTGTGATTTTAACCTTGTATGTCATAAACGGAGATATACCTACTAATGAAATTTAAATGAATTGTTGTGTTTGTAAATAACAGAACATCTACGTTAACTTCCTACTTTTTGAAATTAACCATTAAATAAATAATATAAATATCTAAGAACAATCTTATACAACCTAACCTAGTCCCAGACTAAGCTCTCAGCTTAAGAAGGCAACGATAAAAATACTTACTGAGAGAAATACAATCTTATTTACATAGAAAACTTCAAGATTCACCAGACTTATCACACAAATATCTGCCCTTATAAAAAATGATTTCGTTATTGACCTTGTTTAAAAACCTTGCGCGGATTCGGGGCTTAATCTGGCATGACGTAATTACTGCGAATGTCAAGGATATATCCTTATACCTTAGCTCCTCAATGGCTTGCTTACTCTTATTAAATATTAACGTGTTTTTGTTTTATGTGTACCGCTACTGTGTGATTAATAGGGTTCGGACTTTTGGTGGCATATCGTGGTTCTAGAATCCACGGAGTCACTGTTCCCTAATTATTATAATAATGCCACCTTGATTTTGACCTTCGTTGTTGTCATAATAACATCTCAAAATGCGTTTGTTAAATCGCTAAAGAGTTAAAATTAATTTTGGCAAAGGGGGATATCTCCGCTCTGGAGGCATTACAAACAAACAAGTTTTAGTAGGTATGGAAAAACCGAACTAAAAGTTTATTTAGTTCATTTTGAAATATGACAATATTGAAGGCCAAAATCAAAGTGTTATGTTTTGAATGATTAGGCAATAGCAACTCCATGGATTCTAAAACCGCGATATGCCACCAAATGTCCTAACCCTAGTGATTAACCTTCTACAAGATGTTGCTATTAATACAACTTATAGTGTACCTTATTCTTTCATATCGAGATTATTTTCTTCCTATCCGTCCTAAAGCCTTTGGAATTGGACTGACATTAGCAAGGGTAGAGAAGGGGATTTGTTTGTCAGATAATGATATTCCAATTATGGTTAATAGCAGCTTCTTATGTCTGTAAGCACAGCGGAGATCCTGTGGCCACTTTCCGGATCCATTAACGCAAGATCTTAGATAATATTTCATTGCCGTCGCTTTTGGCCGGCTTTAGAAAATGGACGGGACACGCTTAAAAAACGGTGGTCGACCGGCGCTCGCAGACATACTAGAATCATACTATGTCACTGTTAACACTGACACGGGGGACGAATGATGACGCATGGATTGTGAAGTGTAGAAATTTCTTGAATGTAATCAGGTTTTGCGAATCAAATCGGAGAAATACTGGAAAAGGGCCGAATCTTAAGTACCCGAAACCGACGTGCGTGCATGACGCGATGTATGAATGTTGAAGAAGCGAAAGAAATAAATTTGTCAAGATCGTAGCAAGTGGAAAGAAGTGGTCTCTGCCTACTCCTCTGGGAAACAGGCGTGATTTAATGTAGGTATGTATGTAATCAAGTTTAAACCATTTTAACAGGCTCGTAAAAATTATAAAGTCTATGAAAAATACAACAACGAGAATTATGAAAATTTAGCTGGCTAGGATTTGCTGCTTAAAGAAAAAGGGCTTATTTGATAGATGGACAGATCAATATACTGGTAATGTGTTGATTTATTAGGGAGCTTTTTAGTATTTGGTAGGTACAGAGTTCTTGAAGCAATTATTCATACGATGCAATTGTCCTTCCCATAAGAGTAGGTGGCAGGTGATTAATTTATATTGAAAATTACATGTCATGTCATGTCACATAATGAAAAGTAATTCTCAATAAGATCGTCCATATAAAAGTGGTAGGTACAGTCAGCGTCAAAAGTAACTGGTCACTTCAAGCTACTTTTGTACTTTATCGCATTAACACATTAGACAATCTTGTTTGACATTACTTATGTGACAGTAAAGCGACAAGGTATTTAAGTGATCAGTTTCTTTTGACGCTGACTGTACTAAGTAATAAAAAAATAAGGAATATTAAAAATGGTAATGAAAAAAAGTGAAAAGCAATAACATGAAGTATTAAATACCAGCTAGTTATAAATTATATATATATATATTTAATGATCTTGCCCTTCCCTCAGAACAAACCAACTTCTTTGAGCTAAGACATCAATGAACGTAGGTAGTAACTATGTACTTTAAACACGGAAATAAATTGGAATCTAAATAATTTATGCCCGCAATAACTCCAAGAAATAACTGAAGTAGCTCAATTAACGCTGTGTTTAACGAACAGGTTTTTTTATCGCCATTTGGCACTTCTATGTGAATATCACGAGCTAGAAAAACACCTTGTGTACCTTACCTAGTTGTAACACGGCTTACAGTCACTTGTCAACTAGTTAACTAAATAAAAGAGGCCACATGCGTTACAAACAGTGGTCTTAGATCCGAATAGGGGACGACCTTCACCCAGCTGTTTATTCGATAAAAAGTATTTTATATCAAATTTAATATGGTAAGTCCAGTACTTAAATATTTAAAAAAAAATACTTAAAAAAACTGGAATAGCTTTTTTAATAGACAAATTACATACTAATCGAAAGTATGCCTATAGAAAAAGCAAACGTTAGGTTAAGTGCAAATGATTAGTACCGACTTACCTGTTTATAAACAGGTAAGTCGGTTTGTTTTTTTTAAGTATTTTTTTTTAAATATTTAAGTACTGGACTTACCATATTAAATTTGATATAAAATAGCTACCAACCCAATAGTTAGGTATATTTTTTATGGTATGTAAGTTGTCTATTAAAAAAAGCAACTGCATTTTTGGTTATAAGGTTGTTTTTTTTTTTTTATTACTTACTTGACTGAAAATTTTCAGCCTACCTAATCGCCATATATTAACATATTAAATTTGATATGAAATACTTATTATTGAATAAACAGCTGGGTGAAGGTCGTTTCCTATTCGGACCCCCTACTATAGCGTGTTGATAACGGAAATGCTCGAGTGGTGGTAGGACCTTGCAGGGTCCGTCGGGATCGCCACCACCTTCTTATAATTCAACCTACCACCAAGCAGTGTTCGCGTTCCATCTTATCTGATACCATCTTATTGATGGGTCCTTACGGATACACTTCGACCCTATGGGATCTTTTGTGTAATACCCCTCGCATTCCATCTTACAAGGAAAGGTATCAACTGTCCGGCTCCGATTCGGTTTATTTTGATATATTTTAGAGAGTAGTCTAGTCCAGTCTTTTTTTTAGCTGGGCTTTTGGGAGAATTGTCCTCCAAAGTACTGAAAAGTGACTACCCAAACTCTATTGTAAAGGTACGGTGCGTTAAGTACCTACCTACGACTTTGAAAGATTTGGAAAGTGGCAACGAGGTTTCTGCTGTACCTAATACAGACCCACTGAGGTTGATATCTTTAGATTGGTTTCGATGTAGACATTCAGTCACTTAACTGTGTTGCTAACAAAATCACTTACATACATGGACCTTACCTACGTACATAAGTAGCTTTAAACTGCATTCTTCGAAGCACTATACAACTCAAGAGGAAGTAAGCGCCTATGCTATAACCGGCTACAAAAGTTATCTGTATAGGCCTAGGCAAGTTACATTCTAACGGTGTCAAATAATGTGATTGAATGGCATTACCTACGGGACAGGCTACGCCTAGAGTAGGCGCCGGTGTTAACTCTTTTTAACCTTAAAAAAGGAGCTTATACGTTACACTGTATGTATATTTTTGAAAAATATATGTTCTCCGATTTCTCCGTCAACTGTGAACCGATTTTAAAAATTATTTTTTGGTTTGATAACTTTATCAATAAATAATATAATAAAATAATAAATAATTTGATTAGGGAATCAGTGAGGAATTGAGGGAACTCCTCAAATATTGTATGCAAACATAACGATTTTAGTATTTTTAGGACTCAGCATTTGTATCTAGCATTTGCATTCAGAAAGTATCTTTTGGTGAAGTGGAACTGATGATGAAGACCACAGACTGATGGCCACCGGAACTCCTCAACAGTACCTATTTCAAGGTCGGCGATAAGATATCTCGATAAAGGTAGTTTAGCGACTAGAACGAAGAAAATTTAATTGTTTCAATATGATTATGACTTTCCCGTGGCGTTGCTTGCGGCGAACTTGAAATGTGTTGAAATGTGATCACTAAAAACTATAAAATAAAATAAATGTTTATAAAAACAAAAAGTCGTTTATAAACCGCTTTCAAAAATGGATAACTCAAAACTAATCAAACTGAAGTCAGCGACTCACAATATTTTTACCAAAAGCCGACTTCAGTATACCTACTATTTTAAAAGAATTTATTTCTAGCGTTTTTGAACCCGATTTTTTATTTTTTTAAACATTTTTGTAATGTAAGTAGTAAGTATCTACATGAATGTGCCACGTGTCTGTTTCTGTAACTGTATCTCGGCTAAACTTGATGTATATTCATGTACAATAAAGATATTTTAATTGTAATTTGTTTTATGTTAACAATAGGTGGCGCCATTACTGCAACTTTCTTCTTTTTGGCCCAACTGCGTCAGAAAGTATGTTTTTCAAGTGTAGGTATGTATGTGGGTATGTCTATTTCTTTGGCTCACTCTGCAGCATTATCGGCTTGATGCAATTTGACATATGAGGTGTCGTTAGATTCATCTTGGTTGTGGGAGTGAAATTGGCTCATTTTGTCAAAATAGTAAGAGATAGTAGAGAGAGAACGGTTTTTTTTTAAACATATATCGACGAGAATATCAAAAAATGCAATGGGGCTTTTTATGCTTCCTTTTTAATGGACTCGTTTTGTAAATCAGTTGGAGATAAAAACAAAGCAAAATAACTGATCAGAGCGGTTATTATGACGTAACTATGCAGTTCAGTTTACGCTGAGAGAAAAGGACAAAGCTATATAACTGCTATAGCTCTGTCCTTTACACTAGCCGTAAAATGAACTGCATAGCTATGCCATAATAACCCCCCAAGACTTCTATTCTACTGCGTACAATCACAATGCCTTCGGCGTGTTTTGGTGTTGTTTTTAACATGGCCGCCGTTTAAGTACTGTCAAATAAATAAGACTTATAAAAACGTCGACAATACGGAAACTCGTCAAAAGGAATAATGTTTTACCGTGTAGAATCTCGGCCCTGAAGTGTGCCAATTTTTTTGTAATTTTTTTTATGACATGGGAAGGCATGATGATGATAGGTGGGGACGCCCAGCCGAAGCAGGCGGGCAGTCGATTCGGTCAGCCGTTCATTCTGCATGTTCATGGGAAGGCATACGAGCACACAGGCCACCTGATGGTAAGTGGAAGCTGTGACCCATAGACATTCGCATTCATAAGACCGCAAATGCACTGCCAACCCTGAGGACTAAGATGGAATGCCCCTATGCTAGTCATTTCACCGGCTGTCTTATCCCCAAACCGGAACACAACAATGCAAACACTGCTGCTTGGCGGTAGGTTAATGGATAAGATGGTGGTACCAACCCGGACCGACCCTGCACAAGGTCCTCTCACAAGTAATTGACTGTCGGTCAAACGTTTAGAATAAATGACGTAATTTTCAAACTGAACTTACAAAATGGGTTTTTTGCTTCTAGCACTTCTAGTCAGTTACCGGCTGCATTGTAGCCTTGAGTTTCGAACCACATGAGTGATAACAGGTACATAATACGCATAGGAAATGTCGTTCAATGCCGTATGAGCGTGTTTTGTGTTGTGTCCGTTGGTTAAACTATTGTTCGAATAATCCGATGAATGCCGAGTAATAAAACGAGGTACAAATTAATTGAATAAATCTATTGAGTATGATACGCGTATATTGTTCTGTTCCGGTGTAGAGGTTAGATATTGATTAGGTAAGTAAGTGAAGTGATTGGAATTCCACTGTAGTTATCATATTATGTTTGCGAATCTCCAATTCTCCATGGGTGGGTTTTGAATGAGCGATAGTTTAACATTAGTTTCCATTAGTCTCGGCAAGTAATTTTTATGCCTCTAAAAATAACCTAGAATTTGTTTCGGACTGTCGGATGACCTTTGTTATCTACTTAGCGTTTTGATTGTTGTCTAGTATTCATAAGACAAGCTTAGATCATCGTTTGGGATTAAACAAATTTGTTTGATATGGTTTCCTAGAAAAGTGGTCGAAACAAAATCTTAAAATAATATAACAAATTTTATGAAAATGTTCTGTATCATTTTAGCTAATTAGAGGCCGCCATTTTGGTGGCACTTGTAAACTGTTATAGTGACTTCTCATTTATTGACTTTGTATGTCATCATCATCATCATCATGTCAGGCGAAAGACGTCCACTGCTGGACATAGGCGTCCCCCAAGGCGCTCCACTCAGACCGGTCTTGTGCTTTTCGCATCCACTGCGTTCGCGGACCTTCAGAAGGTCGTCACTCCATCTTGTTGGAGGCCTACCTACAGCTCGTCTCCCGGTCCGGACTTTGTATGTGTCTTACATAAAAGGTGTTAATAAAATTGCAACTAGTTGCTTAATTTTAGTTATGTTCATTACTTCTGGTTCATAAGGTGTCGTTTATAGTATATTATTTAAACTGTTTTCATTTGATGACATTATTTCACATATATTGTTAATATAAATAAGTTCACAGTACTTTTGTGCCCCTTTTCAATTGTAGCGTTCTTATCGAGGCATTTTTAGCTTAAAAGCAATTGCAGCACACCAGAATATGCCAATGATCGACTAAAACAAGTAAACAATGATCGTTACATTATTTGCCAGCACAACAATATATTCTGTAGTTGAGTTTATTGATAAACATCAAAAAGTCGATAAATAAGAAGTCAGTATGACTGTTTAAAAGTGTCACGGTACGGTTCCAACGGAAGACCAGCGCTGACTTTAATGCCAGCATTACGCTGAGTTGACCGCTGACGCTGAGGGACCATTTCGTGGCTACTTTCTTCTTGTACGTGTTAGTCTGTTCCTTGTTATGTATGTCACGAATAAATGATTTTCTTTCTTTCTTTTCTTTCACGATAATTTTCGGGCTCTGCTAAAGTACTTAACGTAGTAAGATAATTAGGGAATGCAACTTAACCGATTATTAATCGTTTTTGTATGAAAAAAACCGGTTAAAACCGGTTATTTCCGTTTATTTGCATTCCCTAATCATAATGTATTCCACCGTTATTTTTCTGCCAGATTCTTTCAGGAACTCGCAATTTGCATGAACTTCTTTTAAAATCATTATCAATCATCATTCGTCAAGAACGGCACGGTCAAATTCTTTAACCTACTTTGTGAGCAAATAAATGAGTACCACAGATCACAGAAACAAGGGAGATATGTTATGGGGGCGTGGTTCGTGTCGCCTCGATATGGTCAAACTGACCATATCGGCACGAGGCGTGTCAAGCGTTGACACAGTCACTCACTGAACGCTGTCAGTATAGAAGCTCCGTTTAAATGATAAAATGACTGTATGTAGCGTGAAAGTGTGCAAAAATCGAAATACAAACGTTAATATAAAATCAAAGGGCATAACTTACCACCGGTAAATTTTGTTTTTAAGCATTATTTATATTTTTAAATGAATATTTTATATTTGAATGGATTTCAGAGCGTAAGGTTGTGAAAGTTGTGTTGACGTGATTTCTATCGACTATCGATAAATGGCTTATTCTACAGCTATCAATAGAATTCAATGTGTTAATAGTTCTAGTTATTTATCACTACCACGACACGCTTAAAACAGAAAAAAAATAATTTTAACAAATTTTCACGTTATACAAAATTTAATTTTCTTTACAATATTAACGAACGACGAAGGACTCTAGCAATTCAAATATAAGTAGGCGAATCATACAATTAAGATAAAAATAAATTAACCAACCACAAAGGCAAAGGGCTCTGCGGCTCAGTATTGAGCTGTGCTTGCACACAGCGCTGATTGACAGCTCGCGCCGACTCACTCTTAAAAGGATTCAAGCCTAAAGGTTGGATGGTAGAGATTGCCCCAAGTATTAAGTCTATCTTTCTGTTTTAAGTAATTTGTACCATTTATGAAATAAAGTTTACATAATCAAGTCGGTAAACTACTGGTTTGTCCCAAACTGAGATCTTGTGACGTGACACTCAACCGAACCCATTTTATTAGTATATTTGTATTAACATCATAAAGTCCAAGTTTACAATTTAGACTTTTATGTACTAATCAAAACGAAAATCTTTAACAGCTCCAGAAAATTTAACCAAAGAAATTCGGCCATTTTTTTGTTACGTTCTAATATAGGTATCGTTCCAAATTTAAAATCTTATGTACTTATCAATTTTACGCAAACCGTATTCTTGCTAATAAAATATTATTCTATTCTAACAATAATATATTAAGTTTAAATGATGTAATTGTATTAACCTAGTAGTAAAATAATAAAAATAGTACTTATTGCCTGTAAATTGAATAGTACCTATATTAACGTTGCAAACAAGTTTGAATTGTTTATCGATATATTTTGAAACATTCCTTGTGGCATCCCTAAGTGGACGACAGGAGAGAAACGCACACCTCTTGAAAAAAGTATAACTAGATGTCGCTGTGTGTGGGTAGTCCTTAACCTGCTGAACATAGGGACTACGATCTTGGCGCCATCTAGCTCTGAGGAACTAATTAATTACTCGTCGCATAGATGGCAGCTAAGTGACGAGTAAGCGCTACCTTACGTTCAGTGACTGAACTACGATGGAAAAAAAACGATCTTTCAGCATTTTTCAACCTTGAGAACTTAGTATAAAGCTTAACTTTCTGCTACTATCAAAACTATGTTACGGCGTTTTTAGTTCGTAAGCTGTAACCAATTATGAGGAGGTTGTTTTTGTAGTAGTTAATAGAGCGTAAGCGTAAGACGCACACATGTTTAAAAGTGGCGACACCGGGTCTTGTACGAATTGGCGTTCATGACATATCTCCCTTGTTTCTGTGATCTGTGATGAGTACTAAGCACGTACTGTTTCTAAATTTACTTGCTAAACAAATTTTCTAGGCTTAAGCCTCGATGACTTAGCATTGATCAGTGCTCAATTTTCATACATATTTCTGTATTTTTTTTTTCCATTTTTTTGTAGAATCACAATGTAAAGACACTGGAACTTGTGTAACTGTTTTACACTCATACAAATGCAGGGTTAAGGCTAGTATTGCTGCGATCGATAGGGACCCATTGGAGGACACCACATTTTTTTTGCAATTTTTTAAAATCCGTTTAGAGCCCTTTGACGAGGTAAAGACATCTTCGTTTTAGTTTTTCGTTCAATTGTCAGTTTTTAACTAAACTTTATTATCAACAAGTAATTCTCTCTTTTATATTTGAATTAACATTTCAATTATTTATAAATATCTTTACATCCAAACAAAATATACACTGCACTTCAATAAACAGTATAATGCAGTGTTTATTGTATAATATAGTGACTATACTACAGTAAAAACCTGCCTATTATTGGGAATAAACTACCTCGTTATCATAAATAATTGGATTACTATTGTTTTTTACTATTTACAAATTACCTTTAATATATTATAGATACGAAACTACTTAATATTAAAATGTAACGCATTAAAATAAAAAACAAAACCAAGCTAACTACTTAAATAATAATAATCCAAATTATTATTAACTAAATATTGAATAATAGAAATGCCGATAACGACATTATTATATAAATAATGTAACTAGATTTACTGACTTTTTTCCTATTTGTTTTATTGTTTAGAAATATCGTTTGCAATTTTCATCAATGCTTGTAAATTGATGTAATGCATAACTTTAACCATATTTAACGATAATTGTAATAAAAAAATGTCGTATGAATGTGTTTATATAACAAACGTTGACGTGTTGTTAACGCAGTAAGAACTTCGACGTAGGCCTTCTGAATAACCTAGATTTAAAGCATACCTAATTTATCACAGTTAATGACTTTTGACGGTTTAGAGAACAACGTCTTTGGTTCTCAATGAATGTGAATTAGCTCTTGAAATAAAATGTTTTTTTTTTGGATTTGTTTAAACTATTATTATCAGTATCTTCCCACCTACTTAGAGTTGCATTATACGCACGTAAATCGTTTCATGCTATTTCTTGACTTTTCTCTCCGTGAAGGCTTTATATCTCCCTAAGTATTAGTCGCGGTTTGCAAGGGTTCGGTAGTTTTGGATCTTAAGCAGCATTGAACATTAAACTTGAATTAAAAAGTAGCGAATGCACCTACGCCTTACTTTATCATCATCATCATGTCAGCCGAGAGACGTCCACTGCTGGACATAGGCCTCCTCCAAGGCTCTCCACTCGGACCGGTCTTGTGCTTTTCGCATCCACCGCGTTCCCGCGATCCTTACAAGGTCGTCACTCCATCATGTTGGAGGCCTACCTACAGCTCGTCTCCCGGTCCGCTTAAAACTTACTTTATATTTCTACAGAAATATGGTACAAATTGAGTTCTTGGTTGGGCAGTACCTAGTATACTCGTAGTGACCATATGTATGAGAAAAACCTTCTAGTCACGGTGAACAACCAATATTGTAAATCCAGTCAGTAACTATGACGCAGCTTGCAAGCTGCCCTCC
Source organism: Acleris emargana (assembly GCA_927399475.2). Lineage (NCBI taxonomy): Eukaryota > Metazoa > Arthropoda > Insecta > Lepidoptera > Tortricidae > Acleris > Acleris emargana. The sequence continues at coordinate 16,020,505 of OV656843.1, forward strand.
TAACCAAATAAAGCAGTATCCCAAAATCAATAACCAAAGCAGTTTTACTTCTCTTTTCTGAGTAATAAGGTTGATATTGCCACAGGATTTTTATCTGACATACTGCGTATTAGCTTAGGAGAGCAGAATAACAGTCAGTTTCCTCATACATTCAGTGAAGTTATCTACCATCAGGCTTTTTAACCTTTTGTTATTTACATATGAATTAGGGGCAGTGTAAATATCGTTCATATTTTGTGTGAGGACATTCTGCGCATTGCAAGGTTGAGTTACGGTATCTTTCATTTTGTTCAATGAAATGTTTATTTTCATATTTGATGTATGATAATTCATTATTAGTAATCATGTGAGTTCAATTAATTTTTTCAGCTATTTCGCTTTATTAGTTTGATGTTAACTGTTATTATTTATTTCACTTCTATGCTATTTACAAACACAACATTCCTCGTAGGTACGTACGATTAAAAAACAGCCTATTAACAGGATATTATTTGGCAAAAAATATCTACTTTTTCAAATAGGAATACATACTACAAAAATTACAACGATTGAAAACACTTAAAAAAACAGTAAAACATTTTAAGTTAAGCACAGCACTAAAATAAAAATAAACTGAATGGAAGGTTCATCAAAACAATAATTGAGCATACATGTTGTACTCTCGTTTCACAAACGTATTTTTTTTCACATATAAATTATGTCACGCACTCGCGATCACTCGCATTTTTTTTTATTCCGTGCACCGTGACGATGACACGGCGCCGCGAAGGCTACTGGCCGCGCGCGCGCAGGTTCATATACTGTCCAACGCTTGCGCTTATCACGTGAAATTTTGAATAGTTACGGTTTTCCTGTTCCGTTTTTTTTGGAGGAACTTTTGTTCGATCTGCAAAAAAGGTTTTTGACCTCTGGTGTTTTTTTTTGCTGTTGAGCAATTCTAATTTTCAGGAACTTAATAGACAAACGGCATTGGTGTTACAACTATTGCTTTAGGAATTAGTGTATGGTAAAGTTGGCTAATAAAATGAAAATGCTGAGCAGAGAGAGGTTAGAGATCTCACGTCTCTGGTAAAGTAGTGCTTTTGCTCAGTTTCCATAGTCAAACTAGGAACCGTCTGCAGCCTAGCTCAAAGACTCTTAGTACTAGAAAGCCGTAATTTGACATAAATATACATATTAGTCACGCCAATAAAATGGTAGCATAAAACCTGGTAAACATTTGTTTATTATAGTACCTCTCCTACACGTAACTTGGGTTTTATTTTTATTTTTCTTGTATACCCCATAGTGTTGGGTGTTGTAGGATAGGTCTTTCATAAATATTTCGAATGTTTTTATACCATTTTATGATTAAGGTATCCGTTTAGGAAATATTAAGCTTTAAAGCGCTAATTTTTGATGGACTCAAGTGTCCCCCTTTATGAAACGAGCGTGAGTGAACTACTTTATCTACATACAATACACACATCATAAGTAAAGTATCTCCTCGAAGATGGGTTCAGAAGCCTTGACGACAAAAATGGCGCCAAAACAAACTTGTGCAGTGTCAGTGTCACGAATATAAATGTTTTTTTTTAAATCATAGACAAATGAAGTCCCTATTTCATGTCACTCGAGATCAAATGTCGCGCGGTTTATGTTAAAAAAAACATACTGCATTGACTTTTCGTATCGATAACTGTTTTAATATCTATGGATAGAGTCTAGAATAGAAACACTCTTGAGTTTTGACAGCTGTTCCACATTTAAATCCAAATTTAGCATTACAGTACAGATTTTAGCTATAACCACGGACAAGAAAGTTCTCATAGTAAAATTGGCTGGTCATTCCCTACGGTTTTTGGACGCATTTTAGAGCACTAATGATATGTGCATAGATAAAACCTTTTTCGTATGAACCTACCATTTTTATACAGTAGGTATGCATTTCCAAAACGTACCTAACCTACCTAAGTAAGTGTTTTGGTATTCTTGACCAGTTAATTAAGTTTTGCGTGATAGTACAATACAATACGCGAGTCGATCTGGCTCGCCATTGACCAGCTTTTTCACTAGCTAAAAAAGTTGAACTTCTGAGAAAATGCATACCGTAAAATGGGGTTAGATTGATTCATTTTAAAAATAAATCTTCTGTAACTCCCGCATTTAATCGTTAAATAAATTATTAAAAATATCATATTAGCGACTACTTATTTGGAGTAAATTAAAGCAGCTTGAGGCAGACTACGGTAGACGGCTTAGTAGAAAAAAAACATAACGCAGCCTAAAATCTTGTTTCTTGAAATGGGGCTACTTTGAATATCCCTGTGTTTATATCACAATATCAAAGTCACCCCTAAAGCATGCCAAAAATTTGTGGTTTTTTGTTTCGAAGCTTTTAAATCCAAATTGTCTAAAAATACTTTAACTATTAACATTTTGCGCTCTCATATGAGACATATTAAAGTAATGTCGCAAAAGAGCTAAATAATAACTTAGACATTGCACAAAATCGACGATTAAAAATTTTATCAAAGTTGCCCCGCGTTTCTAAAGTCACCCCATTTTACGGTACGAGTAGCACTTAAAAGTCTGATATTCAGTTACCAATAAATTCCAGAAAGTATTGGGGATTTATTTAAGATTTATAATTTGATTTATCAACTACCCGATCAGCGACCCATAAGTCTGTGGAGCGGCCTTCCATATTTACTGTCACCGTATTTTTATAATTGCAGTGTATTATTATGCCATAGTGTCCACTGCAGCTGAATATGACAGGTCTATTATTATCGTAGCACGCACGAGTCGCGTGCCTCATACGAATTAGGACCCCAACACTTATTTTGAGCACGCTTTAGCTCAGTCTAGACTTTAAAATCGATTCGTCATTAGATTCGATTTTCGAGAAATCTTTTTGGGTCCCTTACCCGAAGTAAGCCGAACGGGACCCGATTAATTTGTCTATGCTGTCCGTCCATCGGTCCGTGCGACGTACGTCTTAACTTTAAAGGGCTGATCTTTTGAACCGTATAATAGATAGCTTGTTTCTCTTTTTCAGAATATCTATTACGGTGGACTCACAAATAAATAAATAAATAAATAAATATCAGGGGACAATGTCACACCAATTGACCTAGTCCCAATTTAAGCTCTAGGCTTGTATTATGGGTACTAGACAACGATATGAATATATAGAGAAATATATACTTAAATACATAGTAAACATCCATGACTCAGGAACAAATATTCGCGCTCATCACACAAATATCTGCCCTTACCGGGATTTGAACCCAGGACCGCTAGCTTCGTAGGCAGGGTCACTACCAACTAGGCCAGCGCGTCGTCAAATACAAATACAGGATTATTGGTAAGTCGACCTATTCCCCTCTAGGTGTTATGGGGGAGATCATTAGCAATCATTTTGATCCCATAATACCCTACGCAAAAGTTAGTATATTTTTCTGTTTTTATGTTGGATTCATTTTAGCCTATTTATGCAAATTGTGGTTACTGAATTATCAACAACTTTTTTCAATTTGTAATTCTGTAGCTCTTCCTAAGCCACTCTGGGATTACAGGCGTGAAGGTATGTATGTATGTATGTATGTCGGATAAACTGAAAAAAAACATGTTTTGTTTTACTTTTTGGTCTCGCATTCTTAAACGTGTACAGATAATTCTACTTTTAATATTGCATAAGAACAGCAATTTTACCTTGTACAAAAGCTAGTGCTATTTTTTTTTTGTAAATTTTTTAAAATGTGTTCCTGACTTTTTTAGCAAAAAACTTAAATATTAATTATAAGTGACCAAAATGATTGCAAATGACCTCTCCCATGACCCCTAGAGGGGAATAAGTAGACTTACCAATAACACTGTATAGGTATACTTATACAAGTAATGTTTTTTTTTTTTAAATCGTATAAACGGTAAAACGGACTAGCGTCAAATTTGGTGTGATTACAGAACCAACCCTGACAAGAAACAATAAATATTAAAATTGGTAAAATGTGAGTTGGGTTCGCGCTGCTTCGATTCGAAATGGAATTCAAATCGCAATATGATATTACGTACTGTGTGGCGATTCGGAACCCTCAGTGTGCGGGTCCGACTAGCACTATTTCTGTTCTTTCAGTGTAGGTATATACGATAGGAATATACCTTTCAAATTCCAAGCTTGGCAGTTTCGTGTTAGTCAGTAAGCCAGTCACTAAAAGTTTAGGGTAGGTAGGTTTTCTAATTCGACGAGTCACCTTTGCAACAAATATCATCGTGAGAATCGTGAAAAATGCAAAGAACTTTTTGTCTGAATAATCCTTACTATACATAATTCATAATCATATTAATCATACACCGGACTGACGGGAACAAAAATGTACCTGTGCTAGTGATTCATTAAATGTCGACTTAGTTTATCGACATCGATAAAAAACCATTTTTAATCTTATTAATCATCCATCATTATCATAAGTAATGGCCAAGTTTGAATACCTTTTTATTATGTGCAAACCTCTTTTATTCATACTTATCGCAACTTTAAACACCTGGTATCTCATAGTGACCCTGTACTCAAGTCACTTTTGACAACCATTGAAATTACGTTGAATAACCAATTCATTCATTACAACAATATTCTTTAGCATTCCGACGACTTGAGAACCTTTCTGATTTTTAAGTCGGTTAAAAATGCCTCGAAAAAAAAGATTGTATATCTTCATGGAAAGCTGATCATTCTGATATAGAAGATAAAGTACAGTAAGATCCATATGTCACGACAAAAGTTGTCGATAAACTTTGTCGATATTTAATGAATCACTAGCACTGGTACATTTTTGCCCCCGTCAATCCGGTGTATGTTCATAATTCATAATTCATTTATTGCATTTATGGGTTTTACAAGATATACCTATTAAGTAACCACGTTATTGTCTGTAACAATAAAATATTACGCTTTGTTCAAAATACTTAAGAATAAAAACGGCTCCATTGATTTTCGGCCTTGGCCATGTATACTTAAACAAACAAGTTATAGGCGGCCCAAATCGAAAAACTCAATGTCAAAAAAAAACACCAAGTAGTTAGTAACACAAAACAAAACAGTTTATTTTTGTCCAATGATACGCCTACCTACAGTCCTCGTATGACGTAAGACCATGATAATGCGAATTTTCTTAATTCTAAAACTTCTTATCCTTACCGTGAAGGAGCTTTTAGAGCGCATTTCTGGTGAGTGGGTTTGACTAAGTACTTACGTATTATGGTGCGTTTATACCAAGCGAAATAATACTCTAGAACAGCGGTTCTCAAAGTTTATTAGCGCCGGAACGGTTTTTGGGCGAGTTTTTATTTTCTTGTTGATTTATTGTTTTGCTCAGATTTCAATAAAATTTGATGAGTTGGTAAAATTGGTTATTCTGATCATGGTAGGCCCTATTTGACGCTATGTCCTACAAATTTTCCCATTCAGTTACACAAAATGTATGGAAATTTCTTAATGAATTAGGAACTTAATAGGAAAGGAAAATTTTATTGAAATCTGAGCAAAAAAAGAAATCAACAAGAAAATAAAAACTCGCCCAAAAACCGTTCCGTTTCTGAATTTAAGACTGAAGCGAATAACAGTGGTGTGACAACCTGGTGTGACCACGAGTCAGCCCCTAAAATTTTGTAATGCATTGCGATCCGCAACGCAGTGCATTGCAAAATATCATAATAATCTAGAAATATGTTTGATCCTTGGACATTCTTATTGTGTGTATTTTACGGAGCCCTATTTGGATTTGATGTAGTGTTTATGCGTTTTGTAAATAACTGACATATTTTAATTTAGTAAAAATTAACTAATTAAACGAGAATAGCCCGTTTTGCATCCGATTTCGTGATAAATCAAAGTTTCACGTGATTCCGATTTTGTTTACGGGCACGTGCAGCAAGTTCAGCAATTTTTAATATTGATTTGCAGCACGTCTTACTCGTATCTTAGGGCCAATGTCGATCTAACCGTCTACAGCAATAAGGTTGAGTTTCCTATAAGTTGCAAATGAGTTGCCATCTCTGATGACATTGACGACTTCTATTTTTTTTTATGGCGTAGGAATGCTAACGAGCACACAGGCCACCTGATGGTAAGTGGAAACTGTGACCCATAGACATTCGCATTTACAAGACTGCAAATGCACTGCCAACCCTGAGGACTAAGATGGAGTGCCTCTATGCTAGTCATTTCACCGGCTGTCTTATCCCCAAACCGGAACACAACAATGCGAATACTGCTGCTTGGCGGTAGGTTAATGGATAAGATTGTGGTACCAATCCGGACGGACCCTGCACAAGGTACTCCCACAAGTAAAAGATTTTTTTAAAGGGTCTTAAATAACTTTCGTAACTGTACCTACCTATGGGTGGAAATATTATAATGATGGTTTCAACGATTTCGCTTGTTTTTATCCTCAATTTAGCATAAGGTCCGCTTCTTACTGGGACACCCTGACAGCGTGCAGAGCAACTAGTCACCGCCGCCACCAACAAAAATTATGCAGCTCTAGAAGGGCATCTCACCTGGTGTCCGCTTTGTTGCACATGTCCCGGTGAGAAGCGGGCCTAACAGAAAGTGAGCGATCTACATTGCTTCTAGAACCCTTAAGTGATGGCTGCCACGTATAGGTACTGTAGTTGGACCGAGGATCTGATGGGGCTCGAAGGAGACATATCATCGTGATCTCCGGGGAAGGCCAATGAGTAATGTCTAGCAGCGGACTTATTTTAGCTTACATTATCATCATCATTATCAGCCCGTATTAGTCCACTGCTGGACAAAGGCCACTCCCAATGCACGCCACTACTCCCAACGAATTGTCACTATTTTAGGACTGGTCAGGGTTCCATTCTGCCTATATTACCTACTATGGGTCTAGAAAACCACACTTATATTGGAGAAGTATAACATATGTTGTATCTTGTACAACATTTTTCTAGTTGGTCAATGCAATAATTCTTATTACTTTTCCTCCCAGAGACCTTCCACGATGGCTAACAAGTTTTGCGAATTGCGTACGCGCAGGAAGCAGTTGGCACCTACAGCTAAATCACTCTGACCTTGCGTTTGGATGTGTGTAACATATTATGTGTTATATTGTATATGCTTATGTGTAAGCACAGGTTTTGATGCTCGTCAGTAAAGGCGGTTGAGTCATAAACAATACGAATGCAATAAGGGTTAAAATCAAAGTAGGTCCCTAGCCTGCCATCAGGTTCGTAAGTAGCTTCAAACCGTCGTGTCACCTGAGGTCATTCAGAGTTAAATTTTAGGTCCATTACTCTGCATTTTTTTCATTAACGATCAAACTTTGCTTTCATTATTCTAACATTGTCATGTTTGAGGATAACCTAAAAATAACGTTTCTGAGGTCGATGCATCGAAGACTTTTCGGGCTTTGTCACCTGGCAACCCTATTCACGACCCTTGGCCTTGTTCTGCGCATCACATCTCCGACGCATTTGTGATGCGTGATAACAAGTCGCTGGTCTCAGTTAACATTATTCAATGCGTCAAGAGCTAACTCCAAAAAAATGTAGTCGAGCTGCTGGGTACTGCTGCTGGGTACTGGGTACATTTGACAACATGGTTAGATGCTTCTATCATTGCTGCCTAGCAACTTTTAAATGGGAAACTGGCCATATGATGATGATGATGATAAGTGGGGACGCCCAGCCGAAGCAGGCGGGCAGTCGATTCGGTTGCCCGTTCATTCTGCCCTATTCCCCTCAGTCGTGCCTCAGGTTACTGGCCCGGCGGCGCTCCCATCCAGCATCGATCCCATCTTCCTGTCTTCCTACAGAACAACAATGCGTCCCGTAAGTTGATGCTTTTGAGATCTTCTGTGGACAAAACGTCCTTTCCGAATGTGTGGTATCTCAGTGACGAGTACATGACACACTCGGCTAGGACGTGTTGACTAGTTTCCTCTTTGCCACAGTGTGGGCATTGAGGGTTCTGTTTAATACCTATTACCGTCAGATGTCTGTTGAGCGGACAGTGTCCAGTCAGAATTCCTGTTAGTATGCTTAGGTTGTACTTACCCAGGTTTAGAAGGTACCTTGTTCTGTTTTTATTAACCCTTCCTATCATGAGTTTGGATTGTCTGCACCCTTGCGTCATCCCCCATGCCTCATTTGTTTTCTTTTCCATTCTTCTGGCGATAACTCCTTTGGTTACCATCTCCGATATTGGTAATACCGGTTCCGGGCCTAGGTACTGTTGGTCCGCACCTGCTCTGGCTAGTTCGTCTGCCTTCTCGTTTCCCACTGCTCCACTGTGTCCTGGCACCCACGCCAGTGTTACATGGGATGTGGTGCCTAGAGTGTTCAGTTCATTCCTACACTCTTGTACTAGAGATGATTTGATCACCGGATTGTCTAGTGCTTTGAGTGCCGCTTGGCTATCTGAGTATATTATAACGTGACTACCCGTTACATTGCTTTTTTCCTTGAGGCTCAGGGCACACTTCATGATGGCGAAGACTTCTGCCTGAAACACACTGGTGGAGCCCCCTAGTGGTATCGTCGTGTGCTCATCTGATTCTTGGCTATATATGCCCGCTCCCGCTCTTTTGGTTGAGGATTTCCATGAACCGTCTGTGAAGCATGTCACTTTGGGTTGTGGTATTTCTCTCTCCCAGCTGTCTCTGTCTCCTATGTGGATTCTGTATTTCTTGTCGAACCTCTTTCTTTTCTTGATTAGGTCATTGTTTACCATGAGCATATCCATGTTTGACATTGACTCTTTCTGTATGCTTGCGTGTCTCTTGTCCATCTCGGACCCGATCCACTCCCTGCTCGCTTTTATTCTATACCACTGTTCTGTGGCTCTCTTCTCCACCTCTATGTGTACCGGGTTCAATCCTAGCATGATCTCCAGGGCTTGTGTAGGTGCTGTTCTCATTGCCCCGGTTGTCATCAGACATGCTAGTCTTTGAACCTTTGTTAATTCTTTGTCTATATCTTTTATCTTTGCTCTGTGCCACCACACGATGGCTCCATAAAGGAGTCTGGGTAGGACCACCGCTCTGTATATCCATTGCGTTATCCTTGGTCTTAGTCCCCATCTCCTTCCTATGGCTTTCCTGCATTGCCACAGGGCTATAGTGGCTCTTCTGCATTGCTCCTTTACATGTGTCTTGTATAGCAGCTTGCTGTCTAGTACTACTCCAAGGTATTTTATTTCCTTGAGTGTTTCTATCTCTTCACCTTTTATTTTTATTGGTGTTAGGACGGGCAGCTTCCTTTTGTTGGTGAAGAGTACTATTTTCGTCTTGGTCGGGTTCAGGTCTAGTCCCCTGTTCTGACACCAATTTAGTACCTGTTTTATCCCTCTTGTCATGACTTCTCTCATTACACTGAGGACTTTTCCCCTCACTAAGAGTACCCCGTCATCCGAATACGCTTGCATGTGTATACCTCTTGTGTTAGTTTCTCTTATGAGCGAGTCTAGTAGGAGACACCATAGGAGTGGTGACAGACAGCCTCCTTGTGGGAATCCACGGCTCGTCTTTATCCTTATTGAGTCTCCCCCCAGTTGTGCTGTGATCGCTCTCTCTTCTAACATGGCCATTATCCATCTCCTGACTGCGGGGTCTATGTCATCCCTCCGTATACATTTCTTTATTGCACTAAAAGTAGCTCTGTCGAATGCTCCCTCTACGTCGAAGAAGCATCCCAGTGCCAACTCCTTGTCTTCTAATGCTCTTTCTATCCTTGTAGTCAGGTTGTGCAGAGCTGTCTCTGTTGATTTACCTTCCATGTAGGCGTGTTGATGCCCGTGTAAGGGCAGTCTACCGCCTTGCATGCTTGTCCTTATCTGTGTATCTATGATCTTCTCCAATGCCTTCAAAACAAATGATGAGAGGCTTATGCTTCTGAAGGATTTAGCGTCCTTGTAGTTTTTCTTGCCTGGTTTAGGTAAAAATATTACCTTTACCTCGCTCCAGATTTTCGGGATGTGGCCTAGCACCAGACTTCTTTCATAAATTTCTTTCAGATGGTTCCAGATGTATTTCCACCCCTTTTGTAGTAGTGCGGGTATCACTCCATCTGGTCCTGCCGCTTTGTAGGGGGCGAAGGAGTTTATAGCCCATTCCCCCACTTCATCACTTATCTTGAGGTTCATCGTTTCCCCTGCTTCCCTTATCTCGTTATTATTTTTTCCTACTGTAGCCTCATGTAAGTTGTCCTCCCTGCAATCGGGAAAGTGTGTTTTTACCATGTGCTGCAGTACTTCTTTGGGGTCCGTCAGTTCGGTCGATCCTACTATCAGGCTACCCAGTTGGCAGGTTCTCTCGTTCGACAGTACCCTTACTAATCTCGCTGCCTCTGTGTAGCGTTGTATCTCTCCCGTGAATGTTTTCCATCCCTGTGCTCTCAGTTTTTCTCTAGTATTAGTATATTTGTTCCTAATGCTTCTGTATTCGTGCCAGCACTGATCATTGTTCCTTTTCAGAGCTGATCTTAGCGCTTTACGAGATCTCTTCCTCAGTTTCTGTATCTCTTTATTCCACCACGGCTGTCCCTTGTCTCCGTTGCTCGTTTTTTTCCGGACACGCCGATAGGTAGGCTTCTGATATGGCCTTGTTCAGATCTTCTGCAGCTCTGTCCAGCTCCTCACTCGTATCTGGTCTTCTATGGCTCGGTGTCCATTTACTCAGTATATCGTTATATTGCTCCCAATCCGTTTTTCTAGGGTTTCTTATTTTCGTTCTTTCCGTGTAGTAGTCCAGGCCGTACAGTAGTCTTCTGTGGTCCGACATACTGTCCTCCCTGTCCACCCTCCAGTCTCTTACATGTTTGCCTATCTCCCCTGAGGTAATTGTTATATCCAATACCTCCTCTCTAGCCCTGGTTACAAAGGTTGGGGTTGTCCCTGTGTTATGTATGTCCAGGTCATTACTTACAATAAATTCTAGTAGTGCTTCCCCCTTCTTGTTGGTGTCGGTGCTCCCCCACACCTCATGATGTGAGTTTGCATCGCAGCCTACAAGAATGGGTGTTTTTCTTACCTTTATATCTTATAATCGTTTCCTCCAATTCTCTAGTTGGCGCGTTGCTTTCACCTGGGATGTAGCATGTTGCCATCGCTGCTTTGATTCTCTCTCCACTCCTTGTCACGAGGTTGATTTCTACCACGACTAGGTCTCTGAAACATATGGTCACAAGGCATCCCATATTTCTTAAGTCTCTACTAACATAAATGCATGCCCTAGGTGGTAACTCACCATTTCTTTCGAAGTGTAGGTCACCCCCCAGGCTTCCCAGGCCTGTGACCTGGTTTTTCCATACATACGGTTCTTGCATCAGGACTATATCAATCTTTTCCCTTACTATGTATTGACATAGTTCCGACATTGCGTCCTTACAATGCTGAAGGTTTACTTGACATATTCTTATTTTTTTGTAGTTTGTGTTGTGTGTGTTGTTGTGTAGTGCTGGTTGTTTGTCTGTGTTGTCCATTGCTGGTTGTGTTTATGTGTAGTGTTGCTGCCCCCCGTTTCCCTAGACTGAGGAGCCCCCTTCGGTTTCCATCCGTGGTGGATGGTCATCGATCGGGGCTGCCTCTGCCTGGTTTTCGGGTTGCAGCGCTGGGTCGCCACAACTGCACTTGCAGCTACAGCTCCCCCTCCCACCCGGGGTCTCTGCCTCCGCATCTTTCCTCCGGGGCTGAGCCCTGACCAATCGCGCCCTGATGCGTGTGGCTTGGAAAAATAGCCATTGGCTAGTCTCCGCACCCCACGCATCCTCTACGCTCTTGGGCACCGAGTAACACACCCGGATACCCGTGGCCAGGTTCTCCCGCCCCACCTGCGTCCACTCTTGGAGTTTCAGCTCCCCTTCCCTGTCCCAGTTTTGGGCTCTCAGGTAGAGGAGCGGATCCTCCAGGAGCTCCTCCGGCGGGCCTGGGATCCAGACATTGACCCGGGTGTTGCTCAACATCCGGGCCTGCAGCCTATGCCCCTGAGGCTCCCCCAGGTCCTTCTCAAGAAGCCACTCCCTCGCCTCTGCCGTGGATGGTGTCACAAGGAAAAATCCCTCTGACACCAATCCCGACATGGCGAACTGGAGTTGCTTCCCTCGAATTCCCTGCTCCTTAATCGCCTCCGTAATGAAACGGCTGACAATTCTCCGGACTTCGGTCCCTAGCGACTCATCCAGCGGTACACCGTCCTCGCGGCAGATCGCCACTGCGAGCTCCCGTGTTTCCCTTGCGGTCGCACGGGTGCTCGCGAGCGAGTCACCGCGGTTTGGTCTCTTCGCTGGAGGCCGTGTCGAGGGTCCTTCGTCCGGGTCAGTTGTCTGCCGTTTCAACTTCGGCGCCCTCCCTGGCGGCGGGGGCCTCCCCTTCGCCTGAATGTGGCGAGGGTTTTCTCCCGCCGCCATCGCTAACCTATGCTGGTTCCTCCTGGCCTGTCTAGCCCTCTTTTTCTCTGCCTTGGTCGGTAGTCTGCTGAACTCGCCTCCCTCCGTCGGGGTTGCCGCCGTGGCGGTTCCCTCCTCCGAAGTTGATGGTGGGTTCAGCAAACGCTCCTCGTCGTCCAAGGACAGATTCACCAGCTCACTCCACGGCATCTGCAGGGGTCCCCCTTGCACCTTCTTGTCGGTGCTTGGCATCCCTCCTGCTTCTGCCCCTTCCGCTCCCTTACACTCTGGCGTCTGCGGGGGTCCCCCTTGCACCATCTTGTTGGTGCTCGGCTTCCCTCCCACTTCTGCCTCTTTCGCTCCCTTTCTTTCATCTTTTTTTTTTGTTTGTTTGGCTTCCATACTTGTCCTTCTTAATATTCATCCGACTCGCTCCCCACCCTCCTCGGAGCCCTCCTACTGGGGATGGTTTGACCCATCAGGGATACGAGTCCGATATAGCGCTCCGGGGTGAGCTGTCAAGTGAGCCCGCACGATGTCAAGCCCTCCGTCACCACTACAGCGACTCGGGGCCGTACTCCGCCGGCTACTGACCTCATCACCCCAGAACGCTCGCCCGCGGCCAGAAGACTGTAGACGCGACAGCCGATTGATTCTGACTGGCTGGGCCAGAACCTCCCGTGTGAGATGAATCCCGAGCCAAAGTGGCGTGTTGTTATCCGAGGGTAACTACTCCGACCCTCTTCAAACTCAGCCTACCAGGATCTCGTTCTCCACCCGTACGGGTCCCCGCGCACGGCACAAACACGCGGGTGGCATTTTACCGCCCCCCATCCTTTCCTATTGGATAGGAGGCCCGCTGCGACATGCCACAACATCGCTTGCAGCTGATTGGATAGGAAATTTAGGAGGCGTGGATGGGTGAAAACAGGACGGTCAGGAGTGCGACTGTTGTTTCTGTTCTACTCGTTTAATCCGAGGGAAACCGAGTAGTTGACAGGCAGCAACCTCGGGAAGGAACACAACCAGTCTTGCCTGGGGTATCATAGCAACTGTGAGCTCCACCCTCGGCCGTTAGCCAAACCAACTACCGGACAAGTAGATTGACATAGGGACGGACCCATATCATCTGGCGACCGGTCGCAAACTAACGTTGATTTGGACCCACCCCCGCCTGGCCATAACGCGCATAGTCTAATTTTATAATTATTAAGAACTAGCGGCCCACCAGCGGCTTCGCCACGCTGCGAATTTCTGACTTGCTCGGTGGATTTTTCAATTATTTTCTTTCATACTACAAACCTTTTCCTGACAATGAAAAACTCAACAAAAATAAATCAGCCGAATCGGTTCAGGCGTTCTCGAGTTTTGCGCTTAGCAAGACATTTATCGATTCATTTTTATTATATAGAAGATATGACGGTATTCTAAAGCAACTTACCCCATGCAGCACATTTTGGTGGCATCGTGGGTATCAGTCACGGTCATGCTGCGTATCGTCATCTTCACGGGATCTCACTGGAAAATACCAACATATATAACAGTTGCGGTCTAAAATTAACTTTAGAAGGATGTGAGGTCTCAAGTCTTCAGCTTTTGTCGAATTTTATCCAAAATTACATTTACAAAAGAAGGATTCATCAAAAACAATTGGATAAATTAGACGATTTCTTATAATATATGGTTGGAGGTTGCAATGGATAGAGAGTTATGGAAATCCAGGGAGGAAGCCTGAAGCAAAGCAGTGGGTTATGGTTATGGTGATGGACTCCTTTTTCCGCACTTAGCCCGTGTATGTCGGGCCAGAGGGTAGCTAGTAGTCTAGCCAGCCTAACTCCGACCAGAAGCGCAGGATCCTCCGGGTATCTCCACAGGCTTCTCGGAGTGACCTCGGTGTCTTCACCGTAATATATATTTTTTTAATTTAATAGATCTACAAACCAGATGACACCACCGAACATTAACAAATAAATTACACGGGATTTGTAACATATTGCGTAGGTACATCCTTAAAAAGTAGACACAGAATGCAGGCTGATATAGCGTTACTCTTAATCGCAAATAAATCGCACTGCCAGAATCAAAAGAGTAGTAACTCAAAATACAGGCAGATTTAAAATCAACTTTAATACAACGTCCATGAGCTGGAAACAAAACTAACAATGATTTTGAGTTGATACTGTCTTGATCTAGCAGTGCGAAGTGTTGACTCCTGCTCAAACACTCACAGCAACGTTGTAGCCGCTCCATAGTGCCGTTGATATAATTGTTACTCGTATATAAAATTCAAATTACAATATATTTTTTCAGAAAATTTGGCTTAAATGTTTCTGCACGCCAAAACACGTAAGATGTTCATTAGAAATTCAGGTAGGCTATGTGATGCATCTTTTTTATATGTAGGATTTAAGACACACGACTATAAAGTTTGGTTCGGGCAAAAGTTGGTATTGGGAAAAATTGGGCTCCGTTCAGAGGGTACTGGCAACATTATTTAGTAGGTACTTAATACCCGAAGTTCGAAGTTACGATAGCCTTACCCTGTCGTTTACTGAATTGGGTTTATAACTGTGAGTAAAAAAATATAAATGTCGCGAGTTTTATATTAGAGGCTTTAGAATGGGTATCCCAGGAAAGTTACGATTTCTTTCTAAGGAGACACATCAATATAATTAACTAAATCAGTAATTTTATTATGTCATTTTTTATCTTATAATGATTAAAAAACAAAAACCCGCCTTCAAAAACTCATAAAATAACTTTTAAAATGGTAAGTAGGTCAGTCCAACTGTATTCGGCTTTTGGTTTAAAAGTTTGGTGCGCCCGACACACCGCGGATAACCGTAAGTTAGGTTAGGTAGGTACTTCTAATGTTTATGCACTCCTAGTATTTGACATTATAATTTTTGTTTTAATAATATCATTAAAATTTAAGTAATTTCGGACAGAGTGTGTCACGTCAAGCTCACTTCTGAGGTCAGGGGGGAACAGGACACATACACGGATACCCACATCCACACATACACAGATACACATATTTTTGGCAAATGAATTAAAAAACGTCGTTTGATACACGTGCGGAACTGCCATTTTCACTCGTCCTGAGTGTTAGTTTGGTACTTGTGTAAACTTTTTTCTAGCGACTTTCGGTATGATATTTTGGGGAAATCAAAAATAAAGCTAGTTAGTCAACATAACGCTTTATGACTATGACTGTTTAAAACACTTAACCCAATATCAAATTATTTAAAAAAAATCCTTCTGAAGATGTCTAATTTTCGTGGGTAAGAAATACCCCGTATCAATCTCTGCGTGTTCAAACGATGAACCGTAAAACTGAACTAAGTCATTATCATGACATAAGACTTCTATGAATGTGTTGGAATTACTATTACGTTAATGTCTAGACTAGCAATGTGTTGCAGAACATTCTCAGAAGTTAAGAAATCTTCTCAAGAAATTACTGAGAATATTATCGTAAACAATTGAGAGCATTGAGAATGTTCTCCTTCCATACCATAATTTAAGAATATTCTTAGAAATTTCCGAGAATTTCTCATAATAATCTTTTACCATTTGAAAAGTTACTTTTCGGTACTTTTCGGTATTTTTATGTAAGTCTAGACCTAGACCGTAGGATTTTCCTTTCAATAGGCGATGGATGAGTAACAGATGATTTACATGAGTTGTTAACGTAAACCGTAATTAAAGATTGTATCTGGGTAATTAATACAATGTACAAAAGATGAATGACACGGGAAGAAAGATTCACGTTCTCATTAAGTAGTTACCTAACTACAAAGAATTTGCTTTACCGAGATTCGAACTCGTGACCTCTGTCTGCGTTATCAAGTGCTGCTAATTCTACAAGCTTTATTTAACTTCGCATGTTGGTTTGTCGTCACATTGTTTATTTAAAATCTTGCAAATCGTTTTAAACCTGTCTCAGATATTGGATTGGCTGGTTTTACGGCATAGGGAAGGTAAAATATTTTTTTAAAGTTTATTGTTAGAAAATTTTGTTTACATAATAACCATAATAACCAGTTACAGATGTACGTAGTGAGTAATCCTTTCTCATCGTTTTTTTGTCGGATACGTTCGTATTTATGTTGCTTTCTCAGTTGGCCTATCAATGGGTACTGAAGCTAATTGAGAAAGCAGGATAAATACGACCTTATCCGACGAAAAATTATGGGAAAGGATTATTCACTACATCTGTACAATAATTGCATACATAAACATTAACGTTATTATATGTTATTTGTTACGTCCTGTACATTGTCCAATAATTGCCTATAGCTTGGATTTTCCGCATTAACAATAAACATTATTTTGCGCTATCAATGAAGTGATTCATGAAACATATTACGAGTACGTAAACCGTTGTTTTTAAAAAACTCCAAAAAAGGAGGAGATTTTCAATTCGATTGTTTATTTTTCATATTTTTTTTATGTTTGTTACGTCAGAACTTTCGACTGGATGTACCGATTTTTGATGACATTTTCATCAAAATGAAGATTTGATGATGGAGTCCATGACGAATCGACGAAACTCTTGAAACTTTGTAGGCACACATATAGTGATTTTGGTATTTTTCATTGTAACTCGCGTATTTGCTCTTGGAAAGCACTATTTGGTGAAGTGGAACTTGTTCAAATAATTATTTACATAAATTATTGTTCGCAATACACATAGGCAGAATTCTTCACAAGCATAAAACCCACAAAAACCAAAACATCGCACTTGACTTTATCAATTCTCAACATGCACTAGAGATTTTCATTTTAAAAGTTCATTCCGTTTTGTTGTTTTTCATCTATGAACGAATGCAAAGTTTAAGCACCCATGCCAATCGTGCCATTCACTCGACTGATGAGTTACAGACCTTCGCAGGAAGTATTCAATTCGAGTCATTTATACGGAGCATCTTCGCGAAGTTCGTTCGCCCTGTATATAGAACATAATACGGGAATAATGATAGCATTCATTGCATATGAATAACCCCTTCATTTGCAGACTGAGATCGCCCACTGATTTCAAAGCACCTTAGGCAACGTCGCGATTGTATTATTATTTCATTATCTCCTGTTATTCGGTGAATTCAGAGAATTCGTAATAATTTCTGAACATTTGTGTATCTATATCGTGTGTATTTTCAGTTTTGGGAACACGCTGTAACTTTGTTTGCATATGAATAATTTTAAGTTAATATCTTTTAATGTAGTTTTGTGTGTGCTGAACTGACAAGTTTTGGCTGAATCTTGGTTAGAGTAGATAAACAGTTTGAAAACAACCCTGTCTTGAGTATTTTTGCACTGAGATCGATGTTGATCCAAAAATAATGTATGTAATTCATAGATATAATCTCTTTCAACTTCCTCACGGTTATTTCCATAGCTATTTTATTCACAACACACACTTAGAGTGGTTTTCAAGCTCGATAAAAATAACAAAGAGTATATCCACTCAGACTTGGAGCTGTGAAAATTGAAACGCGTCTTCAATACAGTTTAAAAGCACTAGACGTCCCTTAGGAATTCCATAGTATTCGCGCGATATCCATATACTTGTCTAGGAAATAAACCCTTGTATCCTGACGCGGCGTCCGGCGTCTCGCCGTAGCCGGCCGCGCAAATGGGAGATCAAGGCCTAAGGGGGTGATATGCTTGGTGGAACTAAAGTGAGTTTTGTAAGTACTATATATTTTTTTAATTTCTGGCTACCTGACGACAAACTTCCATTGTCAGGTTTTCTGTTGTGCTTACTTAATATTATCAACCAACTTTATAGCCTTGTTAATCACGTCGATTCCAGTCTTAGTTAGGTTAAGGGTTTGAACTTGAAATATGATAAAAATAATTTTTCTCTTCTCAGGGTCTAAAATGACTCATAATAGCCTTAAATAGGTGGACTAAAGTAATGTATTCAATCCCTAGGGATGTAAAGGGAAACGACAATTTACTCAATTAGTGACTATAAAGTACTTTTCTTTTAGATTTACTTTGGAAACCCTTACACAGCCAATCACGGCGTTTGTAAATGCAGGATTGTCGCCATTTTCAGCGATTGTGTATGGATGGACCATTTTTAGTCCGTGGAAATAACTTCAAAATGACAACTGTACAAAGTTATATAAAAAAAGATTTAATTTCGTGTAAAACGATTAATGATTACGAACATGAATCTATTTAAATATATTAAGGATTATTTTATTTTATTAGACATGGTCTATATAGTTTTCAAATTTGTATCAGTTGGCTAAATATGCAAGCGTTTAAAGTGTCACTTTACAAAAAACTAACAACCGCAAAACTTTGTTACATATTTAATAAATACTATAATTTTATACTAAACGCCGTTTGATTTTCTCGCATTCAAAGTGAAAAGTAGAGTGTTTAACGCGAGACTAAACAACCATAATGATATTAAAACTATAGTCACTCTTACTCGCTCGCTCGCGTTGCTAAACATCTCGTGTCATTATGGCTTATTTTAGTCCCTTGTTGAACAATCTACTATTAAATCGTCTATTTTCAAATTTACCACCTGTACTTAGTTCCAGACGACTCGATTAAATGACAATTCAAACTTAATAAAATTGATATTGAGTTCTTGGAGCTGATTGAATTGAATGTGTTTGATTGTAGTGCGTATATAAGACATTAGATCTTATAATAATATCATTGATGCCATGAAAGATGTAAGTATACTTTTTTTAACCAAAAGAATAAGGAACATGAACACCTGTTGTGATTGTTTGTCCAAATAGCTATTGTATTTGACAATTGAAGGAAGCTGGCTTATTTTGAGTTTTGATCGTAAACAATTTCTACACCCTTGATTCAGCGACGCAGAATATTTAACTTTGCCGTATTATCATTTCATTAACAGACATTTACACTTGGAGTTATAATTTGTTGGTGGTCACAGGTCTATCCTAACCCACGCTTGCTTAACATAACCTAAAAACAATAAGATTTCAGCAGAATAGCTTTGGATGCAAAATGAAATTCGATGAAATGATTCATTTGATCAATAGAGTGTCATTTAAACAAGGGGATCCTCGTATTGTGGTTTAGTGAAAACTTCGTCGAATTAAACTCGCCTTTATCGCTGTAAATAATAGCACCAAGGCCGCAAGGAGGACGCGTGATCTGCATGCTAATCAAGAGTTCCTTGAGTTACGTCCTGAAGAAGATGCGGGTTAAGAATGTAGGTCAACTTTAATATTAGATTTAAAGATGACTTTGATATTTCAGTTTTTAGGGTTCCGTAGTCATAGTAGTTCCATCCATGCCATGCTCGGCCATGTCCGTCCGTCCGTCCCCAGCTTAAGTCAGAGACTATTAGTTCTAGGAAGCTGTAATTTGGCATGAATATACATATTATTCACGCCGACAAAGTGGTATACTAAAACCTTGGATAATACGTTTTTATACGGTACCTCCTCTACGCGTAACTTGGGGTATTTTTCTCGTCTACCCCGCGGTGCGGGGTGTCGTTGGATAGGTATTTCAGTATTGCGGGTTTGTGGAGACAATGTGGACCTACAGCCAAAATATATTGATAAAACTTGCTTTATATTATGTACAGAAACATAATACGCTAATCAGTCCACCATACAATGCATAGTAGTACCTACATTTTCTCTATATACAGCCTATACCTACAGGTGGAATAAAATGACATGACTCGGTATGGTGGGACACATTAGCATCTTTCCGTTAATCTTAGAGCTTGACTTAATGGTTAGAGATGGGAGTGTCATGCCACAATTTACTAGAATGTATTAAGAATACACGGAAGGAAAATAAGACATGTTTTCCTCAACATCCAAGAAACCTATTGCTTATAAATAAAAGGTTTATCCTCAACTACTTTTATATTCAACTACCTTTTTCTCTCGATTCTATCTCAGTGTATTTATATTTTTTTCTAAGTAGCATAATACCTACATTTGTCACAAAAACCTATCCCTGTCTTAAATAATAGTTAGATAAAAATTAAGGTAATACGTTGTTTATTTTTAAGATAAAATAAACAGACAGGAAAGTAAATATAACGAGCAGACCAAATGGGTCAGAGGAAGTTCAAAAGTAAATAAATATTGTTCTTAGAAACAATGTCCTCGATTTCGTTTTGAGAATATTTCAAAAGTTCCCAAAAGAAAAAAATCTTAGCTTTACACTTTTGAAATTAAACCCGGAATTCTTGAGTTTTGGTTTTTTGAATTTATTTTGGGTATGGTATTCCGTTGCAAAAATCGTTGCAAACACTGTCAAAAAAATGGCCGATTAAATTTTCACAAGTATGAATTTCTTGATTTAAAAAAAAAAAAAAAAAAAACTCGATTTACATTGGTCCAGCAAGAGCATGCCAGTAGAAGTACATTGCGTCGTTACAATAGCTCTCGCCTCAAACGTAAAAATCAACTCGTACTACTACTTTTGCAGGACCAATGTAAATCAGCAATTATACTTCAGACTTTAGCGTACTGAACCATTTGGATTCCACACGCTATATATAAAGTCGACGTTAATTACTTATCTAGGTACCTTGTTACTTTGAAACTTATAGAAACGATTACGGCGAACACACAAGTTACACAACTCACTGGAAAAGGCACAAGACAAAAAATCATCACAAAAAACCTCAGAAATAACATTAGCTAACTATTCTAACTAATTCACTATAAGTATGACAACAAGTGGACAAAACATCCTAAAGGTGAAGTAAAACGTCCTCTGTATGACCCATATTTGTTCTACGAATGTGAAGTAGTTAAAGGATTTCCTAGTGCGGGGAAATCCTAAAACCAACATCAAGGGAGCCTTACCTTGGTTCTAATCAAGTAAACTGATTACTGATTGTGATTCGTATGAACACTGATTTTAGGTAGTATTAATTAATAGACACAAGCATGTTAATTCTTCAGCGAAGCTCATTAATACTAATTTGATATTTGAGTGGCGTCTTCTTATGAATGTGTTTTATTTAAATAGTACATAGTTATTATTCATGTTTGTGTGGTTATGACGAAATATCAGTTGTCATGCGGTTTATGGTTTTCCTATAAGAAGGACTTGTCAAGTATCGTCTAAATACGAGTAGGTACAAATGGTACGTACGATTACCAACTTTACCAATTTTTTGCAAAAAATTAAACAATCGCTGAACACTTTTTCACTTAATGTCAATCTGTAGAAGACTGTCATTTTAGATGTGTCTTAGACGTGTTCAAGGTTTTTTTGTAGTAAGCTCGTAATTATCCTTAATAGAACCCTCTAGCCGAAAGTCAAAAAAATATGTAGTTTATTTGACACTAGGTTTCAATCGCGTTTTCGTCCGCTAAAAACTTATAAAGTTCCCTCGGGAACAATACAACTTTTTAAGGTTTCATTCCGCAGCCGACAGACGGCCAACGGTAGACGGCAACGGCAGGCGTCACTACTGTTTTCTATGTATTTATATGAAACACCTCCCGTAGGAGAATCATGACGCCTGCCGCTCGGACGCACCGCAGACCCAGTAGAGATGCCGACCGCAGACGGAAGCAGCAGACGGTAACGGCAGGCGTCACTACTTATTTCTATTATTATCAGAGATCGGACAAATTTGCGACATTGCTCGCAATAATGTGGACAAGACTCCAAAATTAATCAAATAAGTAATAATTTAATTAATTTCTTACTATTATGTGTTTTACATATATTCATAATGTATTTTTCGATCAAGGTTAATATTAATAGCCAAAAGCCAAATACATGTGGTATCTGTTGAGGCTTGAATTTCTATAACAAAAATTGACTTTTTATATAATAGGTATACAAATATAAATCAATACAGCCAATACTGATAATTTTTTTATGAATCGATTTGTTTCAAGAGAAACGTCATGCACAAATTTCTTTATGCCCTTCAAAAAATGATAATATATTCAATTTAGTATCTGCATACTTGTTTTAATTTATATCACTATAAACATTATTTTTTATATACCATTTTCACGTCGTATTATATTAATTTCTATTTTTGCCATTAATTCGTTTTTAAACTGGCGATATTCAGTACCCATCAGTAAAGAAAATGCCATTATTTAATGCTGCTGCCGTTTAGGAACGGTACGTACGTAATTTAGGTACGACAATTACGACTGTCATTTGGCAAATATCGATGTCAAAATATATACAGGGTGTCTGGAAAACCTTCGGAGAAATTTGGGGGGGTAATAGTTGGCACGATTCTGATCACGGGGGTATGGTTCATTTTTGTTTCTGTTAATGTAAAAAAAAAAGAAGGATTAATTATATTCATTTTGTTACTTGATGTATCGCAGCCGATATCTCGACCTTGACATTTTGACGTTGATAGTATACTACTCCAACAGTTCGTAGTATCTTACGTCAAAATTCAATGTCCGAGGTCAATGACCTGAGACCATACGTTGTCACATGGTATGTAAACAAACAGTTCGCTCCATGTAAACAAACAGTTCGCTCCATGTAAACAAAAATCAAGGTAGCATTATAATAAAAATAAATGAGTAATTTTAGTGCAACTTACTGTATTTTCGTTTTTGCAATTTGAACACTAATTGGTTTTAAATGTGAAATCACTAGGTCTCTTGTTCATGTTTTGCCGAGACTGATCATATCGTCCGTCTTTTACTGTCGAGATCTAACCATTTACCATTGTTTTCTGCTCTAAAGTAGCCCATATAACTGATTTACAGCAAAAATATTGAAGACGTGAATATTGAAAATAACATAATTTAACACTGACATCTAATGACAGCCATGTCAGCCATAAATTCATAGACTTCTCAAAGTTCAAATAGACGGATTGAACGATCCGATTATTGCTCTCCGTATTGAAGAAAAAAAAGGAGAAAAAGAAAATCGTTTATTCGTGCAAACCACAGAAAAATAATAATCAAATTAAATACAGTGAGAAAATAATTTAAAACAAAACCTTAAAACTATTTTATAAAATAATAATGCACCAAATTGGGTGCTACTCAGCATCATAGTGTCAGACATGCCGTGACGCTGCACGCGCTGATTTTCAGGGCAACCAGACGGGGAGAAAGCGCTGCTGGCTGCTGGTTCTTTCCTTTTGATCCGCATGGTATTTGTGGCAGTAGCCAAAAGTCCAAGTGCAAAACATTTTGTCGATGGATATAAAGGTCGTCGCATAATTGATTATAATAGGCTATTTGACAACATTGAAAATATACTACAAATTGTGGTCACCCTATCTGATACTAGCGTAAAATAACGTATTTCACTTTATTTCACATTAAATTATGTCTATTTTTTTGGAAATTACACGAAATAATAAGGATTTTTTTTGAAATTTAATCTGTGGCAAAAACGCTATGTGATGTTAGAAATACTTTATAACCTGTGAGTGTGATGTGAAGTCACATCACATGCAAGTAAACAAAACAAACCCCAAACCAAACATCGCTTCGC
This sequence comes from Acleris emargana, assembly GCA_927399475.2. NCBI lineage: Eukaryota > Metazoa > Arthropoda > Insecta > Lepidoptera > Tortricidae > Acleris > Acleris emargana. Next base: position 16,044,370 of record OV656843.1, read on the forward strand.
TTGTGACATCGCTTCCTTGACTGATTGTGATTGTAGTCCACGTTTTATATTTTCTGGGTGTTCCTTAAGCCGGCTACTCACACACCTGCTGCAGGGGCAATACCGGTCGCACGGCGGTTGGACCAATTTTAGGCTGTTCTCTACACACTAGCCTGCCGGTCAGTGTGTAACTGATAGTCCCGCTGAACGCACGTCCACGAGAAAGCCTCCTGTATTGTCTTGGCACTTTCTGTGGTGCTACCAAAAAAAAAAGGAAGAGAAGATATTGGGTGAAGAATTGGTTGCAGAAACGAAGCAAATTGTGCCACATGAATATTATGAAAGAATTGGAAGTAGATGATCTTAGAAACTTTTTGCGAATGGATATTGATTCTTTTGAAGAGCTCCTGGCTATGGTAACACCATTTTTTCCATTTTTGTCCACTCCGCTCGGTTGTCACCAATGAACTGACTGGAATTGCCCCAATCCTACTACACACGCAGCAACCTTGCAGGGCGGTAGACACAATCTAGGGAGCTAGGAAGGTCTTGCGCCCCTGCCGCCCTGCCGCAGGCCCAATCTAAAAATTGCTCCTGCTTGCCTACACACATCACAATTAAGGAGGCAATCAAGGGTCCAATTCCCATATTGCCCCTGCAGCAGGTGTGTGAGTAGCCGGCTTTAGTGGCCTTTTTCTTTTAAGGGTTTTTACCACAGAGTGTAATCACGTCGACCTCTTCTTACAAAGCGATCCTATTTTTCTCTTTCTTCTATGATACGAATATCTAGCAACAACATGTATGATGCCAGCTTTAAATGTAATTTTCATCACACTTGCATGTAAACAGTATCTAAACATACAGGTTAACTTGACCGCAATGCCCCATATAAAACCCTCGACCTTTCTTCTTACCATGAAACCCAAGGTCGGTAAGTAATTTTTTTTTAATTTATAGCACAGCACACAGGTCATGCAAGTTCAAGCAAAGAGTTTACACGCAATTGTAAAATTGTCTTAAAATGTTATTTAAACAGGAATTTTATTGCAATCTCGCTACATGTTACTTAAATACTCAATTAATATTCTTAATAATCGATTTTAATAGTTGTCTGTAACAAACGTCGTTTTTTTTACACTCCTTCAGGGCTGTATGTATACCTACGTAAGTATTTGCCCTTAACGTTTCTGAACGAAACATTTGCATAATCTGTGGAGTCCGCCAGCCATCCGCTTAAAAAAAGTTCAAGTAATTCGTAATAATAGTTGTGATGACTTGTGTGTTTATTTACTCGCAAATGTGATGAAAAACATTGTATGTTTCACGGGCGGTACGGGAATTACGTACCTCGACTCAGAAAGCCCTCAGTCTTCGACTTCGGGCTTCTACTAGAGCCTCGATCGTAATTCCTTACTTACCGACCTTAATACACAATGTACTATTTGATAAAACGTAACGTGTAGGTAGGATTTTTTGTTTACAAATGAAACCTAAAACTCTTTTCATAAAGAGTTTTAATGGTCCAAGATTTAAAAAGATAATATGTCAAATTGTCAATAATTAATTATTGTGTTTTTTATTCGTCGGAAGCCCTGATAGTGGTACAAATCAATGAAATACAGCCATGATTCATGATCTCGTAAAATAAGTAATGTGCCTACGAGTGCAAGTGCTATTTTAGCCGTGTGAGTGTGAGAAAATTGTGAGTAAAAATCATAATCGTAAGTTTCAGTTTTAGATTATTTCACATAATAGCCCTTATCAGACACCGTCTTTTCATTCACATTACAGGATAATGTGTCAGTTTTCTAAACTCCATGGAGCTTTTGACCATGATTGGAAACATTGTTCATAAGGAACAACTTGTTTATTTACATTACGTTGTGACACATATCGTCGGTGAAACTGCAAAACCGCGTAAGTGACATTTTAAATAAGGAGCAAAATGCACCTTTTTAATAAGACCGTAAGGTTTATTTTGCTCTATCATAAATTTGTTACTTACGCGATTTTGCAGTATCACCGCCGATATTATGAATGAATCAGTTAAGATGGGGCACACTGAGAGCATCGTCAGGAAAGTCGATGATAAATCTGTCTGTAACTCAGTCAAATATTAACTTAAACAAAAGTTACCAATATAGGGATGATCCAAATCATCCACCCTATCTACAGTTAAAATTTCTCCGAAGGTTTTCCAGACACCCTGTATATTAATAAAAAGTAAATCTACAGAGGTTTTATATCTATAGAACTAGAAATCTTCTTCGACAGAAATAATAATCATAGCAGGATATTTACCATGCAGTAGTTGTTGGGTATTACTTCTACCCTCTTACTTATAAACGCGAAATAAGCTTGGAATAGTTTATGCCATGCTTTGTCACTTTCTGTCAGATGCAAATGTCACAACTACAGAGAAGGACAAGGCATGGCATAAACTATTCCAAGCTTATTCCACTTTTATAAGTAAGGGGGCTAGTGTAAATAATTGTGTAAGTTTAAAATCGTAACTTCTTTATTATATAAAAATATTAACGAAAACGATAACCACTTTAGATAACATTTTGCTAGTAATTATAAGCACGTATAAACTACTAGCGACCCGCCCGCGGCTTCGCCCGCGTGGAATGTATTATACATATAAACCTTCCTTAAGAATCACTCTATCTATTAAAAAAAACCGCATCAAAATCCGTTGCGTAGTTTTAAAGATTTAAGCATACATAGGGACAGACAGCGCAAGCGACTTTGTTTTATACTATGTAGTGATTATCCCCGGAAATTAAATTATTATTTCGACAAATAATTAATTGATTAACATTTTGATTAATTTTAGAGTCTTGTCCACATTATTGCGAGCAATGTCGCAAATTTGTCCGATCTCTGATTATTATATAGGTTTCTACTTATTTCTATGAAATAACTTTTGTAGCCGACCGCAGACGACAGCAGCAGATTGCAAAGGCAGGCGACTCAGAAGACACAGTCTGCTGCTGCGGTCAGATTCGGCATCATGACCGCAGCAGACGGCAATGGCAGGCGGCAACGGCAGGCGTCGCGCCTTCTGCTGCCGTCTGCTGCGTGCAGTCGGGCGCCGAATCACGACCAGGAGAAATAACATCATAAAATCAATGATATTTTGTAAAATATCATTGCATAAAATATACTTTCCTTTTCCAGGACTCACGCTATCTTTGTGTTCAATGTAATAAAATCCTTTCAGCGCTTAAGCCGTAAAGGCGTAACCATAAGACAGGTCGATAAATTTATTTCCGCGTTTATACTTTTTGCATTAAATATCATTGTGCATGGGTTCCTAAAAAGTAAATTTATTTCTGGTAACTTGACGGCTTCTTTATGAATCTATAATAATCGTTTCACAATTTAAAGTCAATGTCGGCGAGTAATTTATAAAAATTAAATTTGAATAAATTATGCAAATTCAAAAATATTACTATGTCAACAAATATTATTTTATCAGTTGACATAATATTTATGTTGTAATAAAAAGTGACTTGTTTAGAATCTGTGGAAACTGTGTTCACTTTAATTAGGTACCTAAATAGACATAGGTATCTATTTCAAAAGCGCCCGCATAGCGGGCTGCTTCATACCTACTTATTAAATTAAAATTATTGCTTCAATAATAGATGTCAATCGATAAATATAGCACCCAAAAAGAATAAATATTTGAAATTCGATATCAAACTACCAATTAATTATGGCGTTTAGGCAAATATTTCGCTTGACGAAAATTTATATCACGTGGAGATAACACGTGTTTGTATTGTGTTAGTCGACTAATATGTAGGTGTCTCAGTCAGCAGGTCATGTGATCAAGTTCTATGTCGACAGACAGACTTAATAACAACCATGTCATCAATGTTTATGGATTAGTGATTCTGAACCGGCTCAGTGTGTGTAGTGTAGGTTCTACAAACAGTAAAGAACTATCTCAAAAACACCTTACCAAGTAGAAACAAATTTTCTAATCAAAATTATTTGGTGCCGGCTTAGATGATTTTTAGTAGGTATAAAGACTTTAGTTGCCTGTATCTCAGGAACCAATCAAGTCTACTTAGTCGCTTTAGTTTTCCTTAAGTTCGTTATATTTATATGTGCTTTCAACTAAGGTTTTTTTTCAGGTTTTTATTTCTTGTTGTTTTGGCTGTAGGGGAGGAAAGTGGGACACGTAACTTTAGCGAAAATGAAACTTAGAGTTCAATATTTAAAAGAAACATTTAAGTACTAAGTTAGTAACTACGTAACTTAGTGTCTCCCATGTGTAATTTTTTGTTATTAAAGGCGAATAAATTATATTGCTGCTGTGATCCATATTTTTATTCTGATTAAGCTGTATTTATGATATATACTTATATTTTGATATATAATTTATGTTTTTATATTAGTTTATATCATAACATAATACCTACTACATTAGAGCACCCTGTTGAACGTTAGTCATTTTGACGTCGTCGGTACCAAAAGTGCGACCCCATTTCGTTAAAAGCAAATTACTTTTTGACAAAAGAGTATTTATGTAAATTTGTTTGAACACTCGTATGATCACTATGATCAGTCCGCAAAACAGGGGATGGGAATTACTTATTTAGATGAAAGGGAATAATAATCTAACTTACCTTTAACCTACCGCCAAGCAGCAGTGTTTGCATTGTTGTGTTCCGGTTTGGGGATAAGACAGCCGGTGAAATGACTAGCATAGAGGCATTCCATCTTAGTTCTCAGGGTTGGCAACGCATTTGCAGTCTTGTGAATGCGAATGTCTATGGGTCACAGTTTCCACTTACCATCAGGTGGCCTGTGTGCTCGTTTGCCATCCCATGCAATAAAAAAAAAAAAAAAAAACTATTACTCTGCGTAAAATTTAAATCAAACAATCAATCAATTTATTTGTTTGTAAAACATACGTAACAATAAGGGTATCTTAGAAGTGGGTACCACTATGTTTGTAACATTAGGTACCTTTACAAAATCATGACAGTGAGCGTGCATCGACCGTTACTTAAAATAGTTTAAGATATTACAATTTAAATACCCTAATACGGAATAAAACGCACTGGCCAATAAAACAATTATCTATAAAAATACGTTTGTTGTGAGCCCCCCTTAAATAATTACTTTATTCTGTTTTTAGTATTTTTTGTTATAGCGGCAACAGAAATAAATCATCGGTGAAAATTTCAACTGTCTAGCTACCGCGGTTCGTGAGATACAGCCTGGTGACGGACAGACGGACAGACGGACAGCGGAGTCTTAGTAATAGGGTTTCGTTTATACCCTTTGGGTATGGTACCCTAAAAACTAACCTTTACTATAAACTCAATTTGTTGCAAATATCTAACACAAGACATTAATAAAAACTTAATATCTATCTTATCTAATCTTGTTGGGCTGTTGTTGCATACAAATAAAAAAAAACTTAAGTTATATCCTAGTAAAGAGACTCAATGATCCCGCAGTCAAACTGTGTAAACAGTTTTGTGGGACAATGTTCTATTGATGTATTTTAATTGTTTTCGTTAATACATTGTTCATAATATAATATAATAAATATTGGGAAACTATTTCCCACTAAATTTTATAGTTGTTGGTTTATAGTATTTTTTGTTTGTCTAAATAAAATTTATATTCCTTTATTTTCTAAGAATTGTCCCGTTTGATTACGGGTTAAACTGGACTGTCTATGTAACATTTTAATAATTGTACCTACCTTGTATGAGGAAGCTGAGAGGTTGTTTAAGTGAGCCGATTTAGGTGTATATAGGAGTTAACTTAAGATAATGGGTTGTACTACCTATATAGAATAAGTTTCATACGGGGCGATGTGGTCGAACGGTGATAAATCCATTTTTTTTTAAATACGGTGCCTTTATACTTTTATTTGGACAAAAATACTGTCAATGTTTGCTGTAGGTAATGCAAGAGATAAATAACTTCTTTACCAAAAAAATAACATGGCTACATGTTAAGCCATGTTATAATTATTTACGCTATAAAAGGCCAAATGAGAGATGTTGTACTTTAAATTGGTAAAACTTATACCTTTGTACGATAACGTCTGTAAAGTAACACACACTGAAATAAAACGAAAATTCATTCATCAAAATGATGCAAAATAAAATTAGTTTAACTTATATATTCAGCTTTTGACGATTATAATAATGTAAACTTCTTTTCAATTTAAATGCTGTACGTTAAGTAAATTACAAGTTAACATACCTTTCGTTATCAGTCGTTCACGAGGACAGGGCGATCCGTTTTGTATGAACACTTTAAAGACCACTTGCACTTGTTACGTTAAACTTTAAACTTCACTTTTTTTAATAAATGCTTCTATTGATTAATTAAAACCTTGAATTGAATAATATTGGATTGATGAATTAGTGCGGCGGCGTGCGCGCCTCGAGGCTGCGCGATCAATCGTAACGTGCGCCCGCGCCGGTCCGGGGTACTACTTGCTGGTTTTTTTTACGCTCATCCTTTTAGGGTTCAACGGGATAAAAAACGAGTTAAAACTCGTTATGTCCCCTCCCTGTTATGGCACGGCACGAACGAACACAGCTTGTTTTATACGTCTGCAATCACTTTCTTTTCTTGTTATTTTTTAATTGTAGCAATAAAAATCACACTAAAACGATACGCGATTTGAGATTCACTATTTAACAATGTTATCAGTTATTAATAATTATAATGTTGCTTTTGAATTTTTAGCTTAGGCTATTATATAAGTAAAGACGGAGCGTTACTCATTTAAATATGCTCGAATAACTTTAAGGTTTTAATTTAAATAGTCTTTCTTTTTATATAAACAATATTATATTATTAGGCTTGTAGGTAATTACTGCCTTTTTTTTATGCTGACCCCTATGGCCGTAAGTACGTACAGTATATTTACTAAATAATTGATTTATTTATTGCTATACATAAGTGCAACCCTGTAAGGGCGTGGCAATCTACTTAAAAGCTAAACATGTGTACTTATGAATAATATATTTTATAATACTTACTGAATAAATGTCTTTATCTTATCTTTATCTTTATCTTATCTTATCTTTATTCATAGGTAATATTAGTATATCGCACGGCTTACATGTGTGAGTGCCTCCACTATACGCGTCGCGAGCCACCACAAGCAAACTCAACAGGACGGACCGAGCCGGTTTAGTCGGGCAGGGCCGCGCACTCACCGCGGATGTTTGCATGCGTATTAAAAATTGAGCCTATCGGCCGAGCAGCAATAGGTAACAGAAACTGCTATAGGGCAGGTAAAGCGCTACTTTTCTATATATACTTTTCAGAAAGAAATACTTGATGCTAAAATGCATAGTTGATGTTGGCATTACTTTTTTCTCGTGATTAGCTAGATAACTATCATGAGAGTTCTGTGGTGCCCCAACAATTAAAGTGACAATTTGGGACTGATACTTACCATTAATATAAAAAAAACTTTATTATTATTAGGTATGTGTAACTCAATAATAAATAAAAAAAACTTTGGTGGGACCTCCCTAGTAAAGCAATGATTGAATTAGGCCTTCCGTTTATCAATTACAAAAAGGAAATAAAGAATCGAACAACGTATAAACGAACACAATAAAGTTCAATTCCGTTTACATGTTATAAAACAATGAGGTTGAAAGGATGCGTCTCTCCATTCAAAGGATAAACTTAAGTGTAATTTTTATTTCATAGTAAGTTGTGTGTGGCAATTGAAGAACCAATAATCTAAATCTAAATGGGTAGGTAGTTGTATAATTAATAGTACGTTATTGCCTAGGTGCGGAAAGTAAGGCATTTCTTGACGAGGTGGTTAGCATTAGAATGCTAACCACTCGTCGTCTCGTCAGGGAATCCTCGTTTCCGCCATATCATATACACCGTGTTTTTTTTGATTTACGATAACTTCGGCATATTACTAGGTACATCCATAGAAACTAAGTGATTGATTAGATTTTTAAATATTGCAAAAAAAAAAAAAAAACTGTTTAGTACAAAGTAATTCAATGTTGTATCTTTGGTAATTCTAAAAGAGCCTTTAGAGTTAACTCATAGTCAGGGTCAAATACGTCAATGTAGGCGTGACATACACGGACAGTTAAGAGCCTTTTAGACCAGTTCAACGTGATTAAGTGATTAAATTTAAAAATTAAATATCTTTGAAACCTTTACAGTTATCATTTGTCTGTCTTCGGGAAATTAACTTTATTTGACCTAAAGAACGTTCCCTTAAAGTTATCCTAAATCAAAAAAAACACGGTGTATAATGCTTTTTTCAATCAATGCGAAGAAATGATACAAATACATGATTAGGTACAAGTATTTTTAAAAACCTTTGACCAATTCGGATAGAATGATTGTTAACGAATATTAAATACGAGTATTAGATAAAAGATAATGATAGTTTCACGCACAACGAGCCGCCTCCAGCACCACAGAGCCCCACCGCGCCGTACCACACGCCCCCATCCACAAGTTGGGTGTACTTTGTGGATTTTTTTCATGGTCCTTTTGATTTTATACGCAATTGAGAACACTTTTAAAAAGTATTATGGACGTAGACGGAAAGTGTTATGGTTTTTTAACTCCTAGGAGTAAAATGAGGCACTTTCCGTCCTTGTGTTTCAAACAAAAAACCGTTCTTTCCAAGCATGTTTGAGAAAAAATATGTAGAAGGAACCAACACAACGGAAGAATTGTTCGCTCCTCCCGCGGACATGCTGGGCTCCACGACTCCCATTGTTCGATTAGTATCAACCACATTGTTATCAGAGATCGTTGTGAATAATCCATGTGCTTTTGGGAATTAATACTTGTATCTCCGTGATAAAGTACATTTCAATGGATTGATCCAGAAGCGATTGCGTGGATTGAACGAAGTGTTCTATAGACAGTCTTTGGGTTATTAAAACGTTACGAAATCGTTAATACAAGCCGAAGGATTATAATGGAGGTGTGGGTAATTGAGTGGGATCCCATTGAGTCAATTGACCGAATGTATCGTCTCATCGAAAGCTAACTTCTGCTGAAACTTTATTGTTTTTAGGTTATGTTTACCTAGGGTTACATACGTCAGGTTAGCTTAGACATGTGACCACCAAAAAAAAAAAACCTTTGGTGTGTAATCGATGAAATGAAAATTTAGCAAGTGTTGGTGATTTAAGAGTAAACCGTAATTGATTTGATAAATATCAAACTCCAATATGTCCTTGCAATTTGGCAAACGAATTTAAAACTTAATTCGAATAAATTAAGTTTATAATTTGTATACAAAATTTCAAGGACATATTGAGTTTGATTTTTATCAACTCAATTAGGATTGTTCATATTTTAACAATTAAGTACCCTAATTTGGAAACCATTCTGAGGAATAAGGTTTTCCTTTTAAGGCCGTTCTGCATTATATATTTTTTGAAATGTTTATCTACTTTGGATATTTCGACAGAAGTATATTTAACCTTTGTTTGACATTCGTTTTCGGCTTGAAGCCCTCGGTGAATCTTACGGGTTAGGCGAAAACCGCTTGAAATAGTATTTTTTAATACAGTATTACAATCACTTTTTATCATTAGATATCATTTAATTATAGTTTATTTTATTTTATTTTATTTTTTATTATTGTAGGTAGTTCGATAGAAAATGCCAACCCAATTTAAAAAAAACGTGTCATCCTTAAAGTGTCTGCTAAATAAATAAAGATATTAAAAGAAAACTACTGGGTGAAAGACATAATTAATGAATACATAGATACCTTCGGAGAACCTAGAGCTGGTGCTTACTTCTCCCAAAGGATTGAGCTAGCTATCCAGAAAGGTAATGCAGCCAGTGTCATAGGGACCATGCCGCGAGCGGACCTGCTAGAGTGCGTGTTCTTTTTATAGTGGTGATTATTATTTACGTCTTTAATATTTGAGTAGCTTGACTTTATTTTAATTTAAATAAGTTTAGTTTTAACTTTTAATTGTTAATATTACAAAATTATTATAAAAAAATAGAAAATGAAATTGGTCTCTTAAAATTACCTATTCTTTCGAACTAGAACGTACAAACCACGAGTTATTTTTTTTGGTCTATCCCAATTGGGTAAACCATCGGACCTATACATATACAATACATAAATAATTATATAGACATACTAGAAATGTCCTACGATCAAAGAAAAAGTTAAATAATTATGAAGTTATAGATTTATATGCCACTATAAGAGCTACCAAGGCTTTTAGTGTGAAGAGTATAAATTTCCTTAATCAGGATACGAACTACCTTGTCAGAATAAGAGTAAAATAAAACGTTATTTTAAGTAAACACTAAGTTTTTTTTTTTAACCGGCATTTTTGGAAATCAAACAAAGAAATTTAATTAAGTTACCTCAGAAACCCATCACTATCGCAAAAGTGTTATAATTTGGCCCTTCGTGGGAATATACCGAATTTCCTCTAACCTGTATATTTATATCTTTTTTGTAGCATAAAATCTCCACTGTCCACTTTCTTTGCAAGGAGATTTAGGAGGTGCATCATTATGTACGTCTTTATGACATCATAATGATATTATACCATTTATTACCATTCGGTCAACGTTACGTTACATCTGCACGACACCAAATTAATACTCGTACGCTTCGCAATCAATTATTTAATCATCCTTAATTTATGTAATGAGTCTAAATCAATATGAATTGGTTCACATGAACTAAGAGCCGCCAGTGTGAGGTCACAATGACACGCCGGACCTCCTAGTAACAAACAATAGAAAAAACTGGCCAAGGGCGTACGTACATATTATTATATTTACTCGTACAGTCAAGGGCATTAATATTTATACAGCCATCATCATCATCATCACCATCATGTCAGCCGAAAGACGTCCACTGCTGGACATAGGCCTCCCCCAAGGCTCTCCACTCAGACCGGTCTTGTGCTTTTCGCATCCGCCGCGTTCCTGCGATCCTTACAAGGTCGTCACTCCATCTTGTTGAAGGCCTACCTACAGCTCGTCTCCCGGTCCGCGGACGCCACTCAAGAACCTTCTGGCCCCATCGGCCATCAGCCCTGCGAGCGATGTGCCCCGCCCACTGCCACTTCAGTTTAGATATTCTTCGGGCTATGTCGGTAACCTTAGTTCTACTGCGGATATCATCATTTCATTTTGTACAGCCATCACGTCAAATATATCGTCGTTGGAAAGGCAAAACTACTAAAGCGCCATTATGGTCAAATTGAGTTATACATACAGTTCGACTGCTTTTTTTTTTCTGCATCGATTGGTCTGGGTCTCGTGGCGATCGGAGCATGTTTTTGGCGTGTTAGTAGTGAAAATTGGGACAAAATTTCAATAATTTCTAAGGATTTTTTACTAACATCCGACTCATTTAGACATATTTTTGAATAGATGGCGGTTAAGTATTGTGCTTGTTGTATCTAGCCATTTCAAGCTTTATTAGTAATTTTAGATAACGTAACTGAGGATACTCGGTGGTGATTATGTAAATTTCGCTTCTATTAAATATTAAATGTAATGTCTCTTAGTCAATAACGTTTACACAATAACCGTCATTTGTAGTAATTTAGTATTTTTTCTCTATTGAAATCATATGAAGTCATGCTTGTTAGTAAATAATCTTATAACAGGAATCGACAATTGTGGCGCTTTAGTATTTTTGCCTTACTCAATAAACAAAGTAAAAGGATATTAGTAAATTTCAATGCGGGACCTCTATCTGTTACAACTGTTAAGAAACTTTGCACTATATACTTTAAGAATATTAAGATATATTAGTAATTATTAAGTTATAAAATAAATTAGAAAACTATAGGTAAGGCGTTATGCGATTCATAAAGTTGTTACATATTCGACCTTTAGTCTATTTCTCAAGCTAAATTTCAAGGCAAGAAGCAGGGGAAAAAGCCCCCCAAAGGCGGAAACAGCGCGCCTGTGGTCGACGCTTCCTCAACTTCCTCCGCAATTGCTACCACCACCTCAACTGCCGCCGGTCCAGCTGCCACTAAAGCCGCGCCCCAGGCCACTATTGCCCCTGCACAAGGGCCTGGTCTGAGTGGTGCAAACTCAGGGAAGGCGGACACGGTCAAGGTGGCCCTGGAGATTCTCCAGGAGGTACTGATGGCCCTCCATACCGGCGCAGACATTGTCGCCATAGTCCTCATAGGGATCACTCGGCTGGTTTAATGGACCCTCTGAGGATTATACACTGGAACGCCGCGAGCCTAAAAAAGAAGACTTCGCTCCTTATGGAAGTCCTCCAAGATCAGAGGATACACATAGCCCTGATCTCGGAGACCATGCTGTCTCCGGCCATCAAGCTGAAGGTGCCTCACTACCACATCTACCGACAGGACGAGGAAGGGCCAAACAGGGCCTACCGAGTATTGGCCGTCCTGGTCCGTAGAGGAGTAATCCACCAACCGCTGCCGCAAATCCGCCTGGGCTCTTTACAAGCCCTAGGTGTGGAGATCCTGGTCGCCGCCGCCCGCATGCGAGTCTACGCCGTCTACAAGCCCCCGCACACCTATCTCGACCTAAACGAGGTCAGGGCTCTGCTGGTCTCGCCGCTGCCTTCCCTAGCGGCCGGCGACTGGAACCGCAAAAACCCGGCCTGGAACTCCTCTACGTTCAACCAGAACGGACGCCGACTCCTCCTGGACGCTGAGGCCGACGGCTACCACGTGGACGGTCCGGAGACTCCGACGTACTATCCCAACAACAACGCGTTTACTCCGGACGTCCTGGACATAGCCGTGCACCGCGGACTCCAGGGACAGCTCCTCCAGGAGACCCTGGACGATGAGGTCCAGTCCGACCACCAGCCGGTACTCCTCGTCCTGTCTGCGGCACCCGCAGTCTCCATCCCGAGAACTCCCAGACCCGTGACAGACTGGGAGGAGTTCTCGAGGCGCATGGATGCCCCAGTTCCTCAGCAGAAGCTCACTGATGCAGCGGACATCGACAGATTCTCGATGGACCTAACCAGTCGCATCCGAGAAGCTCTGTCCGCTGCATCACACACCAGGAAAACGACCAACAGGCTGCCTTCACTGCCAACGCACATCGCCAAATTGATAGGGGACAAAAGGCGTCTCCGAAAGCGTTGGCAGATCATTCGCTGTCCGGGGATGAAGACCCAGCTGAACGCCCTGACAGCGAAGGTCAAGGCAGCCCTAGAGGTCCACAGGACAGAGCAATGGGAAGAAACGCTAGCCGGCGCGGCGGACGATTGGAACTCCATCCGTCGTCTATGCCGCCGACTTAGCGGAGCCCCCACACCTGTCCGACCCCTGCTACACACCGATGGTACCCCTAGGTACCGGGCCGAGGACCGGGCCGAAATATTCGCCGAGTGCCTGGAGCGTCAGTTCCAGCCGAACCCATCCGACGAGGCAGACCACATAGCCGCAGTTGAAGAGCACCTTCGAGTTTACTTCGAGGCGCCGATAGCTCCTGAAGAAGACCCCATCTTCTTTTCCCCGGGCAAAGTGAGGCACATGATCGCGAAAACAAAGCCCAGAAAGGCCCCCGGTGCGGATGGCATCACTAACGCCACCCTCCGCCACTTACCGCCTCGAGCGATCGCGGCGGTAACCCACCTCTTTAACGCCATCCTCCGCACCAGCCATTTCCCAGCCAACTGGAAATCCGGACATGTGATCATGTTGCCCAAACCGGGGAAACACATCCTGAAGCCTGAGAGCTATCGGCCCATCACCCTCCCGTGCATCTCGAAGGTGCTCGAAAAACTGATGCTGACGAAGCTGGTCCCGCACATCATGCCTCGTCAAGAACAATATGGGTTCCGCTCGGAACATAGCACCACGCTCCAGTTGTCCAGGGTGCTGCACCACATGGCGGTCGCCGCGAACAAGCGCGAGCACACGGCCGCAGTACTCCTGGACATGGAGAAGGCTTTCGACCGGGTCTGGCACTCAGGCCTGGTCTACAAGCTATCACTGTCCTCGGTCCCCCGCAGACTGACGAAGGTGGTCCAGTCGTTTTTGACGGACCGCACCTTCAGAGTGGTTGTGGAAGACGCCATCTCCGAAGATCGCCCCATCGCAGCCGGAGTCCCCCAAGGCAGCTGCCTATTGCCGGTATGTTACAGCCTTTACACCGATGACATACCGGTTGTTGACGGATCCCACCTGGCCCTGTACGCTGATGACGCGGCGTACTATGCCTCCTCTTACAAGCCAGAGTACGCCGTCATCAAGCTACAGCGACAACTAGATGCCCTACCAGCTTGGCTCTCCAGGTGGAGGCTATCCGTCAACGTTGCGAAAACCCAAGCGATCTTCGTGAGCAACTGCATACGCCGCCTTCCACAACTCACTCTTATCGGACTTGACATCCAGTGGTCCCCGGTAGTTAAATACCTGGGGATCACCATCGAAAAGAGACTAACCATGGGTCCCCATACAAAGACCGTCGTCGCCACCGCGAGAACAGCAAGAGCATTGCTATGTCCAGTGCTCCAATCCAGTCTCCCTCTGCGTGTGAAGCTCGGGGTCTACAAGACATATATACGCCCCCGCCTCACGTACGCCGCACCATCATGGCACGCCCTCCTGGCCGCAGGGCACAGAAAAAAGCTGAACTCTCAGCAAAATCTGTCCCTGCGAGCCGCCACAAATGCCCCCCGCTACGTGAGGAATACCACGATCCAGAGGGACCTCAAGATTGAGAGCCTGGACGACTTCATCGGACGCCTTGCCACGTCGATGTTCGCGCGAGCTGACGAGTCGCGCTTCCCCCACCTGAGGGATATCGCACCGCAGCACGCGCGACCCCCAGACGGCAAGGCCTACCCACGCGACCTCGACAAGGCGACGACGTCGACACCCACGGAAGACCCATGAAGACGCTGCTCAGCTCGTAGGTCGCTAGCTGGGCCTCCCCCAACGGGGTTTCACCTAGCTGGCTCGACCTCGCGAGCAGCGTACACCCGGACATTGAAATTTCTATAAAGTATTTCTGACTTTTAGTATTTTCCGCTTATGATTAACATATTTTTTGATACATGTAAGTATTTTTTTCTCAAGAGAAAGTAAAATGAGACAAATCGTACGTATTTATTGACTCCTTACCTAAAACTTTAATGTGGAGGTTAGTAATTTTGTCTTACCAGCATTTTTTTAAGATTGAGAGCATTAATGCTAAAGCGACACGTAACTCCGTAAATATTGAACACATGTACAATACGATAAATGAGTCGTGCAGATAAAAAAAGAACATGATATGTTACTCTTTACAGCTTCCGTTTTCATTCCAAAGAAAAAAAGTTATGACAGTGTAAAGACAAAAAAATCCATTAAAAATGCTTTTTCTCGAAATGACCCTTTTGGAGGTTAGTAGTTTTGCTTTTCCAGTGACGATATGTTGACACGGACCTTATTGCCAGTGGTATAAAGGTGTATAAATATTTTTGACGTCTTGGGAACGTATTATATTTATGCCCTTGACTGTACCTACATTTGAATGTAATGATACGTTTCAATTTAAAATGATACCGTGGAGATCCTTTACTTTGACCTTTTTAGGGTTCTGTAGTCAACTAGGAACCCTTATAGTTTCGCCATGTCCGTATGTTCGTCTGTTTAAGTTCGTGATTTAACTCAGAGACTTGGTACTAAAAAGCTGTAATGTGGCATTTAAAGTATGCCGACAAAGTTGTAAAATAAAATCAAGACTTTTTTATTCTAAAAATGTTATATAAATATATTTAAAATGTGCTTGTGAAGTATTGTGAGACGGTATGGGCAAATAAGTAATTATACTTATCTAAAACTAAACACTCAAATCTTATTGCAAAGTTTACCAACAAATAAACAGACGATAAAGCGTGAAACTGACTAACAGTCTTCAAATAAAATGATAAGCTATGTTTTTTTTGATGACGCGTTTAGCCTGTTGGTTGTATAGCCCGGGGGGATTGAACCAAAAATTAGGCAAACCTTGCATGAATTAAAAATTGCATTTTTTTCATAGATAAGAGAGTGTATTAAATTGTATCCCGAGAAAAGGTCACCCCCGCGCATACGTTTTTTTTTAAAAGAAATCACGTTTATCATATTTAACTTGGTAGAAAATAAACTAACAGGCGTGTTTATATTTTTGCTTTAATTAGGTACAATTTAAAAAAATCCAAAGTTTTGTTTCATTTTAAATTCCATGGACGAATTTATTTAATTCTGCAAAAATATATAGGTTCTACCAACTATTCCCCCTTAAATTTTATTCAATAAAACGCGTTGTTTTTACTTTGTTCCGGTCGGTCATGTAAAGCGTTTAGATTTTCGATATGTTTTGGAGAGCTTAGTTAAAATACAGTCATGATTCAAGAAAAAAAAAGCTGTTTTGATTTTTTGGCAAGGTTCAAATCTAAAAGCCCCACAGGTGATCCTGCCTACAAAGCGAAAGATATGAAGTCGCGACCTCGCGGGCGTTCCGTAGTCACGTGGGTATGAACACCTGGAGAGTGAAGTGAGGGTTCTGTCGATCGATCGATCGTATAAGGCTGCCTAATTGAGAATCATCATCATAGGACATAGGCCTCCCCCAAGGCTCTCAGTGGAGTGCAGACCGGTCTTGTGCTTTTCGCATCCACCGCGTTCCCGCGAGCCTTACAAGTCTCGTCTCCTGGTTCGCGGACGTCACTCAAGAACCTTGTGACCCCATCGGCCATCAGTCCTGCGAGCGATGTGACCCGCCCACTGCCACTTAAGTTTACTAATTGAGAATGATACGCGCTAAAATGTGTTTTTAACGCTCTGACGGTACTACTTAAACTCGCCGGTTAACATGCGCCGAGTGAACGCTTAAGAGAATCACATCCCTGTACCGGTATGAATTGACGATTAGGTAGTCTATTTAATTATTTATCCTGAATTAATGCCATCGGGATCCCTTACTTCACCTACAACACTGTTTTATTTATTTCAGGCAATCATTACAATACACGCTTTAAATTTCATTGATTAGCTGGCTAACCTCTCAAGTAGTAAGCAAAGTTAGCCTAGAGTATTGTACTCTATCTTCGCCCACACTATGCTGTAGCGTCAATAATACACAATGTTTAACATACCTGCATCTAGTCTAGTCAATTTAGAATATAACAGAGGAATATGAACCTTACATCGAGGAAAATAGTCATTCTTTAAAGGAAACAGTCTGAGCTGGCTGATTTGCTGCAATGTTGATAGGGCTGCCAAAAATCATATTAACTTACCTTGCTCCGAAGTAAAGAGCGGTAATAGTTTAAGAACAATAAAAAAACTTCTACTTTTTTCTGTTTATTTAATTAATTAAATTTAGGCGACATTAACATTAAAGTCAACTCTTTCCCATACTCATACTCATTTTTTTATTTTATTCCAAAATGCGTTTAAAGTAGCTGTATGAGTATAAATAAGAGTTGTCTTTTAATGCTATGCTAACGTCACTCCACAGCTCTTTTTGTCTTATTGTGCTATGAAAACTCCGAACCCTGATCATCATCATAATGAAGGATAATTTAAGGGCAAATAATATTTGCAAACATGAATGTAACAAAATATTTGAGTAACACTCATTTCGCTGTCATAAAGAGACATAAAACATTCCTACTTAAATATGTCGGAGTGATGGCATTTGTTTTGCTACAGACAGCGCCATCTGTTGGAAAGCGTGCGAACCTTTCAGTTAAGTAATCTATTGTAACTTCTTAGAGCTACTCGAGACCTGTCGGTTGAGAAGTTCACGACCGAGTGAATGAATGAATGACTGACGTTTTCCCTGAGTCAGTAGTTCGGTCAGTCGGAAGGTGTCCATCCGGTACACTCGATTCTCGACTACCGACCGCGCCGGTTGTGCGCACTGATTCTCTTACAGAAAAAACACGATGGCTGACGAATTCAACCGTAATCCAAATTAATCTCCGAAAAATATATTCGTATTTTTGCTTTTCTTCGCTAGTTATTTTTTGCAGGATTCGGTACCTACATAATAATAATCAATTTGATTATCTTAAAACTCTCTAGCTTCGATCGATCTCATCAACGGCTCCGGTAGTTTGCCCCGACCTGGCGCCGCTATTCTTCTCCGACTTGCTCCGAATTTGCCGACTACCCGCATCCTAATCGATGACGGAATGTCACCTACACTGAAAAAAAATGGACGCTTCTAACAAGATTATGATTGTTGTACATAGGCGTCTTAATTCCATACGAGCCTGACAAGACATTAGATGCTTCAACTAAGGCTGAAGTCAGACGAGCGTATTTTTTGAGTTGTGAGTCGCGTAATTTCTGCTCCTCCATTCATCATACTACTACTACTACTATGAAACTGAATGGAGGAGCAGAAATTACGCGACTCACTACTCAAAAAATACGCTCGTCTGGCTTCAGCCTAAGATGTTAGTTGAATCGATAAAGAACTTGCTGTTTTTACAAGCAGTTTTGTTTATGTCAACTAAGAGAAAACCTCTCTTATTTAGCTCACATTCTTTTGAGTGTAGGTATCACTCTATTTACATAAACAATAGACATGGCATAAAATAATGGACAGGCGAAGTTTAGTAACAAGACTATCCCCTCAACAAAATTTTATCCAATTATAGGTACAATCAGCATCATATAGATATTGATATCTCCAAATCCAAGATAATTTTTCATATCAATAATCAAAGAGATGAAACGAGTTAAAAAGTTGGCACTCTTCTCGGTGATTGTCAGATTTCGAGAAAATAAGAAACGTACGTCTAATATGTTCAGTTGTCTAGTGTGTTCCGTATTTTTGGATGCTTATGCTAACATACCAGTGGTATATTGGATGCTTTGTGGTTACTATGGCGGTTTTAATGTTTCCAAGTCTTAGGTTTTTGTTGTGTTGAGTCTTGGATGTTGCGGTCAGGGCTTGGAACCGGTTCCAAAAATACCGGTACCAACTCTACCGGCATTTAAAGGTTTCTTATTTAGGTTCCAGAGAACCATTACATATCGGGAATCCAAAGAACAGGTAAATACGAGTACTGGTATTTGTACCTCAAAATACCGGTTCCTTATATCAAGTCGCGTCGGCGGCTCGCCCACGCGGTATGGTATGAACTTGTTTGTCGGTACGCTAGTTGAATGTACCGTAGTATCTAAATACACCGAACGCTGTATTGCCGGGAGGTGCTGTGGGGTAACGGATTTTCAATCATTTTAATCGTGTCATACACAAGCTCCAGATCACGCAAGTAGCCCGTGTGCAACGCAAGATGGGACTAGAAAAAGTATCTGATTATTTGAAAAAAGAAGCGCGCGTCAACTGCCAACAACGAAATAAAACACCACAATTCATATTTAATAGCCCCGCTTCGCTCGACAAATATTGGTCATCACTTACATTTCACATACAAAATGAAAGAGAAATAATTAAAATATTTTACTAAAATAACAACGGGTGCCACGATGTTTCCCTAATGGCCTGAGACGTCGCCTCCTTTTCGGTAGTCAGCGTTGCCGTAGATGGCGGTTGCATTCCTGCAGAGCGCGCAGATCGTGGAGCCACGCCCCAGGTATCGCTCCATGCCATGCCCTTTCTCTTTCAATCCCTTCACTATGTCCTGATGAAAACGAGAAGAATACTTTAATATTCCTCATCCCAGGTACTTCAGGCAAGCCATTACAAACAACGCTAACCACAAGTTAATATATTCAGCGCAAACATACCTCAATGACTCCAAATTGGTATTGAATCTCCATGGGATAGATCTGGTGATGGATGCGTGGCTCGTCCACTGCTTCTTTAATGGTTTGCTGGAACCACAACTTGCGAATGGCCACCTGAATAACATGTAACATGAACAAAACATTGACAAAAACACCAAGCGACTAGCTCCGACTGGAATCTGCCTTATGGGTATGCTGAGTATATTGCCAACTCAAAACGCTAAAACGCACGCTTATAATTTTCGCTTCGCTTGTTTAGAATTAGGTTGAATCCCAAAATCTTTGTATGTATGTAAATCCAACCGCAATTATATTATTATAGCAGCTCTGTGATTGACCTAAATGGATAAAGTATCAATCATGAATCTTGCATTATACCTTGTAGGTAAGTGTATACCTAGGCCATTTAACTTACCTGAGCAATAGCAGTAGTTATCTTCGTGCCTCCAGAAGCCCCAATAACAAGCTTGGCGTTCCCGCCAGCATCGGAAATGATGCTGGGCGTCATTGAAGAGAGCGGTCTCTTGCCAGGCATGATGAAGTTGGCTGACGAAGGCCAGAGGCCGAAGTAATTGACGATGCCGGGAGAAGAGAAGTCGTCCATTACGTTATTCATTACTAAGCCGGTCTTGAGAGTAGTGAAACCAGCACCAAAGCTGTAAAGATGGATGCATTTATACTATTTGCGTTAGTACTAGGTACGTTATGATGGGACATCTACAACTGAAACGAAACGAGTGGGTTTGAAATCGTCTCTATTGTAAATTAGGTTCATATAGGTATTTTAAGTTACGTAGCAAGGAACAATAAAAATACCGTCGAAAGATAGAAATTAGTAGCAAAGATGTACTTATATATTTACTAGTAATTGATGGAGCTCGTGACGGAGACGGCGTCTCCATTGTCAGCGATGACGGAGATATGCGCCGTGCCGGCGTCGTCTCGGGTGTACATGTCGGCGCCGTATGCCGCAGAGTCATTGCTTGTCCTGGAGTCGTTGATCCTGCTACGGACCGAGTCGCCGTAGCCTGGCTGCGTCACGTTGAATATTAACTGTAACATTGTATTGAATACTTAGTTAATAAACACAATTACTTTCAGAGGCATACGAAAAAATTATTTTTTTTGTTTTACTTACATCGTCCAAATTTAAAAAGTCTGCATCACCTAACTTGGTTCTGGTTGCGTAAGCGAATTTAAAGGCCTCTATAATCCTGTGGTAAGTGAGGATTTGGTCTTCGAGGGTGCGGATGCTGTGGGGCCCGAAGTTGTACCCGGAGACGATGTTGAGGATAAAGGCCAGGATCACCCCACTGCTGGGCGGCGGAGGCGTATGCAATGTGTCACCACCTGCTAGAGGCACGTTGATGGTTTCGGAAACTTTCGGCCTGGAAGAAAAGCGAGTTAACATTAAATGTTAGCCTAGAGCTTAGTTTGGGACTACGTCAATTGGTGTGACGTTGTCCCCTGATATTTGATATTTATATTTGATATGAAATACTTTTATCGAATAAACAGCTGGATGAAGGTCGTCTCCTATTCGGATCCCCCTAGTGGACTGGATACTATTAGTATAGTACTCACGTGTGTATACAGAAAAACTTATATTCCCAACTAGTACATACATAAAAAGGTTCTTCAAAGTCTTCAGCTGATGACTTACTGGTAGTTCCTGAGGTCATCAGCATTGATGATGCTGCCGACTCTCTTGAGGTCGTCGAGGAAGTCGTTGGCCAGGCTGCCGTTGTAGAGCTCGTCGCCCCCCCGGGCGGCGATGACTCGCAGCGTGTTGCAGAACGGCTCCGAGGGCTTCACCACCGTCCCCGGCTTGTAGAACTCTTTGGTCGACGGATCCACGTACTGTCTCCTGAAAAAGGTAATATAAAATTGAAACGCGTTTTACTTTTAAAGTAAGATACTTACGGCGTATGAAATAAAAAAGAATCGCTAATGGATTAAGATTTTAATCTTAAAAATTAAGAAAATGTTATTAACAAAGAAATATTTAATAAATATAATAAAAATATACCATAAAATCTAATTTCCTTACGCTAAATTCGAAATAATAGCGAGTTCTAGTAATCTTTGTAAGTTAATAAGAGTTAGATGAAATGTTTACAACTTACCTCAATAGTGGGTCATTCTTGATGTACGGAGCTGTGAAGAAGCTATCGTACTTGATCTTGGACACCTTCGCTCCGGTCTCGCAGAACTGCAGTGTGGGCTCCACCAGGGTGCCCCAGGGGAGCTTGCCCCAGCGCTGGTGGGCAGCCCACATTCCCCGCAGCTCCCCGGGCACACCCACAGCCAAGGGCCCTGGGGACAGAACAACGTTGAGTATTTAGTCCAGGTCAAATTGAATATTCCTCGAAGGTATTATGAGATCTTTACGCAGAAATTTCATTCCATCAAAAGACATTTCTCGCCACATGTGTTTATGACGGTGTCCCCTTGTTTTACAGACTGAAAAATTACAGAATTTTTATTCACAGAAAATGTTTTATATACTATTTGGTCCTTATATTTTTGCTTCGTATATTATTATTTTTTAACTATTTACTTGAAAGAAACAAATTCAACAGAAAATCAATTCAATGAATTTTGTAATTTTATTTTTTCATTACACGAACTTATCAAACAATATAATTATTTTTCAACGAATATTGTTTGGTCAGTGTATTTTTTCATACTCACTCACAACTCATTAGAAACTCATTAACGTACAACCTATAAATATGAGTGAGCGAGCAAGACCTCTCTGGGCAGAACCGACTTGAATAGGTTAGGTTAGAAGGCTATGGCGGGAGCGAAGCGAAGCAAGCTCCCGCCTTAGCCTTCGAGGTTATTTTTTTTTATATTCCTTGAATAAGCTATGCGATATAATTTGATTGTAAATCAAATAATATGAGAACAAAGAATATTTAATTTGCCATTCTATGATATGAAAAAATATAAATATATTTTATTTGAAATAAAAAACGATGATTTAAATGTCTTCAAAGTAATTATTCTACATATTGATTATTCTATGAAATGATAATACGAGAAAAAAATTCTATGAAATGAAATTCTAAACAACTTCAGTCTGTAAAATAACGTACAACCGTTTATGACGGTTGACGAAATTAAATTCCACATTAGCTATTGTGCGAGTAGGAGAGTTCATTTCCCATTTCAGCAAGATTATGATTTCAAGAAGGGTTATAATAATAATAATAATAGTAATAATCGTTTAATTCAGAATTAAATTCCATAATAAGTAAGTAAGTTACAAAAAAATCATTATTCTATGTTAGTAGGCAATTACATTAAGATTAAATACAAATACAAGAAAAAAAAAATATTACATTACATTCAAATAAAAAATAACATTCATGTCATAATAAAATCAAATAGTAATAGCAGTAGTTAATAAATCAAAAAAAAAAAAAAAACAATATCGAAATTAGAATTAAATTACCAACATATTACTGTACCATTTCCCTTCATTTTATGACACCAATGCCCTTTCTGACTAAGTGCCATATTAATGCACTGTCCACGCGGTTTGCAAGCACTTTCAGGATGGTATTCGGGCTGCCACGAACACGATGGAGAAGGGAGACGCATTACAGCGTATAAAAGAAGGTTTTGTTTGTTAAAGCTCCCTTTACGATACTTGGTTTTTTATTTACACTTGATAAAATATAAGCGCGCCCGCACTCGTCACCGTGCGTGACGTCACTCCGTATAAGCACAGTTTTAGACCCAAGCTGCTTGCGCATAGCAATAAGTTTGCGGCTTGGAGCTAGAATCTGTGAACCTCATACTTGCACGTACGGGAAGGATGTGAGTGAGCTGGGAAGACATGGCCTTCAATTTTTTTGAAGTGCCGGCCGTGTGTACCTCCACGGCACAATTAATGACCTGATCTGTCGTTCACTTGCCACTGCCTCTGTACCAGCTGTCCTAGAACCAGCAGGTTCGGTGCCATCATCATGCCCTTATCCTAATCTATATTTCTTCCAAATATACTTAAGTAGGTATAATAATTTAATCTTTGTTGTTTATAGTGTATCTTTATTGTTGTGTATAGTGATGTATTGTTTGTGTTGTGTTGTTTTGGTTTTTATTTATCTTTATTGTTAAAAAAGGGCTATTTAAATTCAATTGAAATATTTTAGAAATATGGTGTACCTACATGTTAGGCGTAGTACATAATGTATTCACCCTAACTTAATTTCAGGGTCATCATGCGTCGTAATTACTGAAGACATCAAAAAGATCAACGAATCACTCTCAAGAGAATGATGTTGGTGACGTTGAAAAGACTTACCTTTGGTTGCCTTAGCCGGGGCGCCATGGAACATCTCCTTGCTGGCAGCATGAGGAGCTGCCTCCCGTGCCGAAACAGCGTATGCAGTTTCCTTTTCCTTGATGTAGACGGTCATGAAGAAACCGCCGCCCAGGCCCATGCTCTGCTGGTTCATCACTCCAGTGCAAAACATGGTTGCGATCGCCGCGTCCACCGCCGATCCATTTCGAGATAGGATTAAGCTGGAACATTAAAAAATAAGGTATTATGTTCATTCAATATGTATTTGCTATTCCGCCCAACAAGACACACACATATGCTAAATCTTTCGCAGTACACTCTGTGAAACTATGAAATGAGCTACCGCTGGATTCAATGGACTGTCAATCAGTTCCCTGCGGGCCTTGTCGTGGCGGTGAAGCTTAGTAATTTGTGGACTGGTCATCCACGGTGACGCGTACCCGGGCCCGGCCTGAATGGGGACTCGCCTGCCCCATGAGTTCGCCCAAAGTGGCCTGCTTATGACGTGATGGGTAGACTTCGGGTAAGGAGAACTTTTACCCGCTGTTTTGTTAGGGAATTAATTTTCCAAATTGAAGTTGGAAATTCAGCCAAGTATGAGTCGGGCGGACGGAACCCTCGATGCGCGAATCAGTCTCGCACTTGACCGGTTTTCGGAGTCTGAACACACCTTTACTTTGACCTACCTGCCTATTTCCGAGCAAGGCGGCGCATCGGAGCATACCGCTGCACGCATGAACACGTGAAGAGGTGACGCCGAGGGTTTCTGGGGCAGCACCGGGTCCGGCGGCTCCCACCGCCGCGCCTTACCTGGCAACCCGATCACGAAGCCGCATATCGCTAGTACGGTCACAAGCAGCAATATAAGACCTAGCAACACCTTAATCTTGAGTTTGATTGGTCTGAAACAATATATGTAACGCGTAACGCCATCTGTTGGTGAGTAGCGGAATTTATTGGGAAATTTTGTCATTTCGTCTATGCTCGCTATCATGTCCTAGAATGAGAACATTTAATGAACTTTAAAACTATAAAGCTTATTATGAGCTATATTTGATATTGTTTAAACTTGCTTGGGAAATTGATAGATCAAAGCGACATTATTTGCAGTATTAACGATTTTGGTCATACATTTATAATTAACTAGCGGCCCGCCAGCGGCTTCGCCCCGCTGCAAATTTCTGACTTTCCCGGTGGATTTTTCAATTATTTTCTTTCACAAAAACCTTGTCGTGACATTGACGAACAGAACAAAAAAGAAATCAGCCAAATCGGTTCAGCCGTTCTCGAGTTTTGCGCTTACCAACACATTTTGCGATTCATTTTTATTATATAGATAAGTATTTGAAAGCAGCTCACCGCTTGCTGCCAATTTTGGTGGCATCGCGGGTATCAGTCACGGTCATGCCGCGTATCGTCATCTGTCGTCACGGGATCTTACTGGAAAATACCAATATAATAGTATAGAACAGTTCTATTACCGTCTAAAAATACTTTTACAGGATGCGAGATCAAAAGTTCAAGTTTGTCATCAAAATGAGTTTGACAGTTATTTATCCTACTAGGATGGATTAAGATGAAATTTGAAATGATGATAACTTGTAACCTTGGATTAAGACAGGCTACTTTTTATGCCGGAAAATTTAAAATATCCCGATTGAATTCAGATAATAGAAATCTACGCGGACGAAGTCACACAGAATATTTAGTTGTATATTCACTTAATTTTTTTTTTTTTAAATCAAAATTAATATTTAGTTCAGGGGGTAAAACTGTCACTACAGTTGTTGTCGTGAGTGATAAGCGGTTCTTTTCTTATATCAACTTGCAAAACTTTTCGAAGTTACCGTAAAAAGTTATGTAAAGAAAAAGTATGAGTACAAAATAAAATTTACTTTAATAAAACGTGAGTTGCACAGGGCACTTTGCGTTTAGACAAGTCGCAACTCTAGTTGCGCAAGGCACGTGAGTGGTTATAAGTAGATATTAATTTTCAGAAATATGAGTAATTATAATTCTTCGGTACGTTTCGTCCGTTATTTTCCGCTTTTCGTATGTTTCGCAGGAGCTCAAGCAGGAATATTTGCGTAAACGACTTATGACTACGATAGTATATGTTACTTTAAGTTAGAAAAAATAAAGAAGACGATTTTTTAGATAGTCTCATGAATTCAAAAGGTTTAAAGTTAGCCTTGAAGATGACGGAGAAAAGATTATGAATGACTGAAAATGATGGCGAGAGAAGATAGCAAATTGAAGTCAAAGAAAAGAAGTATGAAATAATACAATAGCACACAGCATTAGCAAGCTGAAGTGCCTGGTCATATCTGTCGAAGAACCGATAACCGCTGGGGTAACCGAGCTCTTGGGTGGAGACTTCCACTCGGCAAGCGTAGTGTGTCTAGGACGCCCTCCAGCCAGATGCGCCAGGCCGCAGACGACGCAGATGGAGTAAAATGGCGCGTATTGGGGGGAGGCCTATGTCGGGCAGTGGACTGATACAGGCCGATGATGATGATGATAATAGTGTCCTGTGTCTACTGATTGAACCCTGCGCGCTCGCGCATCGCTTTGAAAAACGTCCAAATCATGATAATAGTCCGTGATCTCTGTTGGTCTTTGACAATAAAAAAAATCCGACCCACATATGTAAAAACGTATCTGTCATTTAAATTAAGTTGCCTCAGTAATTCGTTACTTTGCAACCAGTAACTCAGTGCAAGAAGTGAATAGGGCTGAACTTGATTAAATTAATATAAAACTTTTACGAACGGGGTGCATTTCAAGCCCCTAGCAGTATTAAACAAAAGTGATGCGAGAGATAATTCGCCAACTCACAAATTCGCTATTCAAGCGAGTAGGTTCGGACCGCGCCAACGAATCTCACGGTTGTGCTTACGGCGTAAGTACTCTTTCTGCGTGCGCTTCTTTGTCATCAGGAGAAAAAGTTAAGCCGCTTAAGTTTCAAAGAATAAGCTCATTTCATTACACACACTGCGTCAATACTTACAACAGGATTGCCTCTCTGAGAAAATTTCAATATACTTTATAACTGACTTTTGACTTAACAACAAATAGTTTCAAAATGAATTGTCATGGTTCCAACGGTCCGGAGGTCCGAGATGGAATGATACAATGCAGCTTCTTTTCATTCAAATAATATATCATTGTTAATAAAGCAATTTAGAAAAACTGTAGCTGGCCTAGTTAAAAAGGGTTCTGATCTGGAAAGCTTACATAAACAAAAATAACTTGCGGGCAATATTAAACCTACCCTAAGAAGTGGGCAAGACAACTACCGTCTACCCGTGAATCTGAGATCACAAACGTGAAACTCTCTACAAGACAAACGAACTTAGCCTTAATCGCCTACAGTTAAAGCGTATGAAAAAACTCGTTCCAGGACTTCCAGGTAACAAATAGGAGCGGCCCACTACTGTAGCGCAGACTGCCATTAAATATGGCAGTAAAAAGCCTGCGTGAAACTGTAAATCAAGAACAACTGTAATAAGTACGCATGTGGGAAAGCATGGAACTTCGGGGGCTCAGGCACACTGATTATGAGACTGACACATTGGTTATGGAAATAAACGACGACGCGACGACGCGCTGGCCTAGTTGGTAGTGACCCTGCCTACGAAGCTAGCGGTCCTGGGTTCAAATCCCGGTAAGGGCAGATATTTGTGTGATGAGCGCGAATATTTGTTCCTGAGTCATGGATGTTTACTATGTATTTAAGTATATATTTCTCTATATAAGTATTTATATCGTTGTCTAGTACCCATAATACAAGCCTAGAGCTTAAATTGGGATTAGGTCAATTGGTGTGACATTGTCCCATGATATTTATTTATTTATTTATTATTTAAACACTACTGAGACCTACGCAGAGAACCCCTCGAATAGTATAGAGAAAAGTCAGAAAAGTTTGCGTTCTTCTTTGAACACATAACTAACATTTTCTACCATTAAAATAGGATAATAATTCGTTGTATTTATACGAAAATTATCTACGTAGATAAAAATACAAAGCATAATTATGGCGTAGCTGGTAATTTATCTTTTAAGGGATAGCAGGATGTCCTTACCTTTAGAGTAGCTGAAGGTCTACATTTGTAGATAGATACGCCTAAATGCCGCGTTAGAGGCCATTGTTATGCTTATGTAGTTTCGGTATACAGTTTGCTTTTGTGTATTGTCAATATATCTACTTAGGTACCTACTTGTACTATGACAATGATAAATTAGCATTTTTTTAAATTATTAACGAGGTCACTGTCGCGAACAACGCGTTTGATGATTGTTATTTCCTGGTGGATTGGTTGTAATGGACGATGTATCAAGTACTAATCCATATTCCTATACAGGGTGCCTCTGACCTTGGGGCTTTAAATGCATAGATCAATTCTACTCCTGAAACTAAACTTCTTTTGTTCTGTAAGTTGTTAAAAAAATGTTTTGTTTAAATTTATTTTTTATCATACAAGTTAAATCTAATTTTCAATGTACGCGATCCAATTCTCCATTTTCCTTTAGCCCTCGTACCAAGGTAATGTCGCCCCCGTACCATGAGATAGTGATTACATGGCCAGTATGTAATACACTGATTTTACAATTAGACTTTAACATCAATTAGTTATCTAAATTTAAGTTATTTTTTCATGTTGCAGAACAAAAGTAGTTCAGTTTAGCGAGTAGAATCGATCGTTTAAATTAAAGCCCCAAGGTCAGAGACACACTGTATAATTATTAATAATTTGTAAGAAGGTTTTTCTGGATGACTCTTTCACTGTTACCGTGAAAGATATGGAGGTAGCTTTAGACCCGTTGAAAGGAAATTTCACACGGGATAAAAACTCCGGTAGATACGGGATAAATGTACGATATCCCGTAAATTAAGCACTTATTCGAGCATAGACAGACTTTACCGGTGATAATTATGGGCACAAAGTCGAACGGAATAAATGTATGTATGTGTGTAAACATTTTGTTGTACAAAAAAAGGAGATATAAAATGGGCCTTTACTGGGCCTGTATTCTACAGATAAAACGATATTGCTTTTGAGCTGTTATCGTATGGTCAACGTTACGATAGCTCCTATTTACTTGACAGTAATGGCGCCCGAGATAATAACAATACACGTCAAAACCAATATTGTTTTACTCAGTAGAATAGAGGTCACGGGTCTGGATTGTTCCGCGTATTGCTGTCTCTTTTCAAACTGAATTATCTCTTTCTCACGATTCTGGATGTTTAGTTATAGATAGTTCTCAGTATCGCTGCCTCATTCTATCTCTTTAACTCTTACTGAAAATTGCTACATACTGAAATTTACTTTGTAATATATAAAGGGTCTTAAACGCCTGGAAATGGGTTTTCAGATTTTCAGGTTACAGCGTAATAGGTTTTTAGATTAAGGCGATAGAGCGTCGCCTGTAATGGACTGAAAACTGTTTTCAAGCGCCTCAAAAAACCAGCATTAACCAGTTGGCCGAAATTTTGATAATATGGCATGTGATAGAGCGGTAGAGGTATCTGACACGAACTGAAACGATATAACAGCCCGCGAAAAACTCTTCCCAATGTTAAAAAAGTCACGATTGAAAATTAGATGACTTAATCACCGGTGTAACAGTAGGTATGATTACATTCTGATGATTACGCGGCTTTAATTACTATCATAGTAATGTACGCCGTCACAGCTTAACCGATTAAAGGATTTAAAACAATCAATACAGCAATACCGCGAGCCTTGAGAAGGATAGCAACTTTCCAACAGGAAAATTGTATAGTCTTCTAGTTCTAGGCAGATCTTAGCGGACGAAAACTTGAAAAAACCTAGAGAGTAATAAGTTACATCCAAATTAACCATTGACTTTCTGGTGGGAGATCCTAAGAAGAAAAATAATATCGGTTCCGGTTTGGGGATAAGACAGCCGGTGAAATGACTAGCAAAGAGGCATTCCATCTTAGTCCTCAGGGTTGGCAACGCATTAGCAGTCTTAGGATTGCGGTCTTGTGAATGCGAATGTCTAAGGGTCACAGTTTCCACTTACCATCAGGTGGCCTGTGTGCTCGTTTGCCTTCCTATGCCATAAAAAAATGATCTAACGATTGGTAATCGTACGTACCATTTGTACTTACCTTTTAAAACTTTAAATGGCGCTTTGTTTTTTCGTTTACGTACCTACTTCTAAACTGAAAACCAGAACCGCATGGCAGCTTATATTTTGAAACAGAACACACGAACGTGAATAATAAAGTGAGGCCAGACCTCGGTAACTAACTATTGTGGAATTCGCGGCCATTTTAGGGTTGGTACAGTGCTACCATTTTCTTAATAGCGATCGGCAGTCTTGGAGAGTGAAAGCACGATAGTGGTAGCCAGCCGAGAGCTATAACGAAGCTGGGAATACTGTACTAAATGCGTGTTTGTAACCTATGGGAATAATAGTTAAATGTGTTTTATCATAATTCTTACAAAAGATGGAAAAATGCTGGCTGAAATGTAAATATTCTTCTTATAGTAATAAAAATAAGTGGTTGCCGGGTTAGAATAGTGCCACTCCATGTCGTCGCTGGAAAGCAATAATGCTGTAACCCGCACCTCCTACCAAAATCGTTTTTTTGCATATTTTTACTTCATAATTTTTTCTGCGTCGAATGGTCTATGTCTCGTGTTTCTACGATGAAAAATAAAAACTTTACAGCATTAGTTATTTGTGATATTTAGATTATTGGAAAACAAATAAATGTTGTAACCCGCTTAAATTCCGGTATTTTTTGTCGAAATGAGACTTACAGCAATACAAGGTAAGAAACTTAATCTCTGGAACATTGTACAGCGTTTTTGCTTTCCTAACTAATTTGGTCTAAAATTTTTAAATCAGTAAGTACTTAATTTCGGACCAAAATTGTTGTAGTGGCTGTTATTTAGTTACAGCAATTTAAAACGCCCTTTCATTTGGTTTTTAAATTACACCCTCATACATTTTCCTTATGGGTTACAGCATTATTCCGGGGAAAAAAAATGAAAAAAAATGCTGTAACCCGCAAAAATCACCCTTAACCCATTTTATATCAAATTTGAGTATTCAGTTTAACAAAACTATTTATTTTAATAATATTTGCAAAATGGGACCGAAAAGCCGGAAGCCAGTTTAGAAGTTATGATTTTTTTATTTTTTTTGCGTTTGTACTTTGGCTCTAGTATAAAGTTTGGTTTTTGAGTGTTACAGCATTATTAATTTCTAGCGACGATGTCTTCCCGTGGATGTCGTAAGAGGCGACTAAGGGAATATAGGCTTGTAGTACTGTTAGGCGATGGGCTTGCAACCTGTCACTAATATGCGGTAATATATCTTAGCATGTTTGTGCAAATTGTGGTAACTGAATTATCAACCACTTTTTAAAGTTGTAATTCTGTAGCTCTGCCTAGCCCACTCTGGGATTTCAGGCGTGAATGTATCTATCTAGTAATAAAAAAATAGAACTTTTAACATCTCTAAATGATGTCAACAATAACAGATATTATTGCTTTAGATGTCTCATTATTTTATAGAATATCACTTTATCGATTTCATCATGCAAAATTCGATTAACGAATTTCATTTTATCGAATGCTATTTTCTTTTAATTAAGTTGGTTACGTTAAGTTAGGTACGCTTGTGACTACCAAACAAAACTTCATGCGGCGAGTAATGAGAATGATACTTTTGTAAAGTTACCTAGTTCGATAAAATAATAGGTACTTACCCATTTTATCAACTGGCTTAACAAAACCCATAGTTTACAAAAATATCATGTAATACCAACCCTGAGAACGGTCGCGAATTGCCCATTCGTTACCGTGTTGTTTGAAACAACATTTTAACAAATGAACATAAGACTGTTCATAAATGACACCCAAATATCGTGAGCGTCACTGAAGAATCAACATGCTTATGTCTACATGTTCAATAAAGGAGATATAGATCTGTGTTCATATGAATTACAATCAGTGTACTTAGATTACTCTAAGGTAAGGCTACATTGATTTTACTTTTAGGACAAGGGCTTGGGAACGATTACAAAATACGGTTAGTGGGTACTTTGTAAGAACTCGCTCAAAGCGGAATTGATTTGCGAGCATTAAATACCTACTATCGTTGTGATTAATAAATTTAAGTGCAAAAATGCAACTAAAGAGCTAGCTATTATGACAGGAAAGATCAGAAAAGGATGGTGGTGGTGGGATCTTTGATCAAAACCGAAATACGTATCTATTCTGTTCGAGCGGAACCGAAATGAAAATGCTCTATTTTGAATGAATGGCGTTTCTGAGGAGCTGGATAAAAAGAAAACCAGGTTTACGAGCCCTATCCTTCACTCGGAAATCCTTTACCCACCTACTTTATAAAGTAGGTTAGATCTAACAACATTAAAATACCGTTTTATCTCACCTTAAAAAAGTTTATATCCATAACTTTGTCATCACATCATACAGGGCCGGTATTATACGAATAGGCAGTAAAAACGATACGGTAGTTAACCTGTTATGGTATTGTTATGAAGTCAGCCGCCATTACTGTCAAGCAGGGGTCGGACAAAAAGTGCGGATGACGTAAAAATGACGTAATCTTGCACACAGGATGATGTTTAAGTTTGTATTTAGACTTCCGTGTGACGTGTAGTAACAAAGTAGTATTAATGAAACATAACAAAATAATCGTAAAAAAATTATCCATGCAATTAATAATACAGAGGTGATGATGAGAGAGAGAGGGTGATGTAGTGAATAATAGTATATTACACCACCAGGGAGATAAAACAAAGAAAGTCCGAGATCGCAGATGTTTGCGGCTTTTTCCGTACGCGTAGAGGGCGTAAAAAGCGACTTTATGGGCAGGTGTGACATAAACTTGTTACCATAAGGTATAATTATTTGAAATTAGAACAAGTCTGTGGGAACCTCAGATAAATAGGTTTAATACTCAAAAGTGGGAACAGTTGGTAAGATAAGTAAAAATAAAAAAAAAGATAATTTGGTGTTATTTTATTATACTTATTATTTAATGAAATTATGCATTTCTAACAAGTATATTATTGTTGTCACAGACTTAAAATATGCTTGAATGATTTTTTTTTCCTCAATTGGTTGACCGGGGGAAAAAAAATTAGCCAACAATTTCGCGGTATCCATAACAATCGCAGTACTTGATTGCTCAGTTTGTGTAGAGATATCTTTGCCTTGTCCTGTAGTCTGCGTTCCTACGGATATTAAAATATCAGTTGTAGAATATATATATATATATATATTGCCACAATATTCGAGTAAAATGACATTTTACAGCGTTTTTTATACATTAGTAAATATAATTTTTAGCTAAATATAATCGTGAAGATACAATAGCTAAACAATAACGATGTCAATTTATTGTTCATCTGATTGACAATATGTCAGTCAAAACCGTACTTACTCATTTCAAGTGGCGATATCGATTAATAAAGAGGTTGATAAATGATAAGTGATAATTGTTTATGAAAATCAAAAATACTATTTGAAATCATCCTATAAGTGGTTTGACGTCATCTGCACTTTTTGTCCGACCCCTGCTGTCAAGTAAATAAGAGCTATCAAAACGGTGACAATACGACGTTTTTACCGTTTGAATAGAGGACCTCAGGGTCCTCAGGGCATTTTGACAGCTCTTATTTACTTGACAGTAATGGCGGCTGACGTCGTAACAATACCATAACAGGTTAACTAACATATCGTTTTTACCGCGTAGAATACTGGCCCTCTACTTCTTCTTTATTTATGGCAGTTCCATAGTGATTTCGTCCATGTCAATTGAGTGGGAGTAGAATCATTAAATAAAATAAATTAAAAGTATATGCTGGATATTTTTCAATTGGCAAGGTCATCGTACTTATAATGAACTAGCTTCTGCCCGCGACTTCGCCCGCGTAGATGTCGATATTTTTATTCCCCTCGGAATTTCCCGGGATGAAAATTAGCTTATGTGTTAATCCAGGGTATAAGTGTTCTCCATTCAGTCAAATACGTTGAGTCGTTGCAGTGTAAAGTAACAAACTAAAACACAAACTTTAGTAAGAGTATCAATGATGTAACTGTGATTTTTCACAATGAATATTTATCTTGTGCCAGTGAGTCGTCTAACTTTTGTGTGTCTGCCCTAATCGTTTGTCTAAATGGTTCAAATTCAAAGCTACAGGGTAGCCAAGTAATTAACATCTACTATTTATACAAGGTGTTCAATCCAAATACACTAACAAGCAATTAAATCAGGTCACTGTACGTACAAATTTGTAAACAGTGACCCGTTTTGTTAGCTCTTAAAGATGGGAAAGTCCAAAGTGCTCATAGAGAGACAGGGCAATGTGCTTAGAAACGATGATTTAAGTAGGTATCAAGAATAACTTCATATAAATATCTTCAAAACTCACACTTATGAGAGAATAGAATTGCTTAGTTTCTTGACAGCGTAATTGGTGAGGTAGGTACAATTTTTGCAATATCATCTCATAAATGTTTTAAAAAACCAAAAAGCGCCTTCAAAAAGCAAAAAATACGTCGGCTTTTGGTTGAAAACACTGTGAGTCGCCGACTTCAGTTTGACTAATCTACAATTTTAAAAGAAGTTTTTTTATTTTTTTAAATATTTATTTTATTTGATACGAAGTCCCACTTCTTAGTTGATATGAAACTTTAAGACATTTCAAGCTCGCCGCAAGCAACGCAAAATCAAAATTAAATGAAATGTTCTTCGTTGTAGCACAGAACAGATAAGTACAGAAGTAAATCACATTTATGTACTTCACTTTTCATACCTACGCTCGGCGGTCGCTCTAGGGTTGTCAACTATGGCTTATGCACAAAAAACTATCGCGGTAGTAGCACTCGTATCTAGTCGTTTGATTTATTGTTGTGAGATGCTTTGTGACAGACAGACGGACAGACGGACAGCGGAGTCTTAGCAATAGGGTCCAGTTTTAACCCTTTGGGTACGAAACCCTAAAAATACCGTAGGTAACTTCAAAAATAACCGACCAGACGAATTAATATTAAAGTGGACGGGGTGACTGGAGGGGCTAATCCAAATCCGCAGTACCTACCTATAGCCCGTAATAGCAAAAAACTTATCCTACAAAACAAAACAATAAACCTACCTACTAGGTATTACAATACAAAAAGTTTATACTGATTCAAAATAGGAAACTATTATTTAAATCGATCTTAGATATATTCTTCGGGGGCCGGGGCGGGGCACTTACCTACCTAACTCTTCTGTGTAAGTTTAAACCGAACCATTGAAATACAAGCAGATACCTACTTACCTCTCTAAAGCCACTGGTAGCTTGAAAAAGGACAATTCACCGTTTAAAGTGGAATTTAAGCAACCGTCCACTGAACAGTTATAATAACTTCTTTTTTGTTGCTCCATTATACCTAATTAAATTATCGCACAAAAAAGTCCACGGACGCGACGCGTGTCAAGCGGACGGCACTCGCGCTCGCACTCCTCCCAACTACTCCGAGATATCGTGTCCGTGAGCGGTGTCTGTCTATGTGTGCGTTGCTCGAGCGCACTTTGTATGTAGATTGCTTTCTGTACCTATCTGTTCTGTGGTTGTAGTCACTCAACTATACTAATCGATATCTTATCGCCACCCTTGAAATAGGTACCGCTGAGGAGTTCCTGTGGCCATCTGTAGTCTTCATCATCAGTTCCACTTCACCAAACGATACTTTGTGCATGCAAAATATGCAAATGCTAGACTTGTTATTAAAAATACTAAAATCACTTTAAGTTTGCCTACAATATTTGAGGAGTTTCCTCAATTCCACTCATCAGATTCAGATTTGGTGCTAGTGAAACCACTGCAACAATATTTTTTTGTTTGATACGGTATACTTTTGACTCTATCAAACAAAAAAATATTTTTTAAATCGATCCACTATTGACGGAGAAATCGGTGAACATACATAAAAGAACGGGAACGTATCATTACCTCCTCCGTTTTTGAAGTCGGTTAAAAATGGTCAAAAACTCGAGAATTTATCTTTACATGATTTACAGGGGGTCCAATAACCCGTTGTGTAAACCTATGTTTTTTTGGAAACCTGGTAATGCACTTTTCTTTATTCTTAAAATGATATCGACGACCTTGTTTCTAACATATTATTTATCTCTTTTAGTATCCGATTTCCTCTCACTGAGTCATTCGGTTTACTGTTCCTGTTTACTTTCAAAATATTAAAAAAAGACCGGGCAAGAGCATGTCGGACCATGCTCAGTGTTAAAAAAAACCGTTACGAAAACAATAAGTTAATACAAATTATTTCCTAAACGATCCCCCAATGTTTTAACGTTCCCAACGTAACCCAATTAAACGTTCATAAAATAAAATGTACATCTTAGCCAGATTGTGCAAAATGTCGTTACAGAATTAACAACTAGTTTTTAGAATGGTTGGTAATTGTGTAGAGATTGTGTGAGAAATAGTAATATACACACGTTAGTTTTGGTAGATTTTTTGTTGTTTATTTCATTGCATACCTCGGCGGGAAATATGGGGTTGCCCGCATCAGACCTATCCGGCTTTGCATTGCTCGGCCGTCTATATGTCTCCGGCCGGCAACCCCTTTTGTCCCGGCCTCTGTAATAATGTACTAATTTTTTATTTCCAACCGGAAAGTACTG
Organism: Acleris emargana; assembly: GCA_927399475.2. Lineage (NCBI taxonomy): Eukaryota > Metazoa > Arthropoda > Insecta > Lepidoptera > Tortricidae > Acleris > Acleris emargana. Next base: position 16,081,096 of record OV656843.1, read on the forward strand.
TTATAAGGGCCGCCCTTTTAGTACATTTTCGAATAAAATCTGAGAAACAGGCGTGATTTAATGTAATGTAATGTATTTACATCACATCATCTCGTAAGGTTCCATCATCTAGATACCATATTGATTACCACTTTGGCTATTAATCCGCCTTAATAGCCAAACTGAAAATTGCTAGCCCTAGGTAGTCCTCCATCTGATTCACAATGCAGAAGATAATTCTAAATAAATAATGAATTGTATTATCAAAGTTGACCTACATTTAAAATACCGTCTTCTTCAGGACGTAACTAAACGATCTTCCGATTAGCATGCAGATCACGCTTTCTCCTTGGCGGTATTATTTAAAGCGATAAAATCAAGTCGGATTCGACGTTACATTCACGGAACCACAATATGACCGAGGAGAAATTGTTTCATCAAAAGCAAAACGCATGTGTACTCTTGTGAATGCAAATGTATATAGGTCTCAGCTCCCACTTAGCATCGGGTCCAGGTGGCAAGTGTCCTCGTTTACTGTTTCCATGAAAAGAGGTAAAAATTAACCAGCATTCTTAAATTGTCTGCTAACGGGAACTAACCCACAAAAATTTGGCAATAAAATGTCCTGTGGGTTGGTTTCGGTTTGCATAATCTTTGTGGGTTGGATCCCATTTGCAGAACTACGTCCGTATTGCTCTCGAAACAAGGAACCGCAACGGAGTGATCAAACTGATCATGTTCTTTATTCCTTTTGGTATACTCAAACTGTTTAGGTACAGTCAACAGCAAAAGAAACTGATGAAATAGGGTCTCAAAATAGTATATACGATAAATTAAGACAGATGTATCTGATTATTGTAGTTTAGCATTAGTAAATTAGCTCGTAATGTGTCATAAGTAAGTGACATGCCATTCAAACAGTTACAGTCATTACTGAGTGTTTCAAATTAAACTGATTTTCTAAAATGGCAATAGTCAGTAATACTACCAAACTATCACATGTAAGTGAATATGAATGTTTGAGCCTTCATGTCTTCTCAAGACCACCTCGGAATATCAGACGTTCGGATAATGTCGGTTATACTCGTAAGACAAACACGCGAAACAACTATAACACCTCTCATTTCCGTCAAGGGTTGAAATAAGTTCCTACTACTTCGCTTTGTTTTTTTTTGCAACATTTTAAATAAATCCTTTTTAACTGCCATGATTACCCTAGTTTTCATTTGGAGATTTTGTCATTTTGACTTTATCTTGTTGGACACTTGACACTTAGGTAAAAAAAAAATTAGTCTTTATTGAAATTTTCTGTAAAGAGACAGTTATGGCATCGTTTATGATCATTTTCTTTTGACTAATTAAATATTCAGTTGAAAATGACACTTTGTTATAATCTGTTTTATCTGGGGCGTCATGCTTGAACATGTTTTGAAATGTTAATTTTGATCACTTACTTTTGACGTTGACTGTACTTAAATAAATGTACACAAACCAAACCACGTGGCTCTGATCATCAGCCAATCACAACTGTTCCGTCGAGCTTTGACGTATCAATGTCGGCTCCTATTGGCCGACCAACTATGACACGTGATTTTTTTGTTTACATTTATTTAAGTACCTAAATAGTTTGAGTAAAGATAAACAATTAAACATCTCTCACAGCATCGATGATGTTTTAATGATATCAAATCAAATGTTTTTCTTATCACCATCAAACAATATCATTCATCATTGGTCATTGAATACAGGCTCCAAAAACCCAGTTTCGATGGCATTTAGTTTGAATGGTCATTTAAGTCAGCTGGCACTGTTTTTGAACCTCAATGCCTATACATAGAGTGTGTCTCAAATGCCATTGTATTATTTTCTAAATTCAATTCAATGCCTGCGGAATTCGAATGATTATTATCGTGTTTTAAGTTTCTAACTAACCAACTAAAGTTATAGGCGTTTTTCTATTCTATTCTATTCTTTTCCATTTTTAAAAGTTCGTTACTAATATTATACAAGAACACCAGACCTTTTTTTATGGCATGGGAAGGCAAACGAGCACACAGGCCACCTGATGGTAAGTGGAAACTGTGACCCATACACACACATTCGCATTCACAAGACCTCAATCCTGAGACTGCTAATGCGTTGCCAACCCTGAGGACTAAGATAGAATGCCTCTTTGCTAGTCATTTTACCGGCTGTCTTATCCCCAAACCGGAACACAACAATGCAAACACTGCTGCTTGGCGGTAGGTTGGTGGTACCAACCCGGACGGACCCTGCACAAGGTCCTCCCACAAGTAAAAACGTAAATTAGAAACGTAAAGCGTATCGCTGACGTTGGACGTCGAGTACCATTTCTTTAGTGTACAAGTCTATCGGACGGTTATATCGATATCGTGCAAGAGAATAGGTACGTAAGAATAATGGGAAAAGTGGCTGGAAAAAAAACTGTTAGCCGTAGAAATAAATCGTGGCTGCCTAACATCCGGGTATGGACCCAAATCGCAAGTGCCACGGAGTTATCCAACGTCGCGAAAGACCGGGATAAATATGCGGAGCTGACTGCCAAGCTCCATTAGTTGGAAAGGCAAAGAAAGAAGAAGAAAAGTCAAATGAGTCCAAACTCGACGGATCCATTATATATGAGCCATTGAGGAGTTCCCTTGGGAACCTTCCGTCACCATGGTAACATTTTATTATATTTTCATCAGGATTGTATTGTATAAGTAAGACACTAAAAAGTAGGTTAGAATTTAATACCAAGACTTGATTAAATACATTGTTTGTTACAATGTTAGATTGTTAGGTCGCATATCATCAAACTTGGAAAAAAAACTTAATCCGAGGATTAGTCGAGGTATACAAATTCAGCGTTTAATCTTTGCATAGTATATAATAGTCGCTTCCGCGGTCTGTTCGCTTGGATCTTATAAACTACTCAACGGATCTTTACGCTTTATGTATGATTAAAGGCTCCCCCACACAGGCACGTTATTATAGGTCGATAATATCGCATGCGTTATTGCGATATCTGTTTTCAGTACATTTTGTATTAGGATGGTCATGTAGTTACACACTGCTGCGATAATAACGCCGCAATGGAAGTAGGACGTTGCGTTTCTCCGTCCTGCGATATTCCGATATGAGTTCTAGAATGTTTTGTATCAGGACGCAAACGACCGTACACACACCTGCGATAATAACGTTAGAAATAGAAAGAAATATCGGACGATAAAAACGCAGCTGTGTGAAAGGAATCGGGACGCATTATCGCAATACCGCATGCGATATTATCGACCTATAATAACGTGCCTGTGTGGGGGAGCCTTAATTCTGGATTATGTTCGGTTCTAACAGAAAACTCGCATTCAAATGCGGCCTTAGTTACAAATGAAGTAGTATAAGTGTAGTAAAAGATCACGCCTGGCGTAAACGTAACATGAATCGCATCCTTGATGGTGTAAAATAATGTTTATTTTTAATAAAGAAAATCCAAGCCAGAGTGATTATTGAACGATATACAGGACGTAAATGTATTATGTGCCAGTAATAACTTGTACTTTATTGTATTTTGTGCAAAGAAGTTTAAATAAATAAATAAATAAATAATAACGTGTAATAATGTTAATATTTGTATGCAATTATTGTAACGAGTATTAATGGAAAATTAATTAAAAAACCACTTTCTGTTAGGTAATTATTATCACTAGATAAGCGGCCCTTAAAATATCAAAATCTCTTGCTTACACCCTGTATGATTGAATATCATTAAAAGTAGACGTTGTGAAACATTTTCAATTTAAATTACAAATTGATTACATCAAGGTTAATTGGCTACAGTATAATTATGTCTAGTCCAAACTCTGTAGGTTTACGTTATAAACAGCGGAGATTCTGTTGCCACCTTTCAACTCCAACATCGGATTATTATTTTTAACATTTAAATATTGCACCTTAAGCTCAAGTAAGTAGAGATTAAACAGTGTTTTTTTTTTAAATTAATATTACGATTAAATTAGTTATTAAAGAGGATTGCGAAGCTAAAAATATTCACACAAATTTCGATATCGTTTGTCTCTCCTGATTTACAGTTACAATTCTTACGATTGTAGAATAATTTGTAGATATGATGAAAAATTAGGTCTGTGCGTTACGTCCGTAAGTATATTCAATTTTTAAGTATTGATTGAATGATTTGTTATGTTATATGCTACTTAATAGCACGACTTGGCAAGTTTTTACCCACCGAGTTTAATCTTCGAGTCAGAGTACAATGTAATCTATGTATTTCTGCCGTTGCCAATGATTGAGTCAAATGTTCGAATATGTGTATCAATCAAGTACCTACAGGAATTAAAAAAAAAAACTTTTTGTACTTATAGTCTTTTTGTACTAGAGCTGCCGGCCCAAAAAAGCGATGTGTCCCTCAGGCAGTCATGATTCGATTTTCTGTCCTTAGTCTTTCACATTAAAACATAAAATCCAATGAATTGTACGTCAACTGATTCAGTGTGAAATTAGCTACACACAAACATCAACCAATCATAACACTTAAACGGAATAAAACTAAATATTGTCAGGTGAACTCATGGTGAACTTCAGTCTACTATATCCAATCGTTGCGTGAGTGAGTGTGCAGTGACATATATTTTAATGTACCTATGTGATCTATTGTATTTTTTCATATCATAAAAAAACCGAAAATAAGAGAAATATATACTTTTGTGTAGTATTTTTTTATTTGTGAGTATGTTTTTGAAAAATTGCCTCAGTTTAGCTTTTCTCTGAAATCAATTGGCTGCATATACTAAATTATGCATTACTCCTTTTAATTTTTGATATAAAAGGGTAGTTATAACCACAATTTGCACAACTAGGCTAGGATGTTTAACAGTGTATATTAGTGACAGGTGGCAAGCCCATCGCCTAACAGTACTACAAGCCTTTATTCCCTTAGTCGCCTCTTACGACATCCACGGGAAGACATGGAGTGGCACAATTCTAAGCCGGCAACCACAAATTGTAATTGTATTGTGTGCAAATTGTGGTTACAGAGTTATCAACAAGTTTTTAGAGTTGTTGGTAATTCTGTAGCTCTGCCTACCCCACTCTGGGAATGAAGGCGTGAAGGTATGTATGTAAAGGGTAGTTATATTTTTACTTTTCTAAAAATATACATTTCTATGCATAAAAAGTGGACGAGTAAGTGGATATAGGTCGTGGAAAGTAAATCAAGTCGGAAGTTGCGCGGTCGGGGTCTTAGAGACCCATGGGACACACCGCTTTTTGAGCGCGCGTAGCTCGGGACACCAGGGGTAAAAGAAGATTTGGTAGTAGTAATACTTAACGAAGTTACAAGGAAACTTTCACAGTTAGTTAAGTAGGCTCTACAAGTATCAACCTAGTTATAAACGGAACTTTAAACTACACGTGCCCTGACACGCTGTCGACCGGTTTTATATAAATAATCATTATGACACCCCATTTATTAGAATCAGCCTGATAGTTTACGAGTTACACATAATTTGACCACATACATACATACATACCTAAGCGGTTATGTCCAGTAAATTACCCTTCTTTAGTAAATGTCAATTTGAATGACTTTTAAAATAAGTTGAAGTTTACTATAAAAGTTAATTTTATACTGTAAATGTTCTATTCTATTATGATAATTGGTATTTTCCAGTAAGATCCCGTGACGACAGATCTGATGACGATACGCGGCATGACCGTGACTGATACCCGCGATGCCACCAAATCTTTCTGCAATAGGTAAGCTGCTTTCAAATACCGTGTTAGTCATTATAAATGCATGAGCAAAAAATAGTTTCCAATAAGTCAATATCCCATAATAACAAATCTAGGAGCAAAAACAAATCTATTAAAGAACACATATAACAGATGGTCGGTTCAGTATAAACGGAATATTCTGCCTATACACTCTAAGCCTCTAAGAAGTTCTTCATATCTTGCACGAAATTTTCGCTGGAAACAGTCAATTACACTTGTCTTACAATTTGTAAACGCTTTTATAAGTCAACATGGCAGCTTTAATAAAATAATATAAAAGTCAAATATTTTTTCCAGAACTAGTTTAATCTCTTTAAATATATTTCATATTTAATTTAGACATATTTTTATATATTTTTGTACATATCAAATCAATCAAGAATGACAAATGTCTAAAGTAGCAGGAAAAGTGACTGAAGAGGTTGAGGTTAGGATTGCGTATCTAATCTCTTTAAATATGTACTACTAATAAAGTCAAATACGGAGGTAAGACATTTGAAATAATATGATACATTTTGAACTCGTAGGTATAAACGTTTCTCGATACGAGTGTCACTTCTGTTATTGCCTATTTGTCATAATCTTTGACTACTGTCAAATCGTTTTTGCTCCCGCGATAACGATGTATTCATAATACGTTCCGCTACTCACCAACAGATGGCGTTAAGCGTTACAAATGTCTCTGTTCTCGGTAGCAACTCGCCTATTTCATTCCAAGACTATGCAAGATTTTCAATGCCTGTAGTCACGAAACGGATATACACTTCGAATCAATGAGTGAATTTAGGAAAAGTGTTCGAAAGTGTCCGTTCATTTTAGCATAAGCATTTTAGACTTAGATTTTTAAGTTATTGTTGTTATTTATTCCACTATTTTTCTTATACATATTGTTACGGGTCAACTTGGCAAAATGAAAGATCAACTACAAAGTAATCATTATATACTAATAAGCTAACCTAGTTTCTTATAACTAACTTAAATCTTCTAACTAGGAATAAGTATTGAGCGCCAGGAGGGTTTTTAGCTTCCTAGGGAAGCCTGCCAATCCTGAATGTCACCGGCTAGCAACAGTCTTGCTAATTGATACAGTATTAAGTCTCATCAGACTTCGAAGGCCCTCGGTCGTCCAAATATTACAACACACACAAAAAATAGAATGACGAATGATGAAGAAAAAGAGTACGTCACGTTACACCATGTATACTTGCGTCACAATATATTGCATTTGCTGTTTAAGCACTTGGATTTTAAGTTTACTATTTTTCTTATAATGATTCATGTGGTGTTAACCTTTAAGTGATTGTTTCATTTAGTAAATACCAGTTAACGCAAGCTACTCATACTAATTTAATAACAGAGCAAACAAATGTTGGTAAATCGAATAAATCAATAAATAATTATTTATTGTTTCAGACCAATCAAATTCAAGACGAAGGTGGCGCTAGGTTTAATATTGCTGCTCGTCATCATACTAACGATATGCGGCTTCGTGATCGGGTGGTCGCCGGTGTCGGGGACGACGCAGCAGGGGCAGCTGCCGGACCCGGTGGAACCCCAGAAGCCCTCGGCGTCACGACTCTACGTGTTTAGGCGGGCAGCGGTGTGCTCCGATGCGCTGCCTTGCTCGGAAATAGGCAGGTAAATCAAAGCGGAGGCGTGATCAGTCATACTCAAAAACCGGTCAAATGCGAGTCGGGCCCGTGTACCGAGGGTTCCGAACCATTATTTTACTCTATAACTACACCAATAAATATCAGGTGACAATTGTATTATTGGTCTGTTATTACCATGGTAACTCTCATTACATAACTGACCCAAGACAACCCTTTGGTTACACTTTAAGTAAAACTTTGATGTTAACGATTTCAAACTGAGCGAATACGCAAAAAAAAATAGGTATCGAATGAACTTAATTTATTTTATTTATTATTTCAGTATTATCCTGTCTCAAAATGGATCGGCGGTGGACGCAGCGATTGCAACCATGTTTTGCAATGGAATAATAAACCAGCAAAGCATGGGACTTGGCGGCGGTTTCTTCATGACCGTCTACATCAAGGAAAATGAGAAAGCATACGCTGTTTCGGCAAGGGAGGCAGCTCCTCATGCAGCCAGCAAGGAGATGTTCCACGGCGACCGCGCTAATTCAAAAAAAGGTAATATTTCTCAACATCACCCACATCCTTTGCCCGACCAAAGAGGGCATAACATAAAAATAGTTGAAGCATACTCTAATGTTTTGTCATATTCGAAAAACAAAAATCCATAAATGAATGATAAAAAAAATAATAGAAGTAAGTCTCCTTTGCATAGAATTTGCTATTTCCAATATTTCAGGTAGTTGCCGTCTATGTGGCGTTCCACACTGTTCCTATATAATTTCGATGGTCGCCATAATTAAACAGTTAATATTACTTTTGGAGAGTAATTTATAATCCTTACTTTTATGTGTATAATTTAACATGTAAATTATTTAAACTCATGCCTTCATTCCCACAGTGGGGTCAGCAGAGCTACAGAATCACCAACAACTCTAAAAACTTGTTGATACCTAATTCTATAACCACATTTTGCACAATTAAGCTAAGATGTTGACCAGATTATTAGTGACAGGTTGCAAGCATCGCCTAACCGGACTACAAGCCTTTATTCCCTTAGTCGCCTCTCACGACATCCACGGGAAGACATGGAGTGGCACTATTCTAACCCGGCAACGACACGGGACTATTTATTTATAATCCGGTCAGCCGTTGCAGCGTAAAGGATTAACACAAACTTTCGCATTTATAACATTAGTAGGATTTGAATTGCGACAACTGTTTTGCTTGAATAAAATACTGTGTTTTCTCTAAATAATTCTGTCATGCACTGGCAATACTTTTTGTAGGTTGGGTGAGGTAAGGGGCCATAAATTACCTCAAGAAGTTTCAAACTAAGTTTTTCTAATTCCAATTAAAATAATGATCCGAACAGATTTTTTTAACGATTTCATTATGAAGAAGTCACATAAACATGATAATAGAGGTATTGGTAAGTAACCCTATAAGGGTGCCAACGATAGTGAATGTTAACTACAATTGTGCAGCCGATTTCCAAGACCTTCATCATTGAATCATCTTGCGGACGTGCCCACATTTCTGACATCATGGTAGGTAGAAGTTCCTGTGGTCCTTCATAAAATATACCGACTCTGACCTCATTACATTTTCCCCTTGATTTATATACTCAAGGCGGTTCTGTCCCCAGGGCCCTTGGCTATGGGTATACCCGGGGAGCTGCGCGGCATGTGGGCTGCCCATCAGCGCTGGGGCAAGCTCCCCTGGAGCACCCTGATGGCACCCACCCTGCAGTTCTGCGAGACCGGAGTGAAGATGTCCAAGGCCATGTACGAGAACCTCTTGCGCGTTCCGTATATCAAGAGTGATCCACTATTGAGGTAAGTTGTTAAATTTTGATAGAATTTCTACTCATATTAATATTACATATGCGATAGTTCATTTTTGTTTTGATTATAATTTATCCTTCTTTTACGCACTTGAAAAGCCTTGAAATTTTCTATAATATTTATAGTTTTTGTACATTGTTACCACCATGGTTCGGTGTTTGCCTTGTGTTCGCAAACTTTTAAACAGATGTACTTATCTTATACAAAAACACCGAAACCAAATTGTCATTTTGGGTAACACAGGTGGTAAAAATATCAAAAACTGATGTTTTATTAACATCGAAAATGTCAAGGTTTTTCAAGTGCCTAATAAAGATCCGGTCTATTTAATTGGAAATACGTGGAACTTCTTATAACTTTTATTTCTGACGACCTCAATGTAATTCCTTAATTAAATTAATGTAATTATTATCACTACGTTAATAGGTCCAAAGAGCCCCTACCCAATTTAAACTTCAGTGCGGTATTAGGTCTTTTTTGCCCCACCACGAAAGAAAAATAAAACTGGATATTTTTCCGTGGAAGTTTAACGTACTGCTTAAAAATATATAAGTACCTAAGTAATATACATCTGTTAAGTAATGTGATGCAGCTGCTGGCTTCACCCCAGTCTTGGACTATTAAAACAATTTTAAAAAAAATGGGGTCTGTTACCATTCGCCGCACTGAATTGACCGACTTAACCTATATTAGGGATGGGAAACTATCACTATTATTGTCGGGTGATAATACGTTTGCCTAAAGAAGGCTGCATGGATATCGCACAAATGTATTCTCAACCGATGAAATCAGAAAAATAAAAACCCCATAAATACTAACGTATTTATTTTACTTTGAATGATTTTCATTTAATTGTAAATGTACTTAAATGTTGATCGCATCACAATTCGAATCAAAAAAGGTATTCGTTATGTTCACGCCGGTCACATTATCATTATTTATTGACTTATTGTTGGTGTACATTTTCGTACAACATCAATCCCTCAGTATCGTTGTTTTTATCCCAGTCGAATAAAAAAAATACAAATTCCTTTTCTTTTTCGAAATTCTTCTAAAGAAACACAAACAACACGTATAAGTATTTGATAAATACGTTAAGGTAATTATAAAAATCGTCTATCGCTGTTCGCGTATAACACATCTCTATCCGTTGACATTGGTACACACTCAGTGCGGATGGGGCGTGTGGTGGGTTAAAGGTCTATTGGACCCCTTACCGCACTGAAATGAAAGAAAAGTAATTCAGTGCGGGAGAGGTCCAATGTGCCTCTCACATAAACTAAGTATGCTATATCATCAAAATGTAAGAGCTATAAAGAAAACAATATCCGTCCTTGTCCTACTCCAACATGGTGTACAATTTCGTACGGTGCGGTTCCGTACGAAATTGTACCCTATTTTCAGTGCCGCACAGGGTTTCGGCCACGCATGGGGTTTTGGTGCCTTCTCCGGCAGTAGGTAAACGTCAATTGGACATGCCGAGTAATTTATACTGTAATTAATGTAGTACTTTATGTTTATTTATTTTATTTATTTATTTATTTCCCACACTTACAACTATCTTTACAGGTCTTACCCTAAAACAATAGTGTAACTACTTTTTGGTACAAACTAATCTCTATCCTTACTCCTATAACATACTATCAACAATGCAGCCTTTGTGAATTCATTCAGAGAACACGAAAACAAATCAATGTTCTCCGCAATTTGGTTGAGGGTTCGCACAGCTCGCGTCAGTGGAGCCCTACCGAGCAGGTTGGTGCGCCCGCGCGGCTCGACCAGCAGCCGCGGCCGCCGCCGGCGCCACACGTACCCATCGGGAACACACACCCCCAAGTATCTCAACACCTGACTGTTGTATATTTTACCCGCTATTAATTTAAAAATGTATGTCGCTAAGCACAGCTCTCTGCGCACCCGTAGCTCGTTGTACCCAACCATACCCAGCACGAATAAATTTGGATACATTAGAGGTTAAAAAGGATACACTCCATACTTCCTTAGATACAAAAACCTAATGAATTTGTTCTGTATACGCTCCACCATTAAAAGGTACTTGGTTTCATGCGGAGCCCAGACCACCGCATTGCATTCGAGGCGACTGCGGACGAGCGCATTGTACACGGCTATAATCGCGCCCACATTTGTGAAACCATGAGACCGACGAAGTACAAATCCGAGCATTCTATAGGCTTTTTTACACATACTGACGATATGATCCCGAAACCTCAAATCAAATGTGAATTTAACTCCTAAATCCTTAACTTCTGTCACTCTTTTTAATTTCTGATTGTTAATTTGGTAATCATGAAGGACGGGGTTGCGCGCTCGAGTAAAAGTAATATTCACGCACTTAGAAATATTAAAATACAACCTATTCGCTTCACTCCATGACACCACGCGGTCTATATCGCTTTGAAACTTACTACAGTCGGTAATGCTTTTAATAGGTAAAAATATTTTCAAGTCGTCGGCAAAGAGTAAACAGCCCGAGTTTTTGATAATTTGAGGCAAGTCATTAACCATAATTATAAATTCCAAAGGGCCAAGGTTACTCCCTTGACTTACTCCAGACCTCACAACATATGGCTCCGACCTGTATCCCGCGTACTCCACATATTGTCGTCTATCACTCATATAATTCGCAAAAAACTTTAATAAATGAGGGGTAAAGCCGACGCCGGCTAGTTTTCTTAGCAGGATGTCATTATCAACAACATCAAACGCTTTACGAAAATCAAAGTAGGCGGCGTCAACCTGGCCCCCGCTGTCTACTTCCGGTATAATTTGGGTCACGTAGCTAAGCAAGTTAGTAGTTGTACTACAACCCGGTCGAAAACCGTGTTGCGCATCAGACAGCTGACTCCGTACTTGGTTATAAATAACATTTTGCAACGCTGACTCGAATACTTTAGCGGGGGTAGACAATACTGCAAGCGGCCTGTATCCCTCAACCCCCTCCTCACCTCCTCCTCCTCCTTTTGGAACTGGAACTACGCGGGTTATCTTCCACAGGTCAGGAAAAATTTCGTTTTCTAAACAAACATTGTAAAGGTGCAGCAGCGGCTCACCCAACACAGATCGACAGTCTCTAAATACCAAAGCGGGAATGCCATCAGGTCCGGCGGACCGCTTCGGTTTGAGACTTGAAAGTGATCGCATCACATCAGCCAGATGAAGCCTCTTCAGATGTATTCTCGCTGAGTTCAACACACATTCTGCCTCCGCCACTGCCGCGCTCACATTGAGTTTAGCTGGGGCGGTGGTATACACCGTTTGAAAGAAGTCAGCGAACTCCTTCACACCCTTTTTTCCATCTAGAACTACACCATTTTTAGATAACTTTTGCGTATTTCCACGTTTCGTTTTTGACTTCACATACTTCCAAAAAGCTTTGGGGTCCTCTTTTAAATGTGTTTGAACACGGTCCTGGTACTGCGCGTAGGCTTTTTGAATCATATTTTTAACCTGCGCCCTACACCTCGCGAATGCTAAATAATTATCTCGAGAGTCGTTAGCCTTATATCTCTTATGAAGAGCAGCCTTACACCTTATTTCGCGAATCAAGTCAGCATTATACCATTCCGGATAACTGTACCGCGCTGAAATACGCTTACGCGACTTATACGGCACACACTGGGCAATAACGTCATTAATATTCGAGTAAAAATAACGCAAGCATTCGTCCGCGTCATTTAAACTATACAAAGGCGTCCAGTCAATGGAGGCTAGTAATGTGTACAACCGTGGATAGTCAGCCTTCCCAAAGTTCCACTCCTGTTGAGATTGCTGGTCATTGGTATTGGCATCGGAACCTACCTCGCGCCCGCCCCTGCACCCCGCGACCCCAGACCACGAGACACTCACCTCGAGCGGCGGGTGATACGCGTCAACCGGAACCAATGTCTCCGATGCAGCGATCACTGTGACGGCGTCCCCCAACGATGTTAATACTAGGTCCAATTGACGATTCCTACAATTTGCTATTCCGTTTCTCTGAATGAATCCACAATATGTCAGAAAATATTCAAAATATTCACTAACATGTGAAGTACACGAATACAAGTTAAAGTCTCCTATTACTACTAATCGACTATGTATAACACATAACTGTTCTATGATTCTAAATAAAAACATGTAATCGCTTTCCTTACTATTCGGCGGGATGTAAACAACGCAACACAAAAATAACAGTCTATCGCGCATATACACATTCGCACAAACAAGTTCGAACACCTTATCGTTAACGATGACGTCACCCGGCAAACGCACGCTCCGCAGCTCGATGCGCGGTGTGGCCACAAGAAATACGCCACCTTGCTTCCGTCAGTCCGCTCGATCACATCGGATAATTTTATAACCAGGCGGGATTTATTTCAGCGTCATGAATGGACTGATTGCAACCCGTTTCAGTTATTGCAAATAAATCTGCACTTGAGGATGCCAGTGCAGCATTAAATTCTTCTAACTTTGTTCGAAGTCCTCTAACATTCTGGTAATACATGTCCACCGATTGGGGGGGGGGTATTTAGGGTCCCTGGGTCTGCGAAACCACACCCACTCACAGAACTCCACGTTAACCGGCCAAACGCTCGGCTCACACAGTTGATCATAACAACTTTCTGGAACACTTATAATAAAAGATGCATAGTCTCGTTCTGTCTTATGCTGTATTCTCTCCACTTTTGCTATATATCCTGTCCCGCATATACCCTTAACATACGCTTCTAGATTGTCAGCTGTAGTTTCTTTTTTCAACCGCCACACATGCAGATATTTTTTCCGTTCCGTGCCCTGAATTTCAGATGAGCTAACTTTTCCACCTCTTTGTACTTGGTTATTCGGAAACTTACTTCTCCTTTTTTTCTTCACCTCTGTCCAGTCTCTATCACCTTTATTTTCATTAATACCTGCAATCTCCTTTGTCTTTAATGTATCTTCCAGGACCGCTGCGCCTGCTGATTGTTTCTCACTAACCGGTACACTCCCTTGTTTCGTGGCCCTACTCGGTTGTGTTGATAAAGTTGCGGCTGTCGCGGGTAGATTTTTAAAGCTTGCTTTCGCTGCTATTGCGGGTACGCCTTTCGAACTCACCTTCGCATACGAATCCTTTTGTGTATCTGGACATTCTAGACATGTCATGGGCTTTTTTCCATTATTTTCCATACCCCTAATGTAGGCTTCCAGTTGTTCGTTCTTTCTTTTCAACTGCTGTACTTGATCTTCCAATTCGTTTATATTATTTACTCTTTTTTGCGCCACCCTCATTTCGTCGCGTAATTCATATAATTCAGATTGATTTTTAACAAAACAATTCTGTAACTGTTTAAAAGCCTCAATTTGCTTATCAAACCGACCCCAGATCTCTGCTTGGAAGCCGTTGAGTACCTCTAATATTTTAAACTCATTTTCATTAAGGGACACATCCATTTGATGGCGAACTCCGCGCCCCATGTTGACATTACTAGTAGGGGTAAAAGTCTGATCCATGATTCTTCCTCTGGCCGGAGTGTCGTCACGCTTCAGCTTAGAGCAAGCACATCCTGGACACAACCACTGGGTTTTGTACTCATCCGTGAGAGCTTCGAACTCCTCCGTCGACAACGCCAAACACTTCAGATGAAACCATTTCCTGCATTCTCCCTTTGAACACTCCAAATAGGAAACCTCATATATCGGTTCAACACAGCCACCACATCGCGACGACATTACATTGACACTGTTAAACACTCGTTTACTATTTTAAATCAATTAAATAACTGCCGCCCAGTCAAAACACGTCCACTCGCGCGTAGCGGAGAAATTATAAAATCTAAATCTGAATCTGAATTATGGGCGATTTATTTTTAAATTTCATCTGCAACATTCTCACTCTGCCACTCTTGACGATGCGTTGGCCTAGTTGATTTTGTGGATAGTGACCCTGCCTTCGAACCTAGCGGTCCCGAATTCTATTCCCGGTATGGGAAAATATTTGTCTAATGAGCGAGAGTATTCGTTTCTGTGTCTTATGTTTTATTTGTATTTAATTGTTTATTTTTCTATGTAAGTTTGTAGATTGTAAGTAGCCTAGAGCTTAGTTTGGGTCACAGATCATAGTTTGGGTCTAGGTCAATTTGTTTATACCTGATATCATTATTAACACTCTAAAAGATCTATAAACCCGTTTTAATTAAATATTACCTTTTTCAGGATACAGTACGTGGATCCGTCGACGAACGACTTCTACAAGCCGGGGACGGTGGTGAAGCCCTCGGAGCCGTTCTGCAACACGCTGCGAGTCATCGCCGCCCGGGGGGGCGACGAGCTCTACAACGGCTCCCTGGCCAACGACTTCCTCGACGACCTCAAGAGAGTCGGCAGCATCATCACTGCTGATGACCTCAGGAACTACCAGTAAGTAGGTAATCATGTAGCATAATACTTAATTACGATAACAGCAACTAGTGGCTCGAAAGAAAACAAAAAATGCTTTATAATCTAAAATTACAAGATATAATCCAAAGCTAGATGACGATCGCTCGAAGTCCGAAACGAAACAACACTCGTGTCGCGTCGAGAGGAATGGTCATTTTGCATTTTATTACTTATTTCTTTAGTTATTCGACTAATTGTTTCCAAAATGGATATTTATAGTGTCCAACAAGGTATCCGTTGACAGAATGAGAAAAAGTAGCCGCCATCTTGAACTTCTTAGTTATTCGACGGATTGCTTCCAAAATCGATAACTGGGGATATTAATTTATGGTCTCCAACAGCGAATCAGTCGATTTAATATAAATGTGGAAAGTATAAATATTTTGAATGCTGCAAATGTTTTTCGTTAGCGGCAACACCTTTGTTTACATTTTTTCTGTGGGAATAAAAATCCGACCTTATACAGGGTTCATTATGATGGTTCAGTATAGGAAATGTTCGGGTGTCCCCACTTTTTGTCACACTAATTACACTATGACAAAATCGGATTTTGGCGTGTTGGTCATTTGGCGTGTTGGTCATTTGGAGTGTTGGTCATTTGGCATGTTGGTCATTTAGCGTGTTGGTCATTTGGCGAGTTGGTCATTTGGCGTGTTGGTCATTGGGCGTGTTGGTCATTTCGCGTGTTGGCCATTTCGCGTGTTGGTCATTTCACGTGTTGGTCATTTCGCAATTGGTCATTTTGCGTATTCATGATGATATTTTCATTAGTCATTATGCGTATTGGTCAATCTGCGTATGGTCTTTTTCTCTTGACAGAAGAATTGTGTCAAGACAATTTGAGCTCTTCGACTTTCCACATAGTTTGGCTGCTGACTCTCCATATGGGAACTAGACAATTTTATAAACACATTCTATGCATAAACCAATACTAAACACAGATAATGTAGGTACCTAATGCAGCGATGAACAGCTTTTAGTAATAGTTAGTAGAAGATGTCATGTCGTGTCTTCGTGGAAAGTGTTATACCGCATTATTTCATTTTGAAAAGTTAATACTAGTATAAACCAATCACAAAACAAGATTAAAGTTAAATATGTGCGATTAAATATCAAGAAAAGTGTGATATCCTTACCATTAGTATGAATTAAAATGAATGAAAATTAAAATGTTTATTCACACTGTGACATTCTCTATTCTTCCAGGCCAAAAATTTCTGAAACGATCAACGTCCCTCTATCTGGTGGTGACACGTTGCATACGCCCCCGCCGCCCAGCAGTGGGGTGATCCTGGCCTTAATCCTCAACATCCTCTCCGGGTACAACTTCGGGCCCCACAGCATCCGCACCCTCGAAGACCAAATCCTCACTTACCACAGGATTATTGAGGCCTTCAAATTTGCTTACGCAACCAGAACCAAATTGGGCGATGCTGACTATTTAAATTTGGATGACGTAAGCAACGAAATAAATCTTCTCATTTTCTCGTATTTTATGTCACTAATTTTATTAACTAAGTATTCAATACAATGTTGCAGTTAATATTCAACGTGACGCAACCAGGCTATGGCGACTCGGTCCGCAGCAGGATCAACGATTCGAGGACAAGCAATGACTCTGCGGCATACGGCGCCGAAATGTATGTACCGCCTGATGACGCCGGCACGGCGCACATCTCCGTCATCGCTGACAATGGAGATGCCGTCTCCGTCACGAGCTCCATCAATTACTAGTAAGTGAATATCTACATCTCTGCTACTAATCTGTATCTTTCATGAGTGTTTTTATAGCTTAGGTTCGTCTTACTTCTGGTTGCCTTGCTACCTTACTTAATATATCATGGTATTAATAAACAATAACAACGATGTTACAATCCGCTGTAAATAATATTGTCACCGCTCTCTAGGCTCAGTGAATGCTAGCCTGCAGTATCGCGCAGGTTGTAGACGGCTGTTTTCTCGTGGTCCCATTATATTTGTCCCATTGACTTTCGACGGAGCCCCGCCCGGGGCGGGGCTCCTGCTTCTGGCTAGTTTTGCCCTTCGGGCATTTGAAGAAACCTAACGAACCTAACCTACCTATTCTTACAATCATAATGAGTATTTGGTGATCAAATCTAGGTGCACTTTTTACACTTTTTGTTCAATGGGACAAATATAATAATAATAATAATATAAATGCATCCATCTTTACAGTTTTGGTGCTGGTTTTGCTACTCGCAAGACCGGCTTAATAATGAATAACGTGATGGATGACTTCTCTTCTCCCGGTATCGTCAATCACTTCAGCCTGTGGCCGTCGCCGGCCAACTTTATAATGCCGGGCAAGAGACCGCTCTCTTCAATGTCACCCAGTATCATTTCTGATGCTGACGGGAACGCCAAGCTTGTTATTGGCGCTGCTGGCGGCACGAAGATAACATCTGCTATTGCTCTGGTAAGTTAACAAGTTCACGGCCGTTTAACGTTTACATACATACCTTCACGCCTCTAATCCCAGAGTGGGGTAGGCAGAGCTATAGAATTACCTATAAGTTTAAAACGTAAAAGTTAACGTTTTTAAGGCCTAATTTTCTAGCTGAACCCATATCCGCATATACGGCGTCAGGTCTACTTTGGCCCGATCAGATAAAAACATATCTTATATGCACACAAGCCTTTAACTATTGACCACAGGAGAGACAACGTTTGTTTTTTGTGTGCGTTTGACCCATCTATCTATCTACCTATAGTGTAAAGCGAAAATAATAATTAGTCTGTTTCGAAATGCCCTCAAACTTAGCGTGTTTTGGTTAATGTACCTAACCTGTTTTTCAGGTGGCTATTCGCAAGCTGTGGTTCCAGCAAACCCTCAAAGAAGCAGTAGACGAGACACGCATCCATCACCAGGTCTATCCCATGGAAATACTTTACCAATTTGGAGTCATTGAGGTACTGCGCTGAATTTACCTGGTGGTGTGCACATTATTTGTAATCACTTACCTGCAATGACTGGTTTGAGGTATGTTTTCATATTATTTTTCTTGTTTTCATCAGGACATAGTGAAGGGTCTAAAAGAGAAAGGCCATGGCATGAACCGGTACCCGGGGCGCTCCGTGGTCTGCGTGCTCTTCAGGAATAAAACTGCCATCTACGCCAACGCTGACTACCGAAAAGGAGGCGACGTCTCAGGCCATTAAGAAATATTGTGGCACTTATTTGTTATTAAAAAAAAACTCTTTTTGTTCGGTGTCTCAGATTAAATATGAACTGTGGTGGTTGTTTATGTTAGGCAGCAATCATCAACAACGCTAATTCGCGCGAGTACACTAAAATTTTGGCCAGTTCGACCATGTGACCCGTTTATGCTACGTAAGAGAATTACCCCGTTTTCTCGTGGTCCTACTGATTTGTCCTATTAGTAGGACCACGAGGGAACCCTATTTCTGTTTGTCCTACTTCAGTTTTTACCCCTAATTTCAAATCAATAAGACAGTGTCGACGGAGCTCCGCTGCCGCGGAGCTCCTGTTTCTGGGTGGTTTGGCCTTCCGGGCCTGCTGCAAAACTAACATAACCTAAACCTACCTACTTATACTATTATAAAGGACGAACCTTTTCACAAGCATACATACTAATAGGACTACGAGAAATAGGTCTCCCTCGTGGTCCTACTAATAGGACAAATCAGTAGGGCCACGAGAAAACGCCTGAGAATTAGAGTAAGAGGCTGTGACCGGTTAGACCTTCGTTATTTTATAAAGGCACTGGTCCCACCGCTAACTAATTATCTCGCACAAGAAACGAACACAAGTTGATCGCTGGCTGTTTACACCGTTGGCGAGAACTCTCTCTCCAACAAAAGATTGTTGTCCTGTATCAATAAATCGCTCGTTCCCATAAAACCATAATTGCAAAATATTTAATTGCCGATTTACCCGTTTTCTCAAATATGAAATACCCAAAATACCAGACTTTCTTTTTACCGTGTTTCTTTTTATATCGGATTGGCAAATCAACATGTTTTCAAAACATCATGTTCTCTTTAAAACCGAATTCCCATAATACCTGATTTTGATAACTCTAGGCCGGCAAAACACAATGTACTTGAAACACCCAGTTTCTTAAGCTACCAGATACTCAAATATCAGATTGCCGGTTTACGTAATTCCCAACACACCAGATGCTGATCATACTTGATTTCCGAATGCCTAAATTCCTAAAACACCGGATTTTTACTTTGGTAGATTACATAAGTACGGTTAGACAACAAAACCAACCGTAAATTTCAAATTTTTATTGTTAACTATTTATAACTAGGTACTGAACTTTATCATTAGCAAATGGCAAATACAGTCTATGAATAAAATAATAAGTAATGAAAAAAAAAAACATTTGGTGAATTCAAAATATTTATAAGTATACCTATACACGATAAACGACTTCCACGCGGACGGAGTCGCTGGCAAAAGCTAGTCTTATATATAATAAAGTGACCTGTCCTGACGGACTGATTCAGTCACGGCGAATCTATGACTGTCTCACACAAATAGAAAAGGTCAAAAAAAAAACAAAAAAAAAAAAAAAAAAAAAAAAAAAAACGGACTGATTCATCGTCGCCCAGCCAATACTTCGGAAGCTAGAAACATTAAATCTGGATTTGCTTTTGTAACGTAAAGATCCGAAAAGACGGGGTTTTTTGAAATTCAAACAGTAAGTAGGTGAAATTGTTTTTTTTTTTGACCTAGTTTTTGAATCTTGGATTGAATATCTCTGAATAAAATTCATTAGACATGTATTTCAGCATTTTTTACAACTCATCCACAAAAGAAGAGAAAAGGAGTGACAAAGTTGGTGTTTAACGCAAACGAAGTCCTGAAGCACCTGACCGTACTTGTTTGATATTTGATATTCTGGGGATCTGGTGTTCTTCAATCTGGTATATCGAAAATATGGTTTATCTGAAATCTGCTCTTTGAAAAATCTAGTATTACATGATCATGCTAAGGCGAGATCAAGTTCTTTCGAGAAAATTGTGTTTTCCTAATCAGGTTTGTAAAGTATTTCAGTGTTTTGAGATTCTTGTGATTTCGAAATTTGATATTTTCGGTATAAGGTTTCCTCTATTCCCACTAGTTCAGTTGTCTAGTTCAGTTGACTGAACTAGTGGGATTCTTTTTCTCGTTTGTTCAGTTGTGAAATCTTAGTTATGAACGTGGACGAAGGGGGTATATGCTTAGAGTGTCGACGGAGCTCCGCTAGCGCGGAGCTCCTATTTCTGGGTGTTTTTGGCCCTTCGGGCCTGCTGAACATCTAACATAACCTAAGCGTGTTTGTTGAGTTTCTTGCGGCGTTTCTTCTCAGCAATGGTCTCTTCCGAAGCGCTGGTAGATTTTTGACGTGTAAAAGTGCCCGTGCTGAATAAACATCTTTTATCTTTTTATCTTTTTAAACCGACCTCTCTTTTAGGATACACGTTTTGGCCAGGTTCAGTCAACTGAACAAAAGAGAAAAAAAATCCCACTAGTTCAGTCAACTGAACTAGACAACTGAACTAGTGGGAATAGATTTATAGGGAACATGGTGTATTGAGAACAAGGTATTTTATAAAACTGATATAAAAAGGAACATAATATATAAAAATACTGGTATTGTGGGAATCTAATATTTTGGTAAGCATGTATATCAGCAATTAGATATTTTGCAATTATGGTTTAAAGGGAACGAGCGCAATAAATGGGAGGCGTGTATAGTTGATCCCTGGCTAGTGCCAAAAGCTGATAGATTCTGAGTGTATGTCTCCAATACGGGTAGAAACGATTAGTGAGTATGAAATGAAGTTTAAACCATGGAGGCTTTGGCAAGTAAGAGCTGCAGGCTTATTGCCTATCGCACTTGCAATCGCAATAGTTTTCCTTTTTAAAGTCCGAAGGAGAGTCTGCTTTTAAAATAAAAACAATTGGTCCACCTTGAAGACGATTGCGATTGCGAGTGCGTTAGGCAATAGGCCAGAGGGTTAGCACTTACCTGAGTTTCTCATTTTATATGAGGTCGATTACATCTATCCTAAGTACACATGAAATTTATTCGATATTTGAACGGATCCGACACCCGATAAGTGGGAACCAGGTCTGAGGGAGAAGGTTTGTGTGGATTTTATTATTTGTGTTACCACATTAATAAACTTATTTTGGTATTGACTGAGATGCCCGTCAAAGGTCAAGTCATAGAAAACAGTAATTTTTGACGTGTTTCGCTCGTCCGTAGCGTCCTCCTCGGCACAATGGTGGTGCAACGGCTTCATTGTTTCGAGTGCAAATCGACTTAATCCTACAAACCGGCCAAGAGCGAGTTCGCACACCCAGGGTTCCATATCACACGAATCACACTTGGCCGATTTTTGTTTTTTTTTTTAAAGAAACGGTCTCTAATCTGCCCTGTTAAACAATTAACTTTAGGACGTGCGTGTTATGGTACTGTTTTGAAAACGTTAATTTTTGATATATCCACAGAAAAGACTGTAACCTAAATTTGTGTATGACTCAGGTACGTTGAACGTACTGTGCGGTCTGTACGTATACTGTTTATGGCTTTACCTGTACTAGAGAAAATAATAATAATAAATTAAGTGGGCTTCGGACACATTGGTACAATTTCCATATACGTACAAAAATGCATAGTTTGTTAATTATTTATTTTCCATATTTGTGCAATTTATAAATCCACTGCTGCACTATTCGACGGAGCCCTGCCTCGATTTGCCCTTCGGGCAAAAAAAAAACCATGTATCCCAACTGGTTGGGATAGCTAGTTGGGATAGATGGAACAACCCACAAGTCATTCCAGTTTCCCCGTACACTTATATCCATACAAATTCATACTCATTACTCTTCTATGTCGATTTCCTTCCCCCTCGTTATATGTCCATACCACACTAATCCATTAGACTTGTTATCATTTTCACAAAGGTATTTTTTCATAGTAGCAAATTTTCACATAGCGTTCTTTCATGATCGAAAATTTTCACATCGCGTATTTTCGTAGTAGCGAATTTTCACATCGCGTTCTTTCATGATCGCAAATTTAATTATTCGTCTTTCTTCGTGTATAGCGTTATTTAGTGGTTTAACTATTCGCATTTTTTCCGCTCGCAATTTTTCCCAATCAAAAATTTTTCTTGGTAATTACATCGTCATACATAGGTAGGTTAGGTTAGGTTCGTTTTAATATCAGGCCCGGAGGGCCAACATAACCCACAAATAGGAGCTGTCGACTCTGTCAAATTAGGTTGGAAAAAAATGCGACTAAGAAAACAATTTACTGGTAAAACATGCAAAGAAAATGAACGCGAACATTATAAAACACTTTATGAAAAATCGCTACATGAAGAAAGACGAAAAATTTGCAAATTATGAAAGAACGCTATGTGAGAATTCGCTACTATGAAAGAACGCGGTGTAAATACTCGCTACTATGAAAAAATGCTTCTGTGAAAATGATCTAACAAATCATCTATTACTCCTCAGCTTTTCTATTATTGGTACTACTTTAAAGATGACAGTTTGTACAGTCACCAGCATAAATATATTACTATGGACAGCCGTGCAAAAACAAATGATGCTCCATTGGGCTCATAAGTATGTGACGACATTACCTCGGTAAAAATATGTCATGCTTTTAGTACGGAATAAACATCGTTACAACGTAACAGCATATATCGGATCGGGTCGCTCAAAAATAAATGATGTTCCATTGGGTTCATAAGTAAGTGATGATATTACTTTGGTAAAAATATGTGATGCTTTTTGGACGGCATAAACATCGTTACACTGTATCAGCATAAATTTCGGATCGGGTCGATCAAAACTATTATGTGACCATCTCTCACCGGCATAAATATCTATCCCTCTGTGAAAGCATAGGCATCGGACGACAGGTGGACCGCCGCACCGTTAATACTACTGATACCGTTGACTTTTTTGAAAGTTATAAATTAAACCTTACCTAACCTACTACCTTCTACAAGGATTACACAAAAAAAAACATTTTACCTTTAAGCTGGAGAAAAATTATGCGAAAACAAAATTCGGCGTCACTATACATTCGACGTCATAGAGGGTACCCATAATAATATCTGAGAGGTTCAAAAATATGTAATCGATCTGCAAAAACGATTCTTACCTTCCTGGCTGGCATAGAGACGTAAATTGTGTAAAGTGATTTGACAATTCACGAAAACGGTGCAGACTTGTCATTGCATATGTCTATCTCACGTTTTTCTCTTCAATCATTTGACAGGTGCCTCTCGGTCAACTGTAACTTATTTTCTTTTCAACAGAATCGTCGAAACGCCTGACACATCATAGCGAAAGCTAAGTGAAGCCAAATTTAGAGCCATTTGTTAGGGGTTGGTTGTGGTCTCAGTAACATTCGTTGGTTTTCTAAGCAGAGATCACGGGTTCAAATCTCAGTCGAATACATAGAGATAACAGTTTTTATTTTCTATTCGGGTTTAAATTTTTTTTTTGTGCCTTATTATTTGTTTTAAGTTAATAATAATTTTAGACCAGCATCTATCCCCCAGTCCTCACTCGAGGACATAATACTAAACATAAAAGGCACCCTATAGTTATTCGACAAGGTTGCAATTACAATGTTACCGTGAGGACCCCCAGATAGATGTTACCGGTGTGGCGACCTGGAGATTTTTATGCCGGTGAGAGATGGTCACATAATTTTGATTTTTATAGGTAATCAAATAGTTTTGATCGAGCCGATCCGATATTTATTCTGATGCAGTGTAACGATGTTTATGCCGTCCAAAAAGCATCACATATTTTTACCAAAGTAATATCATCACTTACTTATGAGCCCAATGGAACATCATTTATTTTTGAGCGACCCGATCCGATATTTATGCTGTTACGGTGTAACGATGTTTATGCCGTACTAAAAGCATCACATATTTTTACCGAGGTAATGTTGTCACATACTTATGAGCCCAATGGAGCATCATTTGTTTTTGCACGGCTGTCCATAGTAATATATTTATGCTGGTGACTGTACAAATAAAGATAAATGTTTTTTTTTCATTTAAATGACAGAAAACGAAAGAAATAACTTTTGGTTTTTTATCTGGGTATAAAATAAATCTGGTCTAGAAGTATAAATTAAAACACTACATCACATTTAGTACAGCTTTATAAACGGCACGGAAAGCAAAACGTTCGTCCCTCACATCATGACCGCATCTATAGCTTCTGTAGAGTTGTCTGCCTTAGCAGTGCCGTTTTCTGGCAACATGGAGACGGCACCATGAAACATGCCTCTGATCATAATGATATTGGCATATATCTTGGAAGTCAGCGCGTTGGTGATCGTCTTGTTGGTGCCATTAGTATCCAGTTCTTGAAACATCTGAATCTGTGCAACGTCTTGTTCACTAGTATTCGGCCGCGTGAGGTTTCCTAGGCACAAATAAAATAAAACTTGAATCGGCTTTGACATATCATTACCGTCTACACTCCATTATTCAGTGTCTATCGGTATACTCGCGATACCGCTGAGAGACCGGTGGCACGAAATGCAAGGCATCGGCCACGAGGGCAAATCAAACCCATTATACATTTCGTTAATATATGATGCGATGAGCATACATCGGGGTTTTCGGTGCGGGAATGATTTAAGAAAGAGTAGATAATATCAACAGATAGGTAATCTGAGAAAATATCATATTATGCCTAATGACTAACTACCTCTCTGCGAATTGCTTACACTATGATACAAGTTTATTTTAACTCATGTAGTACTTTAGCTTTACTACCAAGGCTATAATGATATGAGATAATAATAAAATTAACGTTAATTAATTACCTGCAGTAGGTAATTTTTTTTTTTTTTTTTTAAATAAACTATTAATGTTTTTTCAATATTTGGAACAGTTCATCTGCGACGTCTTGCTGTAAGTATTATCCATTTCAATGAACTGAACGATCTCTAAGTCGGCAGTTGTAATATGAGCATATTTAATTTTTTTCGATCGCATTTCTATTTCCTTGTAAAAATTCGTTCATAGTTTTTCGACATTTCTTTTATAAAATACTTTTTTTTGTTCAATTAATTTTTCATTAGGTAGAAAGAAACCTAGAGTAAAATTCTGTTTTTTAATCTTTGGCTTATGTCAAACATTCCCGCACCGAAAACCCCGATGTATGGTGATGAGACAGAAGATCACTAAATAATGCCCAATCTACATTTATTAACATGCGCACATACTCAGGCACGCTTATATACACACTAGCGACCCGCCCGCGGCTTCGCCCGCGTGGAATGTATTATACATATAAACCTTCCTTAAGAATCACTCTATCTATTAAAAAAAACCGCATCAAAATCCGTTGCGTAGTTTTAAAGATTTAAGCATACATAGGGACAGACAGCGCCAGCGACTTTGTTTTATACTATGTAGTAATGAATACAAATGTTTTGTTTTGTAGATTCCTTACTTATTTTCATATTTCTCCATTTCACACATGTCAGATTTTACAGTTCTTTGTTCCTAAGTTACTTTCGATTATTTTTTTTGTAACTATGTCACATAATTTGTTAATTGCACTCGCAGACGTCGAACATACATGACCATCCTTGGTTGACCAAACAAAACTTCTTGTAATGTTACCGGTTGTAAACAAAGGATTTATTTAGATATGAGAGCGTTTATGAAGAACGCTAACACTTTTGCCCACGCATCGCACCGTCCGTCTGTCACCCTGCACAAACCACTAGCCATTTACTTACTTGGCGTCTCTAAAAAACCTGTATTCTACACAATCAGCAGGCACTCATCCCACCGCCAATGATGAGCGGGAGGACAGTAAGTTTCTTTTATTGACACGGGATTTATATCTTTTGTTGGCTTCTTGGGTGAGAAAATAGTCTATAACTAATCGGCTCCTCGCCGGCAGTGGGACAAGTGCCAAAGACAATCATCGAAATCATCATCAATCATGGTGCGAATTTAACGCCCGGTAGATGAATTCGTATCACTAGATTGATCAGTTTGCACTGGATGTAGATGAGATCTATCCTAAACTTGAGCTTCGTGTCACTTAAGGCCCTGCGCGCACCAGGCAGCCTGGCTGCGCAGCCAGGGCAGCCAGTAAAACATATGAAAATTCGTGGCTGCCTAGTGCGCGGGCTCCCATACAACGTCATATGTTTTAATGGCTGCCCGCAACCTGGCTGCGCAGCCAGGCTGCCTAGTGCGCGCAGGGCCTTAGCCTGCATTGCCGGTTCGCCTTCTTTCCTGTCATCCACGTAGCTGTAGGTGTACCCGATTACGATTCCGCACGAGACGGCGGCTGAGATTATGAACTGAATTTTGTAACCTTTTCATAACTGACATAGATCTCGGACAGCCTATCCGTCTCCTGCCCGTATACCGCGTAGCAGTAGGAATACTCAATCAAGATGATACGCGAGACGACTGCCGACGTGATCATGGACTGGATCTGGTGATCTTTACATTACTAACCCCTAGGTTGGATGGCCGGTCCGCCTCCTACCCCGAATAACACGTAGCAGTAGGTGTACCCAATCACAATGCTGCACGAGACGGCGGCCGATGTGATCATGAACCGGATCAGGTGACCGTCGTATCACTGACCTCGAACTTGGATAAACGATCCACCTCCTACTCTGTGTTCCAGATAGCAGTAGGTGTATCCAATCACGATGCCACACGAGACTGCGGCTGATGTGATCATAATCAGCGCCACAGTGAACGCCATGCATGTAAACCATCGGGGCTTGCTGTCAATAATATTCAATAGCATTAATCGCAGAAATAAAATTAATCAATACTCCATATTTCTATAGTCTACTAACGGTTATGGTGACTTCAATCTGTTCAAATTTAGGAGGAACGATAATCTTGGACATACCTAGCTAGCTGTTTAAGTCAACTGCACAATTATTATTGAAAGGCAACCATCCCAACATCTGAGTTGATATCAGTATGTGCGCAACAGTCGTCCGGTATAATTTGTTTTCAAGGTGCCATTTTAATAACACAGAACTGAAAGCCTTAACACGTTGGCTGCTAATATTTTTCATTAATATCAATACCTAATAGGATTATTATGGTAGTGCTCATGGCACCTAAAGTGTTAAGCTACACCACTTGACAGTGCTGCGCGGTGTCGCTCGAGGTAAGTATTCTGAATAAGTCAGTGAGCATTTAACCTGGCGCGAGAAGCTGGGTTCTGCCTTTTAGTCTCCGTTCCCCGTCTGCTGCGCGAACGCCCCTCCTACAAACTGCGTAACACAGACTAAGCGCCCTTTGAGCTGCACCAATTAGCCAGTATGAACGACCAGTCCAGCAACTGACACCACGAGTATATAAATATGAACTTACGCGCGTTGTAAACAAACAGTGGAAGGTAAAATTGACATCGCATTTTAGGTCGATGAAAAATAATTCTATGATCAGCCGAGACACTTGTATCTTACTCACCCCTTTAGAAAATCAGGCATCTGGTCTTCTTCCAACACGGCGTAACCCATTAAGTTCATCTCGTGTTTTTCGAAAAATAAAATTCTAATAATATTATCCAACCAAGAAGTGAGTCCGAAATAGAATTGACATTTAAATTTTTATCTTCGATTATGCCTTCAGTTTATTTTTAGCCGGTATCAAAACTATTTTCTATTTTTTCGTTTTACTAGAATTGTATACTCGTATTTTTGTCTAGCAGACATTGAATTACATATCTGTGCTTCACTGTCCGTTCTGCATAGTTACCCATTATATATTTTGCATAAAAGAATAAAATTCGCTGAAGCTGCGTTAACGCAGCTCTATTAATAGAGCTGTGTCAAATTCGCAAGAAGAAAAAGTGGGCATTACATAAAATACGCGTTAAAAACGTGACGCAGCGAACTCGTCATTGAGTAAACTTTAAGTCAACGTATTTTAAGTTTTGGTGTGATAATTTAAATATTATCGGAAATATCACTATATTTTTTTATTTTTTTTGGACCTACTCTTATTTCTTAATAAAAATTAACCGTTTAATTTCATATAATTATCTGTTTGAGTTCATAAAAATGAGTGCCTAAACTATATTTATGTTTCTAAATAAATCTACTTTCATGGGACCATATATTTGTTAGGCATACATGCATACATTAAATCACGCCTGTTTCCCAGAGGGGTAGGCAGAGACCACTTCTTTCACCTCCTACAATTCTGACAAATCTCTTTATCTTCTTCCACATTCATTAAATCGCCCACATAGCAGAAGATAAACAGAGAGAAACTGTCTCCGTCGTGCACACGAGATTCTTATTTGAAATTTATATTTATCTCTTTCTACATTTTCTCACTTCTGTCTTTAATAGGCAGTTAAGTGTGTGGCTGTTTGTACATCGAGTTATGCATAAGACTATGTCAATTGTTAGACAAATAAATAAATAAATAAGCATAAAAAATTACACAGTAATATAACAAAAATAACGACCTTGAAGAATCACCTAAAGCCAACGTCCCGGCTTTAGGGCCTGCATCAAAACTCCAAACCAACTGCGCAGTCTGCTTGTAGTCGGCGTTTAAATTTTTCAGTTATGTCAACTGCGTCAGAACTGCCCTCAAACTGCCATTTTGCAGCTGAGTTGCGGTTCATGCTTTCTGTCTGTACCGGCCCTTATGATTCAAACATTCGGTCACAAACTTAAACGTACAAGTTTGTAGATCAAATCGAACCACATCTATGATACATGATGCTGTCATTATTATTTATTTGATTTTTACTTTGATACCTATTTTATTTTATTTTATTAGTTTTTATTATATTATATTTTATTTTATTGTATAAAACTAGTGCAAAAACGTTATTAAAAAAAGAAGAAGAAGATACATATTTTATGGAATCAAATAAATACCGTTGCACTGTTGTGCATTAGAATTTTGATACGTTCTATGCAATACCTTGATACTCGTACTTTGTGTTCAAGATGTGCTTAGGCGGCGTGTTTAGTCGGTGTTTCGGAGAATTAATTTACTTTTCTGAAAGGTTAGTATCCTAATGAGTTCGGACCAATTGTCTCGTTTGCACCCAGTGGACGTAATGTGTTTGCAATAAAAAATATTCTTAAAGACGGAAGAGGTAATGTCAAGTACTGGAAAACCCTATTTCGTGCAGACGGGTGTAGTTCGACTGACATGGTATTTGTGGTTTACTAATGTTTAGTCAAAAACTTTTCCCAAAGTATCGCTTCCGAAACTATTTTACTCGAATTATCATTTGTCAAAAAAAACATAAGGCAAAACAACTTATCGCAATTTAAATACCAAATATTTTTTTTGGGAATATTATTGTGTAACTAATAATTAGTTGGCCACGTTTCATTTTACCAAATTTCATGTAGTCAAACGTATTGTTTGGCATAACCTAAATATGCAAGCATTAAAAGCACCACTTCACAAATAAATAAAAAACGGCGGTATAAATTTGGAAGAAACTTTCTTATACTTAATCAATATTGTGATTTTGTATAGAACGTCGTCGGTGCTGGATTGCGCAAGCACGGGGTCCTTAGCAAATTATATAAAGAGACCCCTGGTTTGTTCTAGGTTACAGGTTGTGGCGGGCTTTTCCGCAACTGGGCGACTTAAATATGCGCCTATTTTGCGTGGGGATTTGTTTAAGGTCATTATGCTGAAGAATATCGACTGGATTATTCACCCTATCATCAACCCTGATGGATATGAGATGGAAATATATAAGTACCAAAACAGGAGAATGTCTACCAGACTAGCATTTTAGAGTTTAGACTTGGGTGCGCGGGGCCACCCAATGCGCGGGGCCCATAGCATTTGCTTTTCTTGCTACGTGGCTAATCCGGCACTGAACGTCTTTTTTTTCCTCGCATTCAAAGTGAAAAGTGGAGTATTTAACGCGAGACTAAACAACCATAATGACACTCGAACTATAGCCACCCGCGCTTTGCTTGGGTGGTTAAACATCTCGTGTCATTATGGCGTGTTTTAGTCCCTTGTTGAACAATCTAATAATGTTTTCATTTCTCTTTATAAGTATGTTTCTCGTTGCCGTACCTATAGTATAAGCGAATTACGGCGTAACGAAGCGTGCGTTGATTTGGTATTGTGTTTATTTTAAAATTTTGATAAAAAATTGATTACATTGTATGTATTTTATTTCATCGAATTAATCAAATAATACAGTGAATTTAAAAACTATAGCCAGTTTTTAATCAGAAAATCAAAAATTATTTCCGCGGGATACAATACAACACTAAAATCTAGTTACTTGTAACGGTTCGACTCTTTACATGTTTCTAGATTAGCAAAATGCGGTCACTTGTGCTAGTATACACAATCATGTTGGCTGTCCACAGTTAATATAAAATGTTAAAAGTTTAATAGTTTACGTGTTGATAAGCAATTGAATGTAAAACCTTGATAAAAACAAAACTATAAACCATTAAAGGGATTTGGCCATTTTTTTGCTTGGAATTATAAAAAATCTTGGGTCAGTTGTAAATGATCCAAATTTTATGACGAAAATACTACGCTTAAGACGGTTAAGGTATACTTTGATAGGTTTTAGCGTTCAAAATATAGATCATTTTTTATTTAATTGCAAATCTAGAACACAAAAACCATTTTATACAGTATTTTGCGAAAGTGGTCTCTGCCTACCCCTCTGGGAAACGGGCGTGATTTAATATGTATTTATGTATTTTGGTAAAACACTTATGAACATTGTACGTACTTACCTTCAACATTTGTTTTAACGGTTACACAGAAAAAATACATGGTACATCACAAAGTGTAGAAATATTGGTTTTTAGGTTTTTTAATTTTAACTCAAAACTTAGATTTGTGGCTTAGTGGAGTTTTAGCTAGAGCACGGCAGATTTCACGAAATGTTTAATGGATATTGTTACGCCGATGGGATAAAGCGTCTCATTTTCAATCGTCAATGTCGGTGCTTTAGGAGCGTTTTCAGCAGGCTGAAATGAATATCGTTTCATTCCGTTTCAAAGGTAGCTCTATCACATATTAGATTATCAAAATTTCGACCAACTTGCCGTTGTTTTCAGGTGCCTGAAACATGTTTTCAATCCGTTTAAGGCCACGCTACCAGATTACGCTATAACCTGAAAACCCATTTTATGGTGTTTTCAGGACCCCTTATGGGCCTTTAAAGTACATTTAAGCAAATGGCAAATGTTCCACTAAGAGTGGAAGAGATAGCATGATTAGAAAGAGACAGCGATATTGAGAACCTTCCAGAAGCGTGTGAACGAGATAACACGATTGGAAATGAGACAGGCGATACGTGGAACATTCCAGACACGTGAGTCAAGGGCATCGCGATTATAAATAGAACAAGGTAGCAAGGCAAAGAACATTCCAGCAACGAATAGTCTCGATCGTCGTTGACGGGTCAAAAGTACATCGATCATTCCAGAAGGCATTCTGGAACGATCTGACACGGGTACTATAAAATATATATTGCAAGTACATTCAGTCTTTAATTGGAAAGCGAACAAGAGCGACTTAAGCGATCATTTATTTATTTATTTATTAAATCTTTATTGCACAAAAGAATACACTTCGTAACAAAAGGCGAACTTAATGCCGTAAGGCATTCTCTACCAGTTAACCTTTGGGCAAAGCAGAGATCATCTGAGTATTCGAAGTTTATTGTGCGATTGTTTGTAACGGTTTAAGTGAGTGCGTTATTAAAGTCTAATTTTGATTATCGGTGTATTAGTTTATTTCAATCTAGAATTCTATTGCGTAGCACACTACGTATGCACACCCTACTTACGTGGCCTACGTGGATCGATCGTTCTATGCGTCTTTCACTGACGTCATACATACGTTAATTTCATCATTAAGTACTGATTTTATACGAAGCGAATTTACATCCACGTACGTGTGTGTGCGTAACAATATAACACCTGTCCTTTTCTGACTAGCATGAAACGCCATAAAGGTGATCGTGATGCGGAAGTATTTGTGATTTTTATAAGTGCTAAACTCCTAAAGAGTGACATTTTTGTGTAGATTAACGCAATGCTGCGCTATGACGTCTGTGGTGTCCTGTTTTATCCTCACGTACCTCGTCACGCTGGCCCTTGGAATAGGCCTCGGCTACAACTACTGCTTAGTCGACTTCAGATCCCAACGGATTGAAGGTACGACCACGTATTTTTATTATAGAAGGAATTGAAGTATATAAGAC
This sequence comes from Acleris emargana, assembly GCA_927399475.2. Lineage (NCBI taxonomy): Eukaryota > Metazoa > Arthropoda > Insecta > Lepidoptera > Tortricidae > Acleris > Acleris emargana. The sequence goes on from OV656843.1 coordinate 16,113,981, forward strand.
ACCTTTTTTGGGAAACAATAACTTAAATTCATGGGTTGAAAATTGTCGCTGAATTAAAAAAAACATACCAAGTGCGAGAAAAACTCGCACACGAAGGGTTCCGTGTCATTCTTGTATGGAGGGGGCACTATAATTTTTATTATCTGTTTTTATAGAGACAAGCATAACTCACTGTTTGAATATTAAATGTGGCTATGAGATACAACGATTGCTAAGGTTGAGCAAAAAACACAAAATTAATACCACGTTTCTTAAATGGGGGCCTATTTTATTTATTTTTATATTTGCTATATTTATTCACAGCGGTAATAGAAATCCACATTCACACTTAGTTAAATGGATAATGTGTGTATTTTTTGCGGTTTAGATGGTTCGATTATCGATAGACGAAAGTGCCTACACACATACATACATACCTTCACGCTTGTAATCCCAGAGTGGGGTAGGCAGAGCTACTTGAGGAAAGTAATTCTTCAAAAATCAGTGAATGGAGTTATTTTTGTTTCTCTCGTTGTAATAAAGCTCTGACGGGACAACTTCGGTTTGCCGATCAGTAACTCGAGAAGAAATTGAATATTTCATTGTTCAGTGGTAGTAAAATCTTTTGGAGGATCCCTCTGAATCGATTTGAAAAGTATAAGATGGTGGTTCTGATACTTTTTAACCTACCGCCAAGCAGCAGTGTTTGCAGCTGTGATCCGGTGTGGAGATAAGACAACCGCTGTAATTACTAGCATAGAGGCATTCTATCTCAGTCCTCAGGGTTGGTAACGCATTTGCAGTCGTAGGATTGTAATAATTATTGTGAAATGCTTATGTAAGTATATGGTTCTCAGATCCCTCTTTTGCCCTCTCTTTACATAAAAAAATATACCTACCTGATTTGACCTGAAACGTCCATTGAAACAAAACTATCTTTACTATTTCCACCGAGTGATTATGCATAACATGAGCATAACATGTTGTAGTCATTCGGTTTTCGGCATACTCGTTTTTATTAGATATTCGACGTTTTGCCTCTCAGGTGTTTTGGCGTTATGTACCTAATTTTAAGATTCAGCAGTGGTATCAGAATTTAGGCATTTTCGAATCAAACGTTTCGGATCAAAGTCATTTTGAAATTTCGGGTTTTTTTTTGTTTAATGGATTTCAATTACTTAAATATCAATGTAATATGAGTTTCAGACCGAATGAAATCTTCTCACATTTCAAGGCTCTAACTAATCGGGATCGCTCAGGTTCACTTGGTCCATTTTCCCATTTCGTCCACATTCTCATCTTGACCACATTCCCAACTTGTCATCATACCAATCCCAAGTTGTCCACTTCCTATCTCGTCCATATTCAACTCGTCCTCATTCCAAACTAGTCCATATTTCCAATGAAATAGTCCACATTCCACCTAACCTAACTTAGGACTGTAGAGTTTTTCGATATCAATTTGGTCACTCGGTTGTTCACTGGTTGTTGGGAAGGTGAACGAAATGGAAAAGTGAGCGAGATAAGAATGTGGACGAGGTGGGAATGTGGACGAGACGGAAATGTAAATGAAATAGTAATGTGGATGTAATGGAACTGTTGACGAGATGGTTATGTGACCGAGATGGGAATGTGGACGATATAGGAATATGGACAAAGTGAACGTGAGCGATGCGGGCATTACGTTTCTCAAGTTTTTGCAATAGTTGGAGCTATTAAACGTTTTGTTTTAATTATTATTGAATATATTTGTGAACATAAACACCTTAGCTTATTTGTGCAAAATGTGGTTACTGAATTATCAACAAGTTTTTAAAGTTGTAGGTAATTCTGTAGCTCTGCCTACCCCACTCTGGGATGACAGGCGTGACGGTATGTATGTATGTATTTGTGAACAATATATACATTTCCAGAAAATATTTGTATCGATTATCAATTGAAAGTGGAAATGATGTAAAAAAAGTTATCTCGAACATTCATCAAGCGTGTTTTTATTTAAAGTAACTTGTAATCAATAGATATTTAAAGTTAAACGCAATATGAAATGATGAAATGTTCAAAATCACTGCAAAGATCTCACTTCAAAACTGTGTGATTATAGAGTAACAATGGTAAATTGGTTGGTTTGTTTTTTCACATCTAAGGGTGGTTTAAACTGTGGGTTAGACTAAGCGAACGAACAAGAATTCTATGGCATTATCTCTTAGGTATTCTTTTTAAAACAAAGACAAAACATGTTCTGGAGCATTCGTTTGTTTGACCTAAACCCACCCTTAGCTAATTTCAATTGGCACAGAATTTACAACAGCTTTTATTGAAGAAACCCAAGATAGCTATAATAATACTAAGGAACAATTAAGAGGCTGAAAAAGAGGATCGGAATGGATCGAGTACTAATTAATTATAGACATTTCTCTTTTGATTTGTTATTGAGCTCTAACCCACTTTTATGCATATAGTAATAGAGTCGTGTCAGATATTTTTTGCGCTCAAACCTTTGTCCTTAAGAAAAACAATAAATATTGATAAAATTCGGCCCTGTGGATCTGTGACCCATAGACATTTGCATTCTCAAAGCAACATACACCCTGAAATACGCCGATGTGACAGACGAACAGACACAGACAGATCAGTGTCTCTAGACAGGGTGTGTAATGATCGGTATAACAACTTTTGATATGTTTTCACTAGATATTTGATATAATTTCATAGAATATAATCACTCAAGGGGCATAATAAACTTTTGACATATCAACAAAGTAGACTATTCATGATTTTTATAATGTTCAATAAATATAAATAGATGTTTGATATAATGTTTACCAAATATAATGAACGTATGACGTAAGTATTAGTGATATGATATAATGTGTTATTATAAGATATAAAAACTATTATTTAAAAAAACTCAGTTTTGGCGCTTGGTCGACTGCTACCGCGGCACGCGGTCGCAGTATTTTCTAACACCTCCCGCTTCGCTCGTCGTCGTAACGGTCTTAACCTGCCTCAATGCAGAATTGGTAGATTATACCAATACTACATTATACCCACTGATCGTTATATCGAACACAGTTATAATCCCATATACGTTATACCATATCGCACTGCTAGATCAAGACAGCATCAACTCAAAATCATTGTTAGTTTTGTTTCAAGCTCATAGTCGTTGTATTAAAGTTGATTTTAAAATACAGTTGTATTTTGAGTTACTACACTTTTGATCTGGCAGTGCGATATTACTGTTAGATTGATAGTTCTTATACACCAAGTTCATTATACCTGATGATATTTAGATCATATCAGAATACGCCATATATATTGTTATACTCTTAATCGTTATATGGGGGACAATCTGTTTGTTGCTCGCGTCCGCAGGCATTACCTACCACAACTCTGCACGTGTCCCCTGGGTGGTGCAAAATGAGCGACAGCACTTTCGGCGAAATAGGTGCTACTATAAAAATATCACAAGGTTACGAACACGAATCTCTATACAAAAGGCTCTTGTCAGAGCCCAAACACAAGAGATGTTGGACCTTCAGTCCGCATCATGCAAATTAACATAGAAGGCATGAGTAAAGCTAAGTCTGATTATCTGCATAAACTTTTGAATATAAGTAAAATTCACGTAGTTAACATTCAGGAAACCCATACAAAAGACAATTTGGACCTTGAAAGAAGATGTCATCTACCCGACTATACTCTTATTGAAGCAGTCCACCGTCCTAAATATGGCATCGCACCTTATAATAAATCAAGTATAACGGGATTTCATTGCTATGCTCAAGTGAGAAAGACTGTGTTTGAAATAGCAATCGAGGAGAATAATTTGAAAATTGTGAACATCTACAAGCCTTCGAGTATAGACTAGCCTAGGGATGTTCTGCCCTGCTATTCACATCCTTGCGTGTACTACGGAGATTTTAATAGCCATCATACAAACTGGCGCTCTAAGGTTACAAATGAGGATGGGGTCTCCGTAGTGAAATGGGCCGATATTAACGACTTGCATCTCGTTTTTGATACTAAGGATCGGGGCACTTTCCACTCAGCTAGATGGAAGAAATGCTACAACCCCGACCTAAAGTTTGTTTCCAGGGACTCGCTGGACCAGCCTTTACCCACAACCCGCTCAGTGCTTTCTGCCTTTCCCAACAGCCAAGATCGTCCAGTTCTATTGGATATAGGCCTCAAAATACCACTCATAAATTCAATGCCCCTACCACACTGGAATTTCAATCGCGCTGACTGTGATAACTACCGGACTAAGGTAGACTCTGATATAGCTGCAGCCAAATAGTAACCAACTGCTAAAAACTACCGAATTTTTGTAAATCTAGTTATTAAAACTGCAAAACTGGTAATACCCAGAGGCTATCGTAAAGAGTATATGCCAGGGTGGATGCTAGCACTGAGGACCTATATAGGGAATACCAGAACACAGGGAACCAAGAATCTGGTGCTAAACTCTTGAAGTCCCTCGATGAAAGCCGGCAGTCTAAGTGGGAATCCCTGACATCTGGCATGGACTTTAAACGTTCAAGCAAAAAGGCATGGATGACCTTGAACACAGTCTAACAGGAAAGCACAATCCCCTGAAAGGCTGCTCGCGCGATTGCCGCACGAATGGTTGATGTTACCCGGGCTAAACGCGACAAAGTCATCACAAAAAAAGTTAAACAAGACCTTAAAGCCCTGAAACATGGTCCCTCTAGTACTCCACAATTGTCCCGATGTCCGTTTGAAATAGAAGAGGTGGAAAATGGCATTAAATTGTTAAAAAACAACAAGGCTGCGGGTCCGGATAAAATGTACAACGAGTTCATCCGCCTCATGGGCCCGGTCGCAATTAGTTGGCTAACAGCACTTTTCATAGATATCCTGCAACAAACTGCCAAAAGAGTTTAAACTGGCTAAAGTGATTAGTAACTGATTACTGTTCTGAAACTACTGGAACTATAAGCTGCTGGAACGTGTGACTTTAACCAGAATCGAGGCTTACTTGGACCACTTGGACGCGATTACAATACTAGAACAAGCTGGCTTTCATCGGGGTCAAATCTGAGTAGACCAAGTATTGGCATTAACAAACCATATTGAGGTTAGTTTCCAGAACCGAATGAAGTCTACTCCCGTTTTTATCGACCTCACCGCCGCCTACGACAATGTTTGGAGGTAGGGACTTATGTACAAGTTTATGTCAGTGGTACCAAGTAAGGAAATAGCGAATCTTGTCTCTAACTTGCTGAGCCAGAGACAATTCGAGGTTCCTGGGGAACAAAAAGAGCCGTAGAAGGAAACTGGACAACGGGGTACCGCAAGGATCCGTTTTAGCTCCACCACTTTTCAATTTATACATCCATGATCTTTCATCGACAACGGCTACGAAATTCATTTACGCGGATGATAATGCGTTGGTGGCGCAGAGCATAGACTTCACTGCAGCAGAGGAAGTTCTAACAGCTGATACTACCGGCATTGCGCTGGTGTACTCTGCCACTGAATACTGCGCACCAGTTTGGCTAAACAGTGCTCATGTGCATAAGATTGACACTAGGCTGAACGATACTGTAATATTTGGATAATGCAAGACATGACTTTATAGTTAGATAAAAGGAAAGCGTTACTTAACTGAAGAAATGCGGGCATCCATCTTCTCGCATAACCTCAAACATTCAATACACACATCCTTCCATCCACTGGGAAATACATCACAATCAGGGGCAAAAACTCTACGAGCGTGTTCACCGAATGCAAGGCGTGAACCAGTGGCGACTTGGTGTGAGCCGGAGTGCGCGCCGCAGGCGCCGCCATCAAGTGTCGGCAACGTGGACGGAAGTCAAATTTTGTCATCGAAGGGACGAAAAGACGTACCACCTGCATAACCAGTTCGAAACAGTCGGAATCTCCTCGCAATACACCGCTAGTAATACCATGATATTAAACATCTCACAGTTTCCAAAGTAAATGCATACTAAAAAGATGGTTCCCCTCGTTGTCCTTTGATGAGACAGAAAACCTTATGAGCATACATCGGGGTTTTCGGTTCGGGAATGTTTGACATAAGCCAAAGATTAAAAAACAGAATTTACTCTAGGTTTCTACCTAATGAAAAATTAATTGGAAAAAAAAAAGTATTTCATAAAAGAAATGTCGAAAAACTATGAACGAATTTTTACAAGGAAATAGAAATGCGATCGAAAAAAAATTAATATGCTCCTATTACAACTGCCGACTTAGAGAGATCGTTCAGTTCATTGAAATGGATAATATTTACAGCAAGACGTCGCAGATGAACTGTTCCAAATATTGAAAGAACATTAATAGTTTATTTTGAAAATCGTGTCAACTACTAAATTTACCTACTGCAGGTAATTAATTAACGTTAATTTTATTATTATCTCATATCATTATAGCCTTGGTAGTAAAGGTAAAGTACTACATGAGTTAAAATAAACTTGTATCATAGTGTAAGCAATTCGCAGAGAGGTAGTTAGTCACTAGGCATAATATGATTGATTGATATCTACTCTTTCTTAAATCATTCCCGCACCGAAAACCCCGATTTATGCTTATGAGTAAATTATGCATAACCTACGCAGGATACCCACATGCATAAACATAAACATGCGCTACAATATACACACAAAAACCATATACTCAAGTCTACAGTAAAAAAGATACGGTCGTTTATTTCTATTACAACTTGACCCCACACTGCGTACAATTTGCTTAGGAGCAGGACTCTGCTAATAGTGGATTATCATAGTCACGGCCATTTTTAGAACCCTCGGTACGCGATTCGGACTAGCACTTGGCCCTTTATTTTATGTATACTAAAACCCGGATAAAACAATAACGATTAGTGAACTAACACGCGACGAAATGATAATGTGGCCAGCTGAGAGCATGGTGAGATGAGAATTGACAACATTTCAAAAAAAAAGCATTATTGTTTTTTCGCGTTTATAATAGCTGGTTAAAAATTAGACTACCCGTATTTCTTGGTTTTTCGTTAGAATCAAATAATCCGTCAGACAGATAAAAAATGAACATGACAGTTGTATATTTTTTTGAATTCCTTTGGTAATAAATGGACTAAGGGCACTATAAGTGTATTCCTAACATTCACAATCCAACTTTTTTTACTTTTTTTCCTAAATATAAAAAATTCAAAGATATTTTTACTGTAATCAGCAGTGGAAAATCTAGAAACGGTATTTTATTTACTACCTTAGCACAAAATTAATTGTTGTCAATTAGGTGAGCTGAGCACGTGACGAGATAAGTATGTGGTTAGCTGAGAGCATGGGAAGATGAGAATTAGGTGAACTGAGAATGTGGTGAATAGAAAAATTGGTGGTGAGCTCCTTATAAGGGCCGTAACGCACCCCTATAAACAAGATGCACTTGGCGAACGTAAATCTCATTGGAAATGTGTAGAATTGTCGTAATAGTTAGGGAGGCGAGGTAGCTAAATGGCGTAATTCAACGGCGCCGTTGAGACCTATCAAAATCGAAAGATAAAATAATTTCGAAAAGAAAAGCTCGTATGGTAAAAACCATTTTAGCGGTGGGTTTGGCGTGTACGGTTTTTCAAAAATGTTAAAAAAAACAGTTACTTGGCCATTCTCGAGCGCGTCAGATATTCATACTACGTATGCCCCAAGTGCCTCTGATAACAACGGTATACTAATCTGCCGGTTTGCGTGGTGGGGGTAGGCATATAAAGTAGCCAAAAATGCAAAAAAAAAAATTTACTCGAGCGCGTCAGATTTTCGGAAGGGGTGTTAAGTAGGCCCCAAGGAAGCTCCCTTTAAAAAGCTGACGATTTCGGCGTGACGATAAGTTACGATGAATTTTTGAAAATGCAAAAAAAAAAAGTTTTTTTGAAATACTCGAGCGCGTCAGATTTTCATAGGGGAGGTTTATCTCGGTATCCTGAAAGCATATTTTCTTAATCTGACAATAATGTTGGTGGGTTCTCTTAATCTGACCGAAAAAGGTTTTTTGGTTTCTTTTTTTTCCTTTCTTTCTCCTTGATAAAACGGGGAATTTAAGAATGACAATAAAGCGATAGATATTCCCTTTTTTGTTTATTTAAACTTTTTTTTTGTAAAATGTATCGTTCGCGACTTATATGCCGCAACGCGTTTTTCGGAAGACGAAATGGCTCCTCCACACTTCCGGTCATGCAGAAACCGGCACATTTTGTATTTTTAGTAAGTTTTAGATTATATTCTTCAAAATAAAAAATAAAAAAATCGCGCTCGAGAATGCCGGATTAACGTTTTTTTTTACAAGTTCGCGACCCTATAACTCGGCGGCGTCAAGGACTTATCGTCAGATTAGTTAAATTTAGTCTTAAAACACTAAAATCAACCCCCAATATCTTAATCTGACGCGCTCGAGTATTTCAGACCATCGATTTTTTTTACTAATCTGATCGTCTATCCTAGGCGCGCGTCACTACATATAGAGCTAAATACTTTACAAGGTTGTTCTATTAGGTCTAAGGTATCTCTCATATCTTTTAAACTGCCACGCTCGAGTATTACCGAAAATTCCCCTATTCGCCTCCCTAACTATAAGCTGCCAGACGGTTGCGTCGAGCGGTTGTCATTTCCATTAATTTGTCCGTTTTTGAAAATTGTTGACGTTAGCGTAATGCATCTAGTCTAGGTCCCCTGAATTACTTATTCACCTTTTGGCTTTTGGAACCCTAGAAATCATTCTAAGATGCTGTACGCCCTTATTAGGGACCTAGCAAGATAGTTGCATAATTGGCGATTTTAGAATATCGGCGAAATGAATCGGATAGACTGAGCTGATGAGTGATGACAGATCGTATTGACCGCTTATGTCAGCTTCATACACGTAGTCGATAGATAACATAAACGTAAGCAGCGTTTGCACCGTGGCTAGGTCTAATGATGTTAAAATGAAGAAATGTAACTTTTGTCTTCAGCTAATGTGACAACAACAAGACCCGTCGAAACGGTATCTACTGCTTCCTTTCCTCCTGCTGGCACTGTTGCTCCTGCTAGCACTGCTCCTCCTGCTAGCACTGCTCCTCCAGCAGCAGGCCGGCGCAGACGAGGCAACCGGTGGGCAGGCCAGACGAGGCGAAGCTTGGAGGGCGTAACGGAGAACCCTGTCGGTCTACATAGAGCTGAAGCCCCCTCCACGCAAGACTACCCCATAATGCCAACAATGATAGTTCCCCTAAACTCTAGGGCAGACATGACTTTACTCCTGGAGAAAATTAGGAAACTCAACAAAAATGTAACATTAGAGATACTAGCAATATAGTCGCTAATGCTATGTAATTTTTTCGTGTTTTCTTTGGCATTGTGGGAATGTAATTTAAATTAAGCGAAGATAAGACACAAAAGGTCAGTAATTGACTTTGACTGATTCAGTAACATACAAACTGAAAAAGTTAAGTACTTATAATTTAATGCAACACAATATGTATTTTTATTTACGTGTAAATTAAACAACGTTTCGGTAACTTAAATAACTGCGGCTCTAGTATGGTTGCGTTATCGCGTGACAAAATGTGGATAAAGCGTCCGTCATTCTCGTACTTATTTATATACGTGTCACGTGTTGTAAGTTGTGGTTACCTATAACGGCCGAACCCTATATTCAAACCGAGGATAGATAAGGCTTACCTCGGGTTAAAATTTGACATTTGCCCATACAAAATGTGTCAAATTTTAATCCGAAGTAAGCCTATCTGTCCGCGGATTGAATATAGGGTTTGGCCGTAAGTAGATAAGCATCAACCTGGAATGTATATGATATAGAATTAAGAATTTTTACGATGTATTATCTGTTGGTAATCCTTAATAAATAAATAAATAAATAAATAAAAAGCGGCGGATGTTTTATCCACATTTTGTCAGGCGATACACGCAGCCGAGCGGAGCGGAGCTGGAGTGGTGTTGTAAAGCAATTTCCTATGTGTGGAATTACGTCACTTTTATGTCAGCGGCACCAAATATAAAAATAGCCACACACTTAAACGTACGCCCACACCAATGCTTAAAATACGGAGACGGTACGGAATCGCAGTGACGCATCGTATGCGTACCGTTGTTATCGCATGCCCTCCACACCGCTTGCTCAAAGTACGGTGCGTAAACAAAAGACGGGGTCATAGTAACAACATGGCGCCGTTTTTGACGCACCGTAATATACGCGCCGTTAAGCAGCGATGTGGAGGGCATGCGATAAAAACGGTAAGCATACGATGCGTCACTGCGATTCCGTACCGTAGCCGTTTTTTAAGCATTGGTGTGGGCGTACCTTAACTGCCCATTAAAGACAGAAGTGAGAAGATATAGAAAGAGATGAATATAGATTTTACATAAGAATCTCATGTACACGACAGAGACAGTTTCCCTCTGTTTATCTTCATTGGTCACTCAGCTGTGTGGGTAATTGTACGGGTGCTGATGAATTGAATGCACAACCAAACTACAGACGTAGTGAATAATCCTTTCCCATCGATTTTTCTCGGATAAGTTCGTATTTATCTTGCTGTCTCAGTTAGTTTCAGTACCCATCAATAGGCCAACTGAGAAAGCAATATAAATACGAACTTTTCCAACAAAAAACGATGGGAAAGGATTATGCACTACATCTGTACAGTAGTAACAATGATGGATGACATTAATGACAATGTCTGGAATATTGTACAGGTGTTTCTTAGATCAATTATGATGATATTCAAGAGGTCAGCGGACCTGGATCAGAAGCATTCAGCGAACGTTCACGACCTCCGAAATAAAAGGAAATGCACAAGATTGACGTATTAACTACCGCTCGGTCGGGAGTTTCCTTATTTAATTATGGAATTGACAACCGGATTTTTATGAAAAGGTGTTCTGATAAAAAAAGATCTCATGGAGGTTTACGAAATAATAATAAAAGCCAAATGAAAAAATAAGTAACTTTCCTGCAAATGTGCAAAGAAACTTAAAGTATTAATATTATTTATAGGTCTACCAGAATCTCATGAAAAAAATTGAAATTGAAATTTAGGACTTGCAACTCCGGGGTGTAAGTATAACTTGTATACTTTCATTTTTTTTATTGCTGTTGCTTATTAGTTTTGTGACAATTCTGAGTTTTGACACATTTTCCTGCTCAACTACGCATGAATATATTAATTTTTGGTTTTATATGAGATTCATTGTTTTATATAATGCTAGGTTAAGTTTATTATTGTTTAATATCATTAGCAATATTTAAAAAACGACTTAGGGTGCGGCTCCACTGAGGCGGAGACGAGAGGAGCGGAGCGGAGCTGTGCCAATATTAACCAATGGAATCTGCGCAAGGCGCGCTCGACGTGACCGCATGCGCCTTTAATTGGTTAATATTGGCACAACTCCGCTCCGCTCCTCTCGTCTCCGCCTCAGTGGAGCCGCACCCTAACTGTTGAGTTTCTTGCGGCGTTTCTTCTCAGCAATGGTCTCTTGCGAAGCGCTGGTAGATTTTTGACGTGTAAAAGTGCCCGTGCGGCCTACTTACTGAATAAACATCTTTTATCTTTTTTTTAATGATGTTTGAATTACGCGTTGCAAGACCCTAACACGGTTGTACTTAGTTTTTTTTTTGTATAAAATGCAATGAATAAAAATAAAAACAAAAAACTTTTCTATTATTGGTGCTACTTGAAAGATAACAGGTATCTACAAATAAAGATAAATATAACCTCTTTTTCATTTAAATGACAGAAATGACTATTAAATAACTTTGGCTGACGGGTTTTTTTATCTGGGGATAAATTAAATCTGGTCTGGAATTATAAATTAAAACACTACATCACATTTAGCACAGTTTTATAAACGGCACGGAAAGCAAAACGTTCGCCCCTCACATCATGACCGCATCTATAGCTTCTGTAGAGTTGTCTGCCTTAGCAGTGCCGTTTTCTGGCAACATGGAGATGGCATCATGAAACACGCCGCTGATCATAATGATATTGGCATATATCTTGGAAGTCAGCGCGTTGGTGATCGTCTTGTTGGTGCCATTAGTATCCAGTTCTTGAAACATCTGAATCTGTGCAACGTCTTGTTCACTAGTATTCGGCCGCGTGAGGTTTCCTAGGCAATAAAATAAAATTTGAATTGGCTTTGACTCAATTTCATATCATTAACGTCTACACTTCATTTTTAGATTCAGTCTCAATAGGTATCGCTGAGGGGTATCGCTGAGGGACCGAAACCACGAAAGGCAAGGCATCGGGCGGCGCGGGGTGGGGCAAACCCAAGCAAAACTATTATACAGGGTGTTAGGTAGAGCGTTGTCAAAAAGAAATAGGCGAGTAGAAGAGACCATTAGCTATCCATTTCAGGTACTTTAACCCTTAATTTGTCTAAGGGCTATTTAATACCGTTTTTTTTATAATTTTATTACAAGACACCGAAATTCGACCTTTAAACCCCGAAAAAAAAGGAACTACTTGGTGTATTGACAAAATTTTAATTTTGATAGATTGTTAAATGTTGTGGTGTTCAAATAAAACTGTTACTGGAAGCGTAAAGCTACTTTAAAAAATAATGGGGGCTCCCAAAGTTTCAGAAACCGATAAAGAAATCTTTCAACTTCAACTTTACAATGAAATTAAAAAAAAACCAAAGTGATTACAATTCTTCCAATTTCCTAAAAACATCTCCTGTTCACGCCAATTCTAATGGTATGCCACATGTATAACAAAACTCTTAATAATTCGAGTTATTTGCTAATAACTTGTTGAATGTGGCGAATTCGATGTTTGAGAAAATTTACTTCTCTGTTCATTTACCACGTCTTACGCAGTTAGATAGTGTTTTCTCTCTCTAACATCCTTCTAACATATGGAAGATAAGGTTAGGTTAGGTTAAGTTAGGTTAGTAATTTATTTAAATTTTATTAGGAAAAATCTCAGAATCCCCAAAATTGTAACTTTTCTAATTCATAGTCACAACACAAAAAAATTTTTTTTTTTACAACAATTGCTCAAATTGATGACCATTTTGACCAATACAGGCACGATATCTCTTCCGTATTTCGACTGTCGTCGTTTTTAGTTGCATTTCTTCTTTCATCACTTGAAAAGCATGTTCAATTTTCTCAATTAAATGATCTCGGCTTCTGACTTCGGTGGCATAAACCAAATTCTTTGCATGTCCCCAGACATAAAAATCAAGCGGTGTGAGGTCTGGGGACCGTGCGGGCCATGGGATGGGTCCACCTCGTCCGATCCAGGAGTTTGGGAACACATTGTCTAGGTGCTCTCTCACCGACAATCTCCAATGTGCTGGGCACCCGTCTTGTTGGAAAACAATCGGTCGGTTTTCCTCAAATATCGGTAAATGTGCGACTAATCTTGGCAGATCATTCTGCAGGAATTCTAGATAATTGTCCCCGTTCAGGTTGTCTGGCAAATAATGTGGCCCTATCAAATTGTTTCCAATAACTCCGGCCCACACGTTGACGCTAAAACGTCGTTGAAAACATCTCGCTCTTTTGGGGTGTGGGTTTTGTCCTTTTGGAGCCCATTCATGCAAATTGTGAAGATTTAAAATCCCCTCCTTAGTAAATTTGGACTCGTCGGTCCATAAAATGCTTTTTAAAAAAAAACATCGTCCACATCCGTGAGCAGTAACAAACGGCAAAACTCGACTCGTCTGTTATAATCATTATCCTCCAAGCCTAAAACAAATCAACTAAAAAATAAGAATTTATGATCTGACAGTTGGTACTTCAAAACCTACATAGGCCGGCCACGGACACGCGTAAAACATTTAAAAATGCAAAACATGACCACTACTGACAATAAATAAAAAAAAACAATCACTTTATCTTGAACCACTTGTAAATACCTTGCACAGGAGTGTAATGGAAAGCGTGTTTTCCATCAGCCCGTAGCACTGACCATACCTTCCATGTGCTCAAGTCAAGCATTTCAGCAGCGACTCTTATGCTTATGGTGGGATTCTGGTCGAAAAGGTCCAACACCCTTTCATCGTCGGCAGCATTTGGTTGATGAGCGTTTACTCGAGGCTCTTGAAACTGCAAATTCCCGGTTTCCCGTAGCCGTCGGTACGTATTAGAGAACGTGCGGCGGTCAGGCACACGCCTGTCAGGATAGTGTTCTTGATAAATCCTTTGGGCATGGCTTGCGTTTAATTCAGCTCTTCCATAGGCTAGTAACATGTCGGCATACTCCTCGGAGGAGTAAGCCGCCATTGTAACAATTAAATTAAAATAAACTTAACGAAAATACTAACACAACTCAACGATAATGAGGTAACAATAAAGATGGGGTTAAAAATCACCGACATGTCAAAAGCTGTCAAATACCGGCCATTAATTACTGAACTTTATGTAGGTAGTATCGAGGAGGTTTTAATCTAGGTACCCTCTATGGCAATACGAGAAAGAATAAGTGTAAGACGTGGTAAATGAACAGAGAAGTAAATTTTCTCAAACATCGAATTCGCCACATTCAACAAGTTATTAGCAAATATCTCGAATTATTAAGAGTTTTGTTATGCATGTGGCATACCATTAGAATTGGCGTGAACAGGAGATGTTTTTAGGAAATTGGAAGAATTGTAATCACTTTGGTTTTTTTTTAATTTCATTGTAAAGTTGAAGTTGAAAGATTTCTTTATCGGTTTCTGAAACTTTGGGAGCCCCCATTATTTTTTAAAGTAGCTTTACGCTTCCAGTAACAGTTTTATTTGAACACCACAACATTTAACAATCTATCAAAATTAAAATTTTGTCAATACACCAAGTAGTTCCTTTTTTTTCGGGGTTTAAAGGTCGAATTTCGGTGTCTTGTAATAAAATTATAAAAAAAACGGTATTAAATAGCCCTTAGACAAATTAAGGGTTAAAGTACCTGAAATGGATAGCTAATGGTCTCTTCTACTCGCCTATTTCTTTTTGACAACGCTCTACCTAACACCCTGTATATTTCGTTAATATATGATGTGATGGGACAGAAGGTCACTAAATTATGCCCAATCTACGCAGGACACTCAAATACACATACATTGACATGCGCTCATATACACAGGCACACCTATATACTCATGAATACCAATGTTTTGTTATGTAAATTGTTTTTGTTATATAATTTGTTGATCGAACATAGGTACATGACCATCTTCGTTTGACCGAAACTTGTTGGAATGTTACCGGTTGTAAACAAAGAAAGGGTTAAATTTGATATGAGAGCGTCACGCAAATTCTTTGCGCCACCCAACGTCTGTCACCCTTTGCACCCTCCACAATCCACTAGCTACTTGGCGTCATTAAAAAACACGTATTCGACACAATCAGAAGGCACTTATCTCACTGCCGAAGATGAGCGGGAGGAGAGTAAGAGTATTTTATTATTGACACGGCACACGAGAAAATAGTCCAGTACTATTCGTTTCCTCGCCGGCAGTGGGGCAAGTGCCAAAGTCAATCACCAATTTGTGCGAATTTAAACGCGGGTTAAATGAATTCGTTACACTAGACTGATCTGTTTGCACTGAATGTAGATGAGATCTGTGCTAAACTTGAGCTTCGTGTCACTTACTTAAGCCTGGATTGCCAGCTCGCCTTCCATCTTGTCTTCCACGTAGCTGTAGGTGTACCCGATTACGAATCAGCACGAGACGGCGGCTGAGTTAATTATGAACTGAATTTTGTAACCTTTTCATAACTGACATAGATCTCGGACAGCCTATCCGTCTCCTGCCCGTATACCGCGTAGCAGTAGGAATACTCAATCAAGATGATACGCGAGACGACTGCCGACGTGATCATGGACTGGATCTGGTGATCTTTACATTACTAACCTCTAGGTTGGATGGCCAGTCCGCCTCCTACCCTGACTAACACGTAGCAGTAGGTGTACCCAATCACAATGCTGCACGTGACAGCGGCCGATGTGATCATAATCAGCGCCACAGTGAACGCCATGCATGTCAACCATCGGGGCTTGCTGTCAATTATTTTCAAAAGCATTAATCGCAAAGTATTGATATGCTCACACCGCATATAAAATTAATCAACACACCACAGCAACTCAAAATTTCTATAGTCCACTAACGGTTGGCCACATACCTAGCTAGCTATGTTTTAGCTGACTGTACCATTGAAGGACAAATATCTCAACATCTGAGTTAATATCAGTATATGCGTAACATTTATCCGGTATAATTTGTTTCCAAGGTGCCACTTTAATAACACAGAATTGAAATCCTTAACACGTTTGGCTGTTAACATTTTTCATTTATAACATAATACCTAATAGGACTATTTTGGTAGTGCTCATGGCATCTAACGTGTTAAGCAAAACCACTTGAGAGTGCTGCGTGGGTTCGCTCGAGGTAAGTATTATGAATAATTGACTGAGCATGTAAGCTGGCGCAAGAAGCTGGGTTCTGCATTTTAGTCTCCGTTCCCCGTCTACAAACTGCATTACATAGACTAAGCGCCTTTTGAGCTGCACCAATTAGCCAATATGAACGACCAGCCCAGCAGCTGACAGCACAAGTATATAAATATGAGCTTTCACACGTCGTAAACATACCGTGGAAGGTAAAATTGACATCGCATTTCTGATCGATGACAAATAGTTCTATAATCAGCTGAGACGCCTGTATCTTACTCACCCCTTTAGAAAATCAGGCAACTGCTCTTCTTCCAACACGGCGTAGCCCATCAAGTTCATCTCGAGTTTTTAAAAAAGAAAATTGTAATAACAAATAATATTATCCAACCAAGAAGTAAATCCGAAATAGAATTGACATTTCAATTTTTATCTTTGATTATGCCTTCAGTTTATTTTTAGCCAGTATCAAAACTGTTTTCAATATTTTTGTTTTATTATTATTGTATATTTTTGTCTAGCAGACATTGAAGTACTTATACCTGTCTTGACCCGACCTTCACTGTCCATTCTTTATTCCTCATAAACTAAGTATATCCTAGACTAGACAAGTGCGTACTACCCAAAGGGATGGATATACTCTACAAACAACACATGTGGTTACTTAAGTGGTAAAAAATAACCCTACGTTGAAAATTCCACATAATAGCCATGGGAAATGGAACTAAAAAATAGTCCAAAAAATATGAACCTATCATATTTTTGCTTGAAAATTCCAAAATATTTTCTTCACTTCTCATGCTCTTAAAATGTTACTTTAATCTCTGCGTATCGGGAGTAAAGCTCCTTAGGGATTAAAGTTTTTTTTTTATTTACTTTGGAAACCCCTAAACATCCAATCACGGTGTGGATGGAGGGTTATCGCGGAATGATACTCGAATTATAACCACCCGCGTTATAATTTTTTTTACCTTATTCCGCACATGGAAAGTGATTAATTATTCGATAATTTTCTGAGAACTTAGTTTTTTTTTGGTTTGCGTTTGACCTCAGTCTCACCTGATGTTAAGTGACGATGAGGTCGAAGGTGGTACACGCTTACCCAGAAAATGCCTATTCACTCGTGCCTTGAAAACACCAAGGTTATATGATTCCGGGAATACAGACGCAGGGAGAGCGTTCCACTCCCTAGCAGTGCGAATAAGAAACGACGCAGCAAACCGCTGCGTGCGAACCATTGGGTATTCTACTACATGTGGATGGAAGCCCTCCCGGCGTCTAGAAGACCGATGTGAGAAAGTAATAAATAAGAGAGATGAGTTCGTGTAGTTCAGTTTAAATACATGATTCAAGAAAAAACCCCTGTTTAGATTTTTGCAAGGTTCAAATCTAAAAGCCCATATATATAACAGTCATATGCATATTTTATATTAAAAAAAATCGATAGAAATTGTCAGAAATGCGATAAATTTACTGCTCTACGAGATTTCGTTTTTGAAATGACATGATTTGAAAATCGACTGTGAAGCTTCCTCGCGAGGCATGGTTGAAACGCTCCATACGAGATCGAGCGAAATGTATGAGCTCAAGTAATCATAAAATCACACATATACTTTTTATTTAAACTGTGTTCACAAGATTACTCCGCGGACACTTTTTATTTTTGTTGAGGGTATAAGTTTTACATTGGAATTTATAATAATTACCTATATGCTTTTACCTCAATCGGTTACTGTGTACGATGTGACTTAAGTATTATGAAATTTGGAAATTATTTTATAAATAAAATACAGACATATCACAAGGATAACATAACATATCATCAACTTAAGGATTTCTGCTCTGTCTCTCCGATTGAGAACTCCGTAAACTATCTCCCTCTATCTTGGTATTGACATTTGCGTGTCAGATCTAGGGTATACTTCATCCAAGCTTATAATTAGATGAATCTGCGTAAATAGAGCTGCGCCAAAATCGCAAAAAGAAAAAAGTGGAAATAAAAGATGCGCTCAAAAGTGACGCAGCGAACGCGTCATTGAGTAAACTTTGCGTCAGCGTAATTTAAGTTTCGTTGTGACGGTTTCCAGGGAGATGTCCCCCTGCGTAATATCTAAGCCAAGTGTAAAGCCGATGGGTCCCAGCCGTAGGGCCTGAATCAAAACTGCAAACCAACTGCGCAGTCTGCTTGTAGTTGGCGTTTATATTTTACATTTATGTCAACTGTGCATCAGAACTGCCCGCGAACTGCCATCTTTTCATCTGTACCAGCCCTTATGATTCAATACATTCGGTCACAAACTTGAACGTAAGCCACAAAGTTCATAGATCAAATCAAACAACACTCTATGGTAGGTGTTGCTGTCATTAGTATTGATTTGATAATTAGTTTGAATACCTATTTTATGTTATTATTATCAAATAAATACCGTTGCACTCTTGTGCAATAGAATTTTGATACGTTCTATTCAATACTTTGATACTCGTACTTTGTGTTCAAGATGTGTTTGGGCGCCGTGTGGAATCGATGTTTTGGAGAAATAATTTACTTTTCTGAAAAGTTAGTTTCCGAATGGGGTCGGACCAATTGTCTCGTTTGCACCCAGTGGGCGTAATGTGTTTGCAATAAATAATATTCTTAGAGACGGAAGAGGGAAATGTCAAGTACTGGAAAATCCTATTTGGTGCGGACGGGTGAAGTTTGCCCCATTGTACAGTCACATAAATATGTATACACTTTAGTACCTTGTCTTAACAAGTGACTAGTGATTTTAATACGAAGCAAATTTACATCCACGTACGTGTGTGTGCGTTACGATAAAACAACTGTCCTTTTCTGACTACCATGAAACGCCACGTGATCGTGATGCGGAAGTAGGAATTACGCCTTATTTGTGATTTTTATTAGTGCAAAACTCCTAAAGAGGGTCATTTTTGTGTAGATTAACGCAATGCTGCGCTATGACGTCGGTGGTGTCCTGTTTTATCCTCACGTACCTCGTCACGCTGGGCCTTGGAGTAGGCCTCGGCTACAACTACTGCTTAGTCGACTTCAGATCGCAACGGGTTGAATGTACGTACATGTATTTTTATTATAGAAGGAACTTAGGTATAAACTACACCAGTTTTGCAAAACAATAACTTAAATTAAATCATTCAAAAACAACCTTGTGCGAAGCGGACTCCCACATGAAGTGTTTGGTTCCATTCTTGTATGGAGGGGGCACAGCTGACTGTGATCCAAGCATAACTGACTATTCGAATATTTCATGTGTTTACGAGATACAGCGATTGCTCTAGGTGGAGCAAAAAAGACAAAAATAATACCACGTTAACTTATATGGGGGCCTCTTTAAGTTATTAGGGTTTCGTACACGACGAGACCCTCTTACTAAGACTGCGCTGTTCATCTGTCCATATGTCTATCACCAGGCTGTATCTCACGAACCGTGATAGCTAGACAGTTAAAATTTTCACAGATTATGTACGTACGCTATAACAACAAATACTAAAAACAGAATAAAGTAAATATTGAAGGGGGGCTCCCATACAACAAACGTCTGTTTTTACCTACACACATACATACATACCTTCACGCCTGTAATCCCAGAGTTGGGTAGGCAGAGCTATTCGAGGAAAGTAATTCTTCACAAAACAGTGAATGCAGTTATTTTTGTTTCTAACTTTTTGCAATAAAGCTCTGACGGGACAACTTTGGTTCGCCGATCAATAACTCGAGAAGAAATCGAAGATTTAATTATTCATTGGTAGTAAAATCTTTTGGAGGATTCCTCTGGTTCGATTTGAAAAGTATAAGATGGTGGTTCTTATACTTTTTAACCTACCGCCAAGCAGCAGTGTTTGCAGCTGTGGTCCGGCGTGGAGATAAGACAACTGGTGTAATTACTAGCATAGAGGCGTTCTATCTCAGTCCTCAGGGTTGGTAACGCAGTTGCAGTCGTAGGATTGCAGTCTTATGATTGTAGTCTTGAGAATGCTTATGTATATGGTTCTCAGATCCCTCTTTTGCCGTCTCTTTACGTAAAAAAATACACCCAACTGATTCGACCTGAAACGTCCCTTGAAACAATTAGCTTTATTATTTCCACCGAGTGATTATGCATAACATGAGCATAACATGTTATTTTCGGGTCCTGCTTCATGAATACTAGAGATGCGCAGAACAGTCTGTACTTATTCGGTTTTCGGCATACTCGTTTTTATTAGATATTTGTCGTTTTGCCTTTCAGTCGTTTCGTATTTATGTACCTAATTTTAATAGTCAGCAGTGGTATCAGAATTCAGGCATTTTTGGAATCAAACATTTCGGATAAAAGTAATTTTGAAATTTCTGGTATTTGTTTTTTTTTTATGTTTGTCAATAAACATCAATGTAATATGAGTTCCAGACCTAATGAAACCTCACATTTCAAGGCTCTAGCTGTCGGGAACGCTAACCTAACCTAACCTAACCTAACCTAACTTAAGACTGCGAAGTTTTTCGATATCAATTTGATCACTCGTTTGTTCACGTTGTTGTTAGTAATGTGAATTACTAACATGCCGATGTGACAGACGAACAGACACACAGATAGGCCAGTTTCTCTAGACAAGATGCACTCGGCAAAGGTAAACGTCGTTGGACATGTGTAGAATTTTCGTAAGCTGCCGGACGGTCGCGTCGAGCGTTTGCGATGTCCATTAATTTGTCAGTTTAAAAAAAATATTGCATTAGTGTTATGCATCTTGTCTATGACCCCTGGATTTTTTTGGCACGGAACCCTAAAAATCACTCTAAAATGCTGTACAACTTTATTATGGGACCCAGGATGATAGTTGCATAATTGGCTATTTTCGAAAATCTTCGAAATTAATAGGGCCTATGTGAGCTGAGGACAGATCGCGTCGACCACTTATGTCAGCTCCGTACCCTACGAGACGATAGATAACAGAAACGGCAACGTTTGCACCTTGGCTAGGCCTATTGATGATAAAATGAAACAATCTTTCTTTTGTCTTCAGATAATGTGACAACAATCAGAAACGTCGAAGTATACCCAGGGGCACCAGGCAACCCCCCCGCAACATCATTTCTGAGGCGAAACTTGGATGGCTTTACAGAGAACCCTGTCCGTCTACAAAGACCCAAAGCGCCCCCGTCGCAAGACTACCCCATCATGCCCACAATGATAGTGCCCCTTAACTCTAGGGCAGACATGTCTTTACTCCTGGAGAAAATTAGGAAACTAAAAAAAAATGTAACATTAGAGGTACTAGCAATATAGTCGCTAATGCTATGTATTTTTTTTCGTGTTTTCTTTTGCAATGTGGGAATGATTTTTCCTAGTACCCAACTAACTGGTTAGTTAAAGAATAAATCTTGCTGAAATTAAACGTATTAAAACGCACCCACGGAGGTGGGCTATTCGGCAACTTGGTGGGTAAACCGCGTGGGCAACGAGGTAGACCCAGGCGGAGATAGCGGGACTACTTGGACACTTTCCTGAAATAATGGCCGGAGGTTGCAGGGACAGGGCGTTGTGGAAATCCAGGGAGGAGGCATTTGCCCAACAGTGGGATACAGTTATAGGCTAATATAATAATAATAATAATCATCTACTAGCTCCTTACATACATTTTGAGCACAAAATTAAATGAACATTTTATTGCAAACAACGTTTTAGCCTCTGCTCAAAATGGATGTAAGGTTGGGTCCCGTGGTACTAAGGAGCTCCTCCTCATAGACATGACCATTTGCCAGCAAGTCAGGCGAAACAAGGCGGCCCTCTCGGCTGCTTGGATTGACTACAAGAAGGTTCATGACTCGGTACCTCGCTCATGGCTCGAAAGGATATTAGAGTTGTATACAGTTGATGCAACTTTGAGATCCTTTTTAGGTGTGTGTATGAGGCAGTGGCAGTGGGACAGTCCTTCGTCAACCAGGTGGTCGAGATATGCCCTTTGATTCGCCTAACTTGATAAGGATTGAAAAAGGCATCTTCCAGGGTGTCAGTCCTTCGTGGTTTTGTCTAGCCTTGATCCCCTTGCTGAGGGATTGTGGGCTAAACGTTACACAACATTCTCCAAGTTTTTGAAATATATTAGGGTAAAGGACCCAGTAGTCAGCCTATTAACGAGTTTTCGAAGGTTGGCCTCTTGTATCTTAAGCAGGGTAGGTTGCATTAAAAAACATACTACACAATTTTATTCATTATTTATTTACTTTTCTATACAAACTAAGTAGGTAAAAGTAAATCTCTTAAAAATATATATTTTACTTTAAACAAATAATGGCACTTTTCTCCAGTACTCAGCCTCAAAAATCCAGTTAACAGCCTCAGTGTACCCAGTACTCAGCCTGCGTAGTTACTCATTTTAATGAGATCTAAATCAACAGTTATTATGAATTATTTAACAACATAAATATTATTCCTCCAAATATATAAAAGCTACTCAACACCTATAAGATAAAATATATATATAAAAAAGATACTAAATCTGAAATTTTACTCGACTCTCACTACTACTACTAGTATTTAATATATCTCAAATTGATGTGTTGTTTATCAATGGTTTTATTCCGTTCTCGCTTGGTTCAGTAGTGGCTGCTTGTATTGAAAGAATATTTTCTTTGTTTGGCATACAACCGGTGTCAGCAGATGGCATTAATAGTTGCAAATTCGGGGTAGACGTTTTTTATTAGCTTTAGGTTGGGTAATCTGAATGGGAGCCATATCATCATCTGACAAATCCAGTGAATCGTTTGAAAAATCTATTTTCCTTTTTTTTGTATATTTCTTATTGACTCTGCTAGTGGTTTCTTTTTGTCTTCGTTTGTTTGCAGCTTTTTCTATTTTTTCTAGTTTGACTTTTTCCCGTTGTAATTTCCTCTCCTGAATAGCAGTTTTCTTCTTCTCTTCCTCTTCCTTTTTTTTCTTTTCGAATTCTCTCCAGTCTTTTGAAGATGTGGCTCCAATTTGATTCAAAACTTTTTCCCTGGTCGATTGTCGGTAATCGACCAGGTAATCGGATTAAAGGGTTGGGTTTGCCATCGGCAAGTACTATTGCTTGCACAGTATTTAACAAGTTATCATGCTTCAAGGGAAAACAACATTTAGTTTTTCGCACCAGTCTACAAGTGCAGCTTCTTCGGATTTATTGAAAATGGAATTTAATGGAAATTTTAGGTCTTACCCAATTATATTTTATATTAAAATCAAAAGCGTTCCTCAAAAAGGAAGGTAATTTACCTTACTACTGTTTAGTTGCGTCGCAGCCACTGACACGCACGCATATAAAATTGTATTACCGAAAAGTAACAAATATATTTCGTAAAAAATGCCGTCTTGTGTTTTTCGAGGCTGCCGAAAATATACTGTAACTGTAAAAGGAAGAAAGGATGTCTCATTCCATTCGTAATTCGTACCGTAATGTTTTTTACATTTTGTTTACATCTCCAAATTTTGTTTAATTTGGACCGGCGTCACTATCACCTGTGAAACATGACATGAGATTCAGAATTATATATTGCATGAGGGCGATAAAGACGGGTAGCTACACGTTTGCGGGCACTTTACTTGGCGAGAGGAGCGAGCAATTTGAAACAACTATTTATCTCTTTCTAACAACAGCGTTCGCTACGGATTGCCGTCTTCGTCTGTAGAAATATGGTAACGTAGCATATTCTTTGTCAATACTGACATTGACAATACAATATCTGTTGTATTATGTTATGAAGCCGTGGGAAGCATGTGGGAAGCCTTCAAAATACAATTGTTTTCCTCTTTTCAAAATTGATCACTTTCTCCGTAAACGTGTACATTAAACCTGACATTGGCGAAATCATTGCCAACACAAATGACATATGCCACAAAACAAAGATTCATACAGAATTGTTTTTTGCTTTAATCCAAGTTTTATTCATGATCTGCCTTGCCTTTCCGAAAGTTTTGTACGAGAAGATATCCTTTGAGATTAAACGGAAAAAGACATGTATATCGAACTAGAGAGAAGTATCACAAATCGAACCTATCGATATTATAGTAGTTCTTAATCATGTGGTAAGTATTAAAGTGTATTAAGTAATTGAAGCCTAGATTGGGTAAGGACCAAATTTTTGTCACCGTTGCACAACGGAAATCACACTGGAATGTGTCACACTGGAAAAAATCATTCAAGTCATTCGTCGCACAACGGAACGAAAATTGTTCACTACATAACCTTACAAGCGATGCAGCTCATTAAATATAACCACAATGTCGGCTATTTCGAGATAAGTTTAACTGTTAATATATAATAGTTCGTATTTACCTTTCGTTTTCAGAAAATTTGGACAAGAAACACCTTTTTTCCACTTTAAACACACAAAAATTTAATGACTCACACTGCTGAAACTAACGAATGCTCAGGTAACAGCTAAAAAAACATGGTGGTCCTATCCACATTTTGATTGCCAGCTAGGAGCCTAAGTTGGCATGCTAAACAAATAAGAAACGGGTGTTTTGCGTTGCACGCTTGGAAATTATAACGTCGCACAACCACTGTGTCACAACGGAAATATTTTTTGGGACATTCTTTGTTTTCAAAATTAAAGTAGAAAATAGCGATGCTTTGAAATTTAAAGTATAATATCATTTATGTTGTTTATTGGAGAGTTTATTAACTTTTAATTGGAAACGCTAACCATTCAGAAAAAAAAGAAAAAAATATATATGTCCAGAAAGTTGGAGGTGGGACATCCTTAGTTTGTATGGGGTACAAAAATACGATAAAGTTTGTTAATTCTTTACGGATAAAGTAAGCAAGGTAATCATTCAATAATTGAGTAATATCTTGTTAATAGGTCATAATTTTATTTAGAAACTTTCAAAAACAGTTTTCGAATGTTTGAGTACGAAATATCCAGTCACCAATAAGGTGGACAACACCTAACATCTGGACCGGTCCAAAAATTTGGTCCTTACCCGATTATGTTTTATTATGAAGACCGCCCTTATTAGCTAGAAGCTACTAACTTATTTGTGTTTAGAAGTCTATTTACTCTTTGTGATTGAACTGTAATGAATGATGCTGATAGACTTAAGCATTGCTTCGAGCGTTTGCCAGAATGATCGAGTGAGTGCTTAAGTTTATTAACGCCATAAGGGGCAAGAGAGACGACATCACCGACATGTCCATAGAATATGTCCTAGAAGTGTGCGTGACTGAGTTGACCGAACTAAACACCATGGTTATATCTATGTATTGGAATAGGTAGAGAAGAAAATTTGTTTATAATAAGCTCAAAGAAATCTTGAACCTAATTAATATTCGTTATAATACCAAACAAAACATATTAGGAGGTAGAAATGCATAACAAAGCGCAAAGTTCATTTCAAACCAAATTATAGGAATAAAATAATCTTGTTAAAATAAATGTTTAGTAAAATTCGCATTACGATACTTAATCATGGTTATATTACTTATATTATAATATTATAATATAGTAATTATTGTATGCCTCCTCTCTCATAGTGTTGCTGTGCCCTCCAGGGTTCATTTTGTTTTTAAGTAGGTATTTAGAATAAGGCGTACCATTATGATAAAGCAGTAAATAATTGAATTGAATTGAATAGGTTGAGTGTCTTATAGTATTTTCTGCGTCATTTTTTTAATGGTAATGGCGAGTTAGTTTAGTTAGTTAAACTAGGATCAAGTGGTACACGAGGCACTGCAGTTGGTAAAGTTTAATAGATCAGTGGTTGAATTTAAAAAATATATGGTAAAGTCGAAATAACTATATTCAATTTATAAAATAGAAAAGTATAGTTTATTTTATTTTATTTTGGATTTAGGTATTTGTAACGTTAGTGCGGGATTTCTTAAGCAAAAGAGGATAGGAAAAGGCCTGAAAGCAGCATAAACGTAGTATTTTCAGACGATTGTTTGGGCATAAAGTTATATCTATGATATTTAAGCCAATATAATAAGGTACATATGAATTTATTGAGATTAAAGCTGTGGAGTTAACAATATTAAGATGAACTTTGATTTTGTATTTTAGGATTATTGCTTTGATTTTGCGTGTGTGTCGTTTGAATGTTGGATTGTGGAAAATCACAATGGAACAACTTACTTTAGAAATCATTTGATCATTGGAAATCAAACTCTAACTTAACGACTTTATTGAGTACTACTTAGCTGCCCGCCCGCGGCTTCGCCCCGATGCAAATTTGTGACTTTCCCGATACATTTTCCAATTATTTTCTTTCTTAAAAATAATTTCCTGACCTTGAAAAACAACAAAAATGAAATCAGCAACATCGGTTCAGCCGTTCTCAAGTTATAGCGTGACCAGGAGAAATAGGGGTTATTTTTTATATAAATATGTCGTTATTGTATTTACTTAATATTCTACCGTATACGCAATTATTTGATTCTGCTTTAACCAATATTTATTGCAGTTGTCTGATGTACCTTACCTTTGCATTTGTTATTACGACTCTTTTATACCTGGGTTTATACGCAGTTAAAATGTTTCAAGGTAAGAGTCTAAGATCGACGGACCATATTATTACTCATCATCTCTTTGTTTAAATATTAAAAATATGGCGTTTGTGCACTGCGACGATTGTTTCTTGTTTCTAGATTGATTTTTTTATTAACAAACAATTCTTATCTGTGTCATAAATCATATATCCGGCTTCTAGACGGGCGTTTTCAAAAAACGTTTTTGGTGACGTTAGAGGAATGCCACTTAGTTAAATATATTACAATACAATGAAGTTTTATGATAAAACTATTCCTTAACGCTACCTTTCCGTACTTTGTAATATATTATTATTTTCTTTAAAGCGACGAATGCGGAATATCATTTAAAATTGTTACACAATACAAAATAATTAGTTAAATATGGAATGTGTTTAACAATAACGAGTTCTCAATATATTTGATATTATATTAAATATTTTAGGAAGTAAATCACAGCAATAACAGGACAGTGATGTATATTGAAACTCGAAATGGCGTTTAGCAACTATAAGGCTACATTCATATTGTGATGCTTTTATAGTAACAATTAATGAATAATTAACAAGTAATCTCATGAGATCATTAACACACCAGTAAGTTCTATATCAATTAACTAGGAACTAAACCTAACCTAAGAATACATTTCAGCCTATTCCACAAACGGAATCCGGTTCAAAACTGACTTGCAAGATTTGACCTAAAAAAACCCACAGACAAACAGACAGACAGATATAGGTACTTACATTGCAAATTCATTTGTGAAGGTAAAATTTTGTTAAAATACTCTTTATCTTTATGAAACGAGGTTTATAATTCCATTACGCCACTTTCTAGTTCTTTTAACGGACGATTCGCTTTTTTTGCTAGGATTGTAACGAACATTTGGCCTACAAAATATCTCATGCATGTATTACCGAAAGAAACTAATCAGTTGGGTTAAATACCGATAAGTATTAAGAACTTTAAACTGGGGGGTTATTATGACATAGCTATGCAGTTCATTTTACGGTGAGAGAAAAGGACGGTACTATATAACTTCTATAGCTCTCTCCTTTACGCTCACCGTAAAATGAACTGCATAGTTACGTCATAATAATTTCTAGTGTGTATCACCCAAATATCTAGTGTATTTTTTTGTGTTCATGAAATACTCAGTATTTTTGTTACAATTGATTGCAGTTTCATGATAAAAGCATTTATTGCAACGGGAGCTCTGACTGTTGTCTTTGTGGGCTTGTGGCTGGCTAAGGTTATTTGAGGTAAGACTCTGAATGGACTTAATTCGCAATCATTATTTGCTTTAAGAAAAGAGATTCAAGAAGAATTGTCTCATTTCTTCCCTTCTGAATTATTGGCTTAACGTGACATTTGACCATTGAGCGGAATGTTACACGTGGTTAAATAAGTCCGGAGATTAAATTCTAAAACGAAGATTTTTTGATAAAATTCTTTTTTATTCATCAACGTAATCTCCTTCATCTGCTATATACTCCCTCCAATGCTTTTCTAACTTTTATATTCCATGTGTGTAGAGCTATTTATCGAGCGATGAGCGAGTTTTTGATATAGGCACCTTTTTCTAGATAATCTCGGGACTTATTGAACGATCTGGTAACTATTGAATAATATACCTAGCTTAGGTATAGTGAACTGAAAGTGGTTTCACTTGTCAGCTCTTTTTCCTGGGCCTGATCAGGACTTTTGTTTTCTTTATTTTATAAAGTACTAGCGACCCGCCCTCGCTTCGTTTCGGATTATACACCGTGTTTTTTTTATTTACGATACCCCACTCTGGGAATGAAGGCGTGAAGGTATGTATGTATGTATGTACGATAACTTCGGCATATTACTAGGTACATCCATAGAAACTAAGTGGTAGATTAGATTTTAATATATTGGTAAAAAAAAAAACTGTTTAGAACAAAGAAATTAAATGTTGTATCTTTGGTCATTCTAAAAGGGCCTTTATAGACTACTGGCCCATGCTGAAAAAATTATGGGTCATTTGAACCACCAGGTGACCTATCTAGGACGATATAAGAGCTTAAAATAATAAGATTCAGCACTATGCCGTCACTTGTAAGCTGTCCAACTGAGTGCAGGTGAGAATTCGAAAGTACAGTTAGAGTGAGTACATTTTAGTCACATATTTTTGTACGGCATTCTTACCACCGATAGATCCATGAAAAATAATAAGAAAACGCACAGTGCCGTAAAAAAATGGTGCGCCACAAAGTCGGATTTTATTTTTTATTATCCGACAATCACCAGGGTAAATTTGGTCATTTGATTTTGTACGGCATCTGTGTCATACCATTTCAATACTGCTTCTAATCCATTATTCCGCAACGCCGTACAAAAATCATGCGACAACGGGAAAAAATCGAGGGTTGCAATCCCCTCTCTTTCCGTGGTCCAGGGGGTGATTTGAAAAAGTACGGCTTCGGTTCCAAAACATTATCTAGCACTCAAAAGTACTATTAAAAATAATGCCGTCATAAAATGATTGTTCATTTGAATGTATATCAATAATTATCTTCATTTCATCGTATCCTTGATTTTTAGAGCTGTAAAATCATTTGATCCTGTACGGGAACTTTTTTTTTAACATAATATTGTAAAATACTATTATTACATAGTATTGCCGTTCAAAAGAAACCATTCTAAAAATAATTATAAAGAAATACAAAAACTGAAATTTTGCAAATTATTGTAAAAGTTTAAATATCATAGATTAATGAAATATAGCAGTTTTTTACATTTTATCCCTTGTTTTAAATAGTATTAACATAGATAAATTAGGAAAAAATGATGCCGTACATTTTTATGCAGACCATAATATCTTTTAGGCTGATGAAAGTGACACTACAACAAGGGTACTTTATGGCCATCTGATACAGTACGGTATTAACATATTTTCGAAGAGAACAATTGATAATATGATAAAATCACTATGACGTCTAACTGAAAGATAGATACGTGCTCTTCAGGTTCTTCGTTATTTCCGCTATTCTCGTTGGCGTCGGGATCAACAATTTCTTCTATTTTTCGTTTGCCGGATAAGTTTGTTAATTGTTTATAACACTTTTGATGGTATCCTTTTTCCTCAAGATCTTTGGGCAATTGAATTGAAGCAACATCCATGGATCTTCTGGAGGTGTTAGACTGTTGCTTACTCCTAACCTCAATTGCTTCG
Organism: Acleris emargana; assembly: GCA_927399475.2. Lineage (NCBI taxonomy): Eukaryota > Metazoa > Arthropoda > Insecta > Lepidoptera > Tortricidae > Acleris > Acleris emargana. The sequence continues at coordinate 16,144,058 of OV656843.1, forward strand.
ATGCAATTTTTTAAAATTGCGCTTGACAGACATTTTATCCGGTTATCAATAGGATCACCTGGCAAATCACAAATAAAACAAACACGTTCTTGCTCATTTCTTGAACACTTCTTTCACTTTCACTAGATTTTTCATTCTCCACGAGGTCAGACATGATCGGAGTGCTGACAACACGTAAACAACAGCTGTTTTCAATCTCCGCGTCGACTCCGAAGTGAACAGTACACACATACTAATCGAACTATGTGTGAGAGAGCGCAAACACCTTCTTTCTTTTTGATTTTTTCTTTCTCAGTTTTTTTTCCCCTTTGGACTAACGACAATGTACGGCATATGAAAAAATATTATCTATGCATAAAATACTTTTAAAATAAATTTATTTCATGTTGTGTCAAATCACCCCCTGGACCACGGAAAGAGAGGGGATTGCAACCCTCGATTTTTTCCCGTTGTCGCATGATTTTTGTACGGCGTTGCGGAATAATGGATTAGAAGCAGTATTGAAATAGTATGACACAGATGCCGTACAAAATCAAATGACCAAATTTACTCTGGTGATTGTCGGAAAATAAAAAATAAAATCCGACTTTGTGGCGCACCATTTTTTTACGGCACTGTGCGTTTTCTTATTATTTTTCATGGATCTATCGGTGGTAAGAATGCCGTACAAAAATATGTGACCAAAATGTACTCACTCTAACTGTACTTTCGAATTCTCACCTGCACTCAGTTGGACAGCTTACAAGTGACGGCATAGTGCTGAATCTTATTATTTTAAGCTCTTATATCGTCCTAGATAGGTCACCTGGTGGTTCAAATGACCCATATTTTTTTCAGCATGGGCCAGTAGTCTATTAGAGTTAACTCATAGTCAGTGTCAAATACGTCTATGTTGGCGTGACATACACAGACAGTTAAGAGCCTTTTAACTGATTAAACTTAAAAATTAAATATCTTTAAAACCGTTACAGTTATCATCTGTCTGTCTTCGGGAAATTAACTTTATTTGACCTAAAGAACGTTCCCTTAAAGTAATCGTAAATAAATAAAAAACACGGCTCAAAAATCATAATTTACTTTACATTGGAACCTCCCTCTTGAATCTCTCTATCTATTACTGAAAACTGCATTAAGTAGGTACAGTCATCGGCCACAATAATATCTGACACGTTCTTATACCTCTAGTAATAAAGACGTGTCGGATATTTTCGCGAAGGCGTTTGGTTACCGCGTCGTTTTAATTAATTTTTCTTTTCAGAGTAATGATGATTATATCGCTGCCCTAATTCAATAGTAGGATATCTTAAAAAAAAACGAAATTGAGATATGTCTTGATTTAGGTAAGCATTTAGCTGCTCTATCTGTGGCAAAAATCGGATAAGGAGAAAACGCAACCTAAAGCGCTTGAAATTAAATATCTTACTATTACATTTAAGCATATTTTACCCAAACGCTAGTTCAAGACTCTGACATCCTAAGATATCTGAAGGGCCAGGAAGAGTTTTGCGTGCCTTTATTTCCATACAAAGATATTTTAAAATGTCTTTGTATGTCTTTACAATAAAAAATTCCAATTCAATTAGTACAGTACAAACTAAAAATGTGAATAACTCAAAACATACCCCTGTCAAGATGTCTTACTATTGAATTAGGGCAGCGAATGCGTAAGATGAAACCTCTTGGTATTTAGAAAAACCAAAAAGGGAGTTCAGACTCATATGTCGATGGTTTATCCTGTGGCCATGACATAAATACGATTTATAGAATCATCCTTTTATCATGAAGAAATATACAGAAAGTAATCACAACTTAGTTAATGCTAGGTTATCTCCCGCATAAATTTTATAAGTCATTGTGCTATCTGTTTCTTTTTTGTAATAAGTTTAGTTTTGGTTTATTTTGTACTTAACTCAATTTGCGACCTATATTGTTAATTTCTAAAGTTTATTTTAGAATCAGGTCATTTTGTGAAACATGGCCTCTTGCTAAATAATCATCTTTATACTACTTATAATTAAAAAATATATACACATTTAATTCATAAAAAAATGTTTTATTTAAAAATTGATCATAGCTATACAAAAGTTGACAATACGATAACAGTTGAAAAACGATATTGTTTTCAGGTGAATAACGATATTGTTTTCAGGTGAATAACGATATTGTTTTCAGGTGAATAACGATATTGTTTTCAGGTGAATAACGATATTGTTTTCAGATGAATAACGATATTGTTTTCAGGTGAATAACGATATTGTTTTCAGGTGAATAACGATATTGTTTTCAGGTGAATAACGATATTGTTTTCAGGTGAATAACGATATTGTTTTCAGGTGAATAACGATATTGTTTTCAGGTGAGTAACGATTTGGTTTTCAGATGAATAACGATATTGTTTTCAGGTGAATAACGATATTGTTTTCAGGTGAATAACGATATTGTTTTCAGGTGAATAACAATATTGTTTTCAGGTAAATAACGATATTGTTTTCAGATGAATAACGATATTGTTTTCAGGTGAATAACGATATTGTTTTCAGGTGAATAACGATATTGTTTTCAGGTGAATAACGATATTGTTTTCAGGTGAATAACGATATTGTTTTCAGATGAATAACGATATTGTTTTCAGGTGAATAACGATATTGTTTTCAGGTGAATAACGATATTGTTTTCAGGTGAATAACGATATTGTTTTTATCGTGCTGAATAGAGGCCCTGGGCCTATATTTTAGGCGATAAAAACCATATCGTCTTTGACCTGGTATCGTATTGTCAATGTTTTGATAGCTCTTATTTACTTGATAGTACCATAACAATACCATAACAACAGGGCCTCTATTCCCCGCGATAAAAAGCATATCGTATTTGACCTGTTATGGTATTGTTATGCCGTCACCCGCCATTACTGTCAAGTAAATAGGAGCTATCAAAACGGTGACAATACGATATGGTTTTTAGCGCCTACAATACCGGCCCTGGTTAGCTACGATATCGTTTTTACCGCTTAGAATACCGGCCCTGTTCCGCTTACACTTTAGTGAGAACACACCCTTATCGGCCCGGCCACTACTTTGGGCGGCGCGGCGGCGGCGAGTGGCGGGCGGCGAAAGCAATGCATAGAAATCGCCTCATCATGCTTCATACATCTACATCTCTATGCTTGTATTTGTTTAGACTCGTTCACCGTTCTTCACCACCTTTTGCCTCTGTTAAAACTATTCAAACAACATTTACAGGGTTAAAATAGTTTACTTTGAAACATTTATTTTTCGATGAAATCCAAAAGCTACCAGCTTTTATATAAGGCATGGAAAGCCCTGATTATAAAAATAGAGTAATTAAGATACGTATGTGTGCGTGTGATGTGTTTATTGTTTAATAGCCCAATAAATGATTCAATTATATTCTATCCTAATTGGGAGATGGTATGGTCCATTTTCGAACCGAGCCAGTAAGAACACCTTAGTTACGCCTGTCGAACGCCGGTATGTATTCGCCGACCGCAACGCTGAGCGCCTAATGTGTACCAGCTCTTCGTGTCTCAACGCCAAACGGTAAAAACATGTAGCCCTCATATTTGCAACGCCGCTCCCAGCAGAGGAAGGTTAAACATGGAATGGAGCTGGCATAACGACACAGGTTTAGTCCCATACAAGCGTCCTCCCCATTTTCCACTAACTGACTTATTTCATTCATGAGCTAAATAAATACGAATGGATGGAAGAACAGCTCTGTTTTGGCCCCTAGGATACTGAGCTCTAAAAAGGATAATAACCTTCACGGAAATGGCGCAATCCAGCCTCATTAAGTAGAACGTCATAGACAATGTAAAATATTTATAAGCCGTCAAATCTTCTTGATTTATCCCTTTCTCATTGACATTTATATATTGGCTGCAACAAAGAGCGCCGTTTTCACAATTTGGCTACTAATGTGGAATCTTAAATTCAGTATGTTATTATGTGTTTGTAGTAATTCAACGAATCCTTGAAAATGTGGTAAAGTTCTTTTTAATTTTTAATAAGTTATTAATTAGTTTAAAGTAATCCACTACTGGACATAGGCTTCTCCCAAAGGTCACCACAATGTTTAGCTGGGTATTTCTCTTAAACCAGCTTTTTAATTCGTCGATGGATATAAACCGTCAAGCCTTAGTCTCGTCAGAGAATCAAAATAGTGTTTGTACATTTAATTCGGTCGATTATGTCGACAAAGCGGTGGGTACCTGACTCTGCCATATGTACCTACGCGGGCATCTCCAAATTGTCGGTTAATATTTCGTCAACCAAATGAAATGTGAGTTGTTTAAGAGAAATCTTGTGCCGTCCGCATTTGGGGAATTCCTGAGACCTTCAATAGGTCTTCGTTACACCTTTTGGCCTGTATCGTCAAGTTTGCGATGCTAATAAATTATTTAAAAACATATATATTTGCAAAAAAGCTTGGAGCTGCAGCTGCTGTTCAGAGTTGGTATGATTTAATAAGTATCCAAAAACTGCTGCGTTCAATGTGGCGGTGGCCGTTTAAAATTGGTGATTTATCGATTATAAATTCGCCGATTTTCGTTTCGCAGACAACGATGTCACCCTTTATTGTATGATACTGTACAATAAAGCTCAGTTCTAATACCATGGTTAGATCAACAAGAGTAAATAAGGGATTGAGAGTTAAAAGATGAGTTAACCACTAGATACTTAAAATTCAAAATATTATTCAGTAAGTTGGCCACTAGAGTCACAGTATAAATATAGCTAAAGCAGTAAAGAAGCTACGAACAAAGTACGTTCAAAACGACGCACTCACACAGACGTACGCGTCTTAGAGACCGCTAAGCGGACATGGCAGTGCTGTAAGACGCGAGTGTCGCGTCGAGAGGAATGGTTTCCTTTGCATTTTATTATTATTTCATCTTTCTTTAGTTATTCGACTGATTGCTTCCAAAATCGATATCTGGAGATATGCATGGTCACCGACAAGGAATCCGTTAACAGATTTAAAAAAATAGCCGCCATCTTGAACGTTTTAATTATTTGACTGATTACTTCCAAGAGCGATATCTGGGGATCTGTGCGGTCCCCGACAAAGAATCCGTTGACGGGTTGAGAAAAAGTAGCCGCCATCTTTAACTTTTTAGTACTTCGACTGATTGCTCCCAAAATCGATATCAGGCGATCTGTGTGGTCTCCGACAGCAATTCCGTTGACTGATTGAGAAAAAGTATCCGCCATATTGAATGAATTAGTTATTCGGATGATTGTTTCCAAAATGGATATCCGAGGATCTGTGTGGTCTCCGACAACGAATCCGTTGACAGATTGAGAAAAAGTAGCCACCGTCTTGAACTTTTTAGTTATTCTACTGATTGTTTCCGAAATCGATATCACGGCATATTTTCACGGCAAACATAAGACTGTCACAATCTTGCTAGTGTTAGAAACTTTATTTATGGATATCGAGTATTATTAATTTATTATATAAAAAAAAGTCGAGCCGATATATTCACATTATTTTGAAAAAAAATTAAATAACCGTTAATTTAAAATATGCGAAAGAACTGGTAAGTTACGAGATTTTTTTATGTGTTATTCCATCTAAACCTTAACTATACTTTATCGTACAAAGAGGTAAAACTTTTAATAAATTCTCGACCCGAGAAGCATAAGGTCTGATGTGCGTTTTGTTAACTTTTCAGGAGAGCAGAAATAAAATTGCGAAATGTTTTTGCGTATATTTATTAAAATATAAAAGATGGAGTTTTAAGAGTTATTGCATTTTTTTTAAACTATTTGTACCTTTATTTCTTAAAAACTAAAAATACTTTAGCGGTGAAAATATATTAATAAACACACATTTTATCAAAAAACAACGACTTCCGACTTTATGCTTGTAATATTACGCTGTTATAACAAAACACATGGGAGCATGTGCTGATCCGACCAAATGCTTCCAATTACTGTGCCTATTTTAAATCGTATGTGCAAATGTAATATTATGACTCAAAAAACTGAAGTAAAATAGATATTAAATATGGGTCTTATCAGTGCATATACCTTAAATTATTGTTACTAAACCTTTGTAGAGAAAAGGTCGGAAGGGTAGATAAATCTAAATCTTAACATCAGTATAAAATGTTAACAATGAAAAACGTTTAACTAACATATTTTAACAATTAACCATTACACTACCATTAAAACTATACTACCGTCTAATTTTAGAAACTTAATAAAAATGTAATATTAAAACTTAAATGGCATTTTAGCTTTATTATTATTACAACCTACAGTCTGTAAGTAAGTACACAGGGCGCGTGACTGGGACAAAAATACATATCTATATACAGCTAGAATAACCATCTTCATCAGGTTCATAGTTTTTATCTTTAACGCTGTCGTCACTGTCATAGCAAATAACTTTTTGAAGTACATCTGAAAAAGGTCATACATATTTATTATTATTATTATGTAATAAAAAACGTATGGTAATATTTACCGTTTTGAATGTTGTCTTGCGGCAATATGACTCCACGATGGCCAATATTGAAGCGATCTACGAAACAAATTAAAGAGTCAGGCAACAAAAATATTTATTTTAAAGTTCTATAGATTATATTTTTACAACATTCAAATTCACTTCTTTTAAAGATGGTAAAGTAAACTATTATTCCTGTTAACGAATTAAACATAAACAAAGTCGAAATGTTAACTGTTAGTATGTAGTATAAATTAAACATTTATCATAATATGCGATTAAATTCTTAAAATCAGTATTTGATCGCGAAACCTACTACATAGGTAATTAAGTTTACGTAATCGTTTCATATAACGAAACACTGGTTTTATGAATTTTAAATCCTTAAAATTGATGTTTAATCACATTTCCACATACCAGTAGGTACCTACAGCTCCTACTTTGTAGAAAATTATCTGATACCTACGTAAGATAATTCTCTGATTCCTAAATCAAACATGAAACCAAAGAAGTCTTACCATGAAGTAGATTTTCAGGGGTTCCACTTTGTGTTTTTTGAACATATCCAGAAGTCGATGGTTGCTCGATTGTTTCTGAAAGACATAATTGTGATAAACCTATATGTAAATGATTCTTACTGTACTTTTTGTTGTCAAGACGATCCTAACGAACCCTAACACGACGAGTTTATCATGTGTAATTTAGGAGTTCCTATGGCCACCCTGAGTCTCCATCATCAGAGCAGCTCGATGGTACTTATATTATTGTATTGTCATCAGAACTAAAGGTGTATGTAAATTTTCAGCTTCATAGAAAACCGGAAAGTGGGTCAAATTGAACTTGCAAGATTTGACCCGTACATACATACATACATACATAGGTACATAGCAAGTTAAATAAAAGCTTGTAATAATATTCGCGCTCATCACACAAATACCTGCACTTACCGGGATTTGAACCCAGGACCGCTAGCTTCGTAGGCAGGATCACTACCAATTACGCTAACATTCCGTCACATCTACATCTATTTATAAGTATTTTTTAATCCTTTATTTTTCAATAAATGCCAATTTATTTCAAAAATATTATATTCTAAATAGCCTATTGCTATCATACTACTACCTACATAAATATAGGTATCTACAATTTGCATGGATTTAAAATACAACATTCAGTTATGCCGCAGATACATTGCTAGGTTTAAAATATAATGGTAATCCGTTCAGCCGTTCACGCGTGATAGTAACAAACTGATTTATAAACTTTCACACTTTAATAAACGACTTTAAGAAATGAGTTAGATATACTTAATGTAAAAAGCACACCAACCTGTCTTATCAAGTGTATTTGAATAACTGCGATTTAGATATTCTTGAGCTTTATTTCGCAATAGATCGGCAAGTCTTTGCCTTTTTTCGAATAGTTCTTGGTATCAAAATGCACAACATTCTGTAAGTATAATATTGAAGATAGTGAATAATAAATTTAATAATAAATAGAAAATAACTGACAATCTAAATAGGTAGGTAAGTACCTACATAAGTACCTAATAATTATTCTATACTGCAATAGGATTTATGTACTTACCTTTTTATTATCATCCTCCATTATTCGCATAATACCATTATAATAATTAAATTATAAATAAGTAGATTCGAACACAGCACTGCACGCACAAATTATTCACCTGCTTACTTGCACTTGACAACGGCGACTAGGTCAAGTCAAATTCGTTGATCGTTTCGCTCATCCAATAGAATAATGACATAATTGCAAAAAATCGGGTTTTGAGATTTTACCGTCATAAGTGTTCTAAAGGTCAGGTCTATCGCGTGGAACAATGACATAACATGCATGCTCAAAATGCAATTATGTCATTATTCTATTGGATGAGCGGTTTGTAAACATCGAAACAATCGTCCTTGAATAGCACGTGCTTGCTCACACAAATAAAAAAACGTACACTAGAGTTCTTACAGCGTTTACTTAAAGTTTAATTTCGCTTGACACATGGTGTACTGTCATCGAACGAAATTAGCCGAACTATCGGCGAAAAGGGCCGATCTCGTGCCTTTCGGTCGCACAAGTTATGGATTTGTTAACGGCATAAGTTCTTATTTCACTTACGTCCCCCTAATCCGCTACAAAGTTAATATTAATACAGGCATAAAGTCTGATCTGACATACGTACGAGAGATAATCACAAATATTTCAAGCATAAGGTCGGATCTGGTGATGCGTACCTAGTTTACGTTGATATTTTAGAAGCATTAAGGCTGTAGTCATTTTACGCTAACTATAAAAGAATAAAAATTTAGGGCCATAAACAAGTAAGTGGAAATACACTTAACATAAATGTTTAAAAATTCAAAGCATAAAGATGGAAATTAAAATGATACCTGATGCCTCTCAGTACTATTGTAAAATGGTCAGATCGGCCCTTATGCACTTAAAATATCTGCTCAACGGAAAGAGATAGAGCCATGAGTGTCAGTGTGTTAGATAGGGAATGCAATGTACGTTATCGTAATGTTAAAAAGTCGTTTTGGTCGGATTTTCACATCCGACCTTATGCTTCTCGGGTCGAGTTATTAAGTGACTATACCAGCCCATTAAAAATAATATACACTTCAGAACATGAGTAGGTACTCCATAAGACATTGAATGTCATTTCATTACGTATGACGGTAATAAAATATAAATTGCGTCTAGATAATTTTTGTATCATAAAACGCTTTGAAACGGACTTGGTTGATATGTACTTAGTATTATAGTTTTTATTTTAAATAAAAATGAGTAGGTACGTGCAAGATCGGATCAAAACTTAGATAGCCAATAACCCTGAATCGCTATTTACTGTCAAGTAAATAAAAGAACTATCATACTGCTGACAATAATGACAAGTCAAAAGCTAAATAAAAAATAACTTGTCATTATTGCGACAGACTGAAACTGAGTATAACCAAACTTTTTGCCGTCGTGACTTTATTTTATTTCACTTAAGATGATAGGTAGATAATATTGCCAAACAAATCTAGTATAATAATAAATTCGTATTGATCACAAGGCCAAACAATTAACTGCCAATAAAGATGTTTACCGTTATAGGCCAAATGAAACGGATGCAAAACGATTCGCGAAAAAAACATTCTGCCAATCGTTACTCCGCGAAACGTTGTCTGCGCATCGATAATCTGCTAAACAATAATCGATAATCATTTGTCACAAAAAGGTAGGTTAAAAGCATACTATAACAATACTTAGCCACATTGCGTTCTAGAAAGTTTAAATAATATAAGAAGATAGAAAATATGTGTGAAATAAAGGTGTAATGATAATAAGTAGGTAAGAGGCAACGACAAAAAAACTACGTTATTTTATTATAGAATGTGTTCTGGAGCTTTTTCTGCCGCCTTTAGACGTATTTATCGCAAATAGCTTTATAAATTTGCGTATTTTTTATATAAAAAAGCGTCTGGCAAGGTATTTAGTACTAACAAAAATATACGCGCATTGCTACAACTTAAAACTTGATATTGGTAGTTCTTGTGTCGGATCATTAATTCATTAATAATTTAGGTCAATCATTGAAATATAGCAAAGGTGCCACCATTTGCTGCGACACAAATCAAATAAATCTCGAAAGTTTTTTGACCAAATTGGGACCACAAAATGACGACATATATAAATGCTCGCAACTGCAGGTGACCGGTGACCAAATGCCAAGTTCATTGCTATATTTCTCGACGTGTAATATGTCTATACTTCTTTAATCAACCAACCTATCTGACGCATGTGTATGACTCGTCATACTTATGAGTGTGGAGGAAGCGAGAGAAGTTTGTCTGGATCGTAGCAAGTGGTAGGAAGTGGTCTCTGCCTACCCCTACGGGAAAGAGGCGTTATTGTATGTATGTGCATTAATCAACCACTCCATTTTGATCACGTTTTCCGGCGTTACAACACTCAACGGTCATCCTGTTCTCGGCTAATCTTTGGGGCGGCACTCCCGACCCCGCTTAATCTCGCGGTACCAGTAACAGATAGCTAACGATAGAGAGGACTCCTCAAATTGCGTCTTTTTTTTTTTTATTACATCCCTTAGAGGTATTACAGTTCTTAAGGATCCTTTTGTAGTCGTAATATCATAGCACGAAACGATTCTCGCGACAGCTTCATTGCAAGAAACAAAACTGGACTGACTTTATCAGCAATAAAATTATGATTAAGTATATAATTGTAACCGGCCAGTATGATGTATTTTATTTTACAAAGAGGCTTATAGCTAAATTAACATCAACGTGAATAGACTTTGAGAAGTAAATATTGTTAGTTTTTATACAGCTAGAGCCTATACCTTGTTTTTTTAGCATTAGAATTACCTTTCAAGAAGTAAATGTAAGGTTTTTTTATAGGGAATTCTTTGCTAAAAACACATGTCGGAGCATTTCCCATCATTTGCTTTTGCGTATAAACATTATTCAATAATAATACGTTAACATTTTTTGTGCTTATTTTAATATTTCACAAAATTATTGCTTGGTGAAAAACCCAAAGAAGCAGATGTCACAAACTGAACGATTTTGTAAAAAACCTATAATGGGGTCGCCACTTTTGCTTTTTTATTTGTGTCTCGTGAATTGCAATAGAGATGTTACTTCATATAATTTATGTTGAGGTTATTTATTTTTCTTGGTCGGGCTATAAAAACATCGTATCCCGTAACAGGGTCTCACAATTACTTTTACCCATAAAATGTTATAATATACCTACCCCACTCTGGGAATGAAGGCGTGAAGGTATGTATGTATGTATGTATGTAATGTTATAATATAAGTCATAATCATCGTAATTCATAACGTATTTTTTTCAGTAACTGTTACTTTTTCGAGTTTATTATAAATCAATCCAAACAAAACTAGCATTATCTACACGTTTACGGTTTACGGTTCCAGCGATAATGATGAATATTTTTTTTATGAAAAGTAATGAACAAAAAAGTTATGTGAAAAAATCCCCGTAACAATACGGATTGGGCATTTTGAAATTTGTATTGGTCGCATAATGTTCGCCATTACCTTGCTTTTTCATCTTTGTTTTTAAACGTCACTCTCATGTTGTATGCCTTTTGAGTGCGATACGTTCTTAGGTTAGGTACCTAGTTGTCCCAAAATACTGTATTGTTTTGGGTTGTTTAGCTTAATTTTCCAGTAAAGTTTGTTCTTATTGTTATTATCGTATTAATACATTATTAACTTCTGAAGATAAAGGTTAACGACCCCTGTTAACGAATCCAAAATATGTAGCTCAAAAGTTAGCGTAGCATCAATAAAAGATAAATGATTGTGGAGGCGGCCTTTTAAAATAAATAGATGTTAAAATCGTTGTTAATAAGTAAAACCCGTGGACTATGTAAACAAACCACCATAATTATAGTTGGCAATAATTTGATTAACTTACTAGTGATGGGAAAAGTGGTTAAAGTATTTTAGAAGTAAATGTTATCTTATAAACATTTTACCGAGCATGTAATTATAATAAATAAAGAAAATAATAATATATATTTACGGCATTCGTCGGTCTATTTAGTAACAATAAAATGTCCGCTTCCACTTCACGCAGCGGCAAATTGTGACTTTAGTGAAATGAGTTCCTGATTATCCAATCTGTATTTGTGATTCCATACACCACTGTGCTTTCTTACAGTTATCCCGGTGTATTATTTCTATTTGGTAAATGTGGTATATGCATGGTATTTATCGTTTTGGTGGCAGTAGGAATTTTTATTTACCATCAAATGAGGAATGCTTTCCCTGATGAATTGCCCTGAAGAAAATGAAAATAACAGGTGAGAGAACTTTTTATTGATTGATTACAAATTGAAATAGGATAGAAGTACCGGTTTTGGCCATCTTAAAACAGTTTTTGGCCACTCTACATAATTAATATCTAAAAAGTATTATGAAATTACAAAAATATTTTTATATTTTACATACATACATACATAAACTCACGCCTATATATTACACGCCTATTTTTATATTTTATCCTAATAATCTTTTTAATTTTACAGTATATTTGATACTTATTGAACCTTATGTAGCCAAAAAGGCGGCTTTTCCCAGTAGTCTTACCGAGTAGTCTTACCAGGAGAACTGCTGGGAATTTCCTTCCCAATAGAGTTACTAGTGAACCCACTGACTGCAAAAGAGAAACACTTACACTTTACTTTATTATCTGAACACATTCTGCTGCGAGGTACGCTTTGCTTTCTGGGTGATTTTGGCCCTTCGGACCTGATATAAAAACCCAATATATAGAACCTTGATATAGATATAGGACCTAACCTGTCAGTAAGTAAGTCTATTGGGAAGGAAATTCCTAATAGTTCAACTGGTAAAACTACTCGGTAAGACTACTGGGAAAGGCCTCAAAAACGGTACGGCGGCCACAAACGGTACTTGTACCAGTTTTTAACATTGCATGAAAATTTAAAAACAATTTCGGTAAATATCTCTAATTTATAAAATTCTCTTGTCACGGTGTTTGTAATTAAACTCCTCCGAAATGGCTCGACCGATTTTCGTGAAATTTTATGTGCATATCGGTTAGGTCTGCGAATCGGACAACATCTATTTTTCATCCCCCTAAATGTTTAGGGTGGTCCACCCCTAAATTTCAAAAACAACGTTTGCCGGGTCAGCTAGTAATAATATAATATTATATCAAAGGACACAAATTGACCTAGTCCCAAATTATGCCCTAGGCTTGTATTTTGGGTACTAACGGTATAAATACTTATACAGAGAAATTAATACTTAAATATATAGAAAATATCCAAGGCTCAGAAACAAATACTCGTGTTCATCACACAAATATTTGCCCATGCTGGGAATCGAGCCCGGGCCGCTAGCTTTGTACGCCACTGCACTGTTCGGCTTGCACTTTAGATTCTAGATCATGGTTTATGTACTTCTGTATATAAATATTGACAACAAAAAACGGGATAGAAGCTTTCCGCCTACATCTCTATATGGCTAGGTAGCTGATACGACCAGATCGCTTTGTGACTACATCTCGATCTGACTACATCGCTTTGTGCCTAGATCGCAATACGACCAGATCGCTTTGCGACTACATCGCTAAATGACCACATTGTTTTTTTCACCTTATGTCTGTCTTAGCAATATTGACAGAGCCCCGCATGGCGGGGCTCCTATTCCTGGGTTTTTGGCCCTTCGGGCGTTTGAAGTTACCTAACGAACCTAACCTACCTAGTAACGCAAACGAAGTAGTCATTTTGCAACTCGGACTTTTAGAGATGTAGTCGCAAAGCGATCTGGTCGTATTGCGATCTAGGCACAAAGCGATGTAGTCAGATCGAGATGTAGTCACAAAGCGATCTGGTCGTATCAGCTACCTAGCCATATCGAGATGTAGGCGGAAAGCTTCTATCCGCAAAAAACACCTTAGACCCAGAAAAAAAATTGTGCTTACCATAGTTAGTTATCTTTTCACACAAATAGGTACCTATTCTATTTGTCTTTACACTCTTTACAAGGATTCTAATCTTAAACCGGTGTTTGTTTGTATGTAGGTAGGTCTGTTTGTATGTCTACCTACCGACTAAGCTAACCTTTTTGTCTTATTTTTTTAATCCGAATAATATAAAGAATGCTTAATGGAGGTCACGCTAAAGAATGTCAAAAAAAAACAGAATTTATATTTTTTTTTAACGTGTAGCAGAAAACAAAATAATATAATGCAGATTTCAATTTTACTGGTACCACGGTGTGCCTCTATCATAGGTCTATTGTATTGTTTGTCGTTACCTATATTTATCCACCGTTCCCGTTGTTTGTCGTGTTCCCGTCAGTGGAGACGAACCAATTCGTTCGACGATAAAAAGCTTAATTTAATCCTGTTCAAATTCTGCAACCAAACTTAATATAGTGCTTCATTTTCAGATCATGGCTGGTTTTCAATACTACGTTATGATACAGTTAGGGATGTTATAATATCAACTACATAATGCAAGAGATTACATAAATATCAGCTTGAATATTGTTCTTGTTGTAGTTTATTAAAGTTTTATTTTAAAATCAGATGTTTCACTTTCTGATGAGATAGCTTTGAGATTGCATATTTCTATGAAGTAAGTAATTGGTTTCACTATCAAACATAGTTTTAAGTAAGTAACTCACAAACGATGATTTCACTTGTTGTGAAGAACCCGAATTCCATTTATCTAAACACGGCTTCCAGAATTTTTGTACTACAAAATTGTTGTTTATTTAAATTAATAACTTCACAGACTCATTAAACTACAATGTCATTTGGCGCCAGATCTTTTTGTTTATTTATTTATTTTTGCAAAAGGGGAGGCCTTTGCCAAACAGGTATCCCAACAGGGTTAAAAAAAATGGGCAGATGAGTACCCATGGCTCACTGTGATTAGCAGATAACATTTTGCCGGTATCATCTTGGGTCGTCCCATTCATTTTTTGTCAAGTTCTTAGTTCGTCCCATTCTGCTTTCGTCCTCCATTCTTAATTCTTCCCTTTCGCTGGTAGTCTTTGTCGTCTTTGGTCCAATTTGTTGTTTGTCTTGTTCTTATTCAGGCTCATTCGGTGTTCGTCACTTTTTTTTCGACACGTTCGTTTTTGGTCCCATTTGCAATAAGTCACTATCGTTTTTAGGTCCATTTGCAATTCGTCTTGTTCGGCTTTCGTCTCCCGATTTAGTTATACAACCTCCGCCTTTCTTTGCTATTTAAGCGTTTTGTCTAGATCACTAGGAGCCGAATTTGCCCGTATCTAGGAATGAAAACCCCCTGAATAACTATATTAGGTATTTTTATACTTCGTAATTTTCTAGTCACCTGAAAAAAAGGGTAAATAGTGAATGTGTTCAATAAAGAATGAGACCAATTTCTAAAGAGGCCATATAAGAAAAAAACGAACTTAGAAAAATACCAAAGACGATAGGACGAATAACGAATGAGACTAAAAAATAAAGAGACTAACAACGAACATGTCAAAAGAGGAAGTGACGAACACCGAATGAGCCTGAATAAGAACAAGACAAACAACAAATAGGACCAAAGACGACAAAGACTACCGGCGAAAGGGACGAATTAAGAATGGAGGACGAAAGCAGAATGGGACGAACTAAGAACTTGACAAAAAATGAATGGGACGACCCAAGATGATACCGTTTTGCCGATTAACGCGATTCGCTAAGTAATATTTTCGTAGATGTTTCAATTGGCAGATTAACGTTTGCAACTTTATGTGGCGTTTACATTAGGTATTCGGTTTGGCCGTATTCGATTGCAGCCCGTTTTCGGTCTTAGTTACCTACTGACTAGTGTTCGTAGCTTCATAGTAAACTAGCGGCCCGCCAGCGGCTTCGCCCTGCTGCAAATTTCTAACTTCCCAGGTAGATTTTTTCAATTATTTTCTGTCACAAAAACCTTGTCCTGACAATGACGAATACAACAAAAAAGAAATCAGCCAAATTGGTTCAGCTGTTCTCGAGTTTTGCGCTTAGCAACACATTTAGCGATTCATTTTTATCACCGATCTAATGTAAACGCGGCATTATGTTTCGCATAAGTTTAATTGGGCTATACTTATAGTCTGTATCAATCGAAATCGCGAAAGATGTTAACAAACTATAGTACCTAGTTTTTATTTAAAATAATGTACCGTAGATTGAGGCTATTTAAAAACCATGGGGCTATTTGAAAATTTGAAAATAAAAGATTTGATAGTTTATAATTTTGTTTTTTACTGGTATACAATTTTAATTTTATCGTCTGGCAACACTTCAGTTAAAAAAATAGTACGGGACGAAATTTTGACGTTATAAGTCAATCGCGAGTGCCTCAAAACTAATTTTGAAAAAAATCGCCAAAAGTGTGCTTATTTATGTGTGGCCTACTTTTGGCGAGTTACGGGAAGTTTTTGGAGGTAAGTGGAGTATGAGATTCGTCACTTATCATACGTTTTCTTGTGATTCTAATTATATTTACCGGTGTTTTCTAACCTGTTTCGATCGTCATGCGTGTTTGATTTTATGAAATGGGGCTATTTAAAACCGTTTTGGGGTTATTTGGAACTGAATTCCAAATAGCCCCCTTCCAGGCTGATATCAGTATTGCTAATATTATAGGTGGTGTATCAAATAACCCCAAATGCAATTTTCGAGTATTTAAGGGTAAGTTCTATTTTCTTGTTTCAGTTGCACCATGGTGCGTACATATATAAGAAAATACACAAACACTAGAAACGGAAATGCATATCTACCGTACCAAAACTACGACCTTGAAAAGCTTCAAGAAGCAATTAATTGTGTAAAAGATGGGAGAATGAATTTAACTCAGGCAGCGAATACATACGGTATTCCTAAAAGTACGTTGAGTAGGAAAACTCGAAATATCAATTGTACACAAGCAAGTGCTGGCCATCCGACACTATTTACACCCGAAGAAGAGAACATCTTCCATAAATTCATATTATTAGTAGGAGAATGGGGGTTTCCTTTTGAAACAACAGATCTTCGTGTTTTCGCTCAGAAATACCTCAATAAAATTGGCAAGAATATATACGGGCTTGAAGATAATTTGCCCGGTGTCGATTGGGCTCGTAATTTTCTTAAACGACATAGTACTCTACTTTCGAACCGCAAATCTGCGAATATCTCCACAGATCGAGCCAAGACAACATGCCAGGACATAGATGATTTTTTTGAAAATTACACGAGAACTGTTGAGGGGGTTGCTGCAGACTGTATCATAAATTATGATGAAACAAACCTTACTGACGATCCTGGTAATAAAAAATACATATATAGAAGAGGGTGCAAGTATCCAGAGCGTATTATTAATAATTCTAAAACATCGATTTCGCTAATGTTTAGTGGCACTGCATCTGGCCAACTTTTGCCAATATATGTGGTGAATAAATCTGAAAATTTGTGGGATACTTGGATGGAGGCTGGCCCAGAAGGGACGAGATATAATAGATCCAAAAGTGGATGGTTCGATTCTGTCTGCTTTGAAGACTGGTTATAGTCCCATACGTTCGCAATAAGCCGGGTCGAAAAGTATTAATCGGTGACAATTTGTCATCTCACTTTTCAGAAAGTGTTCTGAGAACTTGTGAAGAACTCAATATTTCATTTGTGTGTTTGCCCCCCAAAACTACTCATTTACTTCAACCCCTCGACGTTGCATTTTTTGCTCCTTTAAAGGCTTACTGGAAAGATGTTCTCACTAAGTGGAAACTTACTGAGGGAAGAAAACACAAAACATTAGTCAAGAGTGCATTTCCCAAGCTATTGTGTAAACTTAAAAGCAAGCTCATTGAAAAAGAAGCCGAATTCAATAATTTGAAGGCTGGATTCAACAAATCTGGATTGTACCCAATTGATCCTAATCGTCCTAAATCAAGACTACCCCAATCTGAGACTACTAGGTTCGAAGCAGAAATTGAGGATGCTGCATCTTCAGCTGTAACTAATATTTTAATCGAAATAA
The DNA here is from genome assembly GCA_927399475.2 of Acleris emargana. Taxonomy (NCBI): domain Eukaryota; kingdom Metazoa; phylum Arthropoda; class Insecta; order Lepidoptera; family Tortricidae; genus Acleris; species Acleris emargana. The sequence goes on from OV656843.1 coordinate 16,162,071, forward strand.
GAAACCCTGCAGTCGCAGAAGAGGGAACGAGACGAAAAAAGAGATTTATTGTTGAACCAGGTAAGAGCGTAACTGTAGAAGATTAACCAAACATCAGAATGAAAAAATAACAATTTCAAAGAGGAAGAAAACATCAAATGGTAAAACGCCAATTTCTAAAACCTCACGAAAGAAAACATCAAAATCTTCAAAGTCCAAGCCAGACCAAACGCAGTTACTGCCAAACCAGACAGAGTCGTTGCCAGACCAGACGCAGTTGATAGCAAACCCATATATTGACCCCATGCCTGGCACCTCTGGATTATGTAACATATTTAATACAGAAAGTGACATGTCCGATGAAGAAGAAGTTTATGCCCCTGTTTCCATGCCGATGTCGTTATTGGGACCAATAGAGGGTAAAGGGAAAGGTGTGGGGAAAAAATCGAAAGCTAAAATAATTGAAATACCTTTAAATGAAGAACAACCTAAAAAAATAAGATCTAAAAAGAAGAAACAGATAAGAAAATCAAAGGATTCATCTATTAGCGTTTCAGACTGCGATATTATGAGTTTACACAATGATTCTGACTGTGTCAGCTACGATGAATTTGATTTTGTCTTTGGGTCAAATTTAGAAACTAAAACTAAGACTGCAAATAAGACTGATTTAGATAAAGCAAATGAAGAGACTGACTTAGTCCCGAATGCCAAACACTTAATCGTGAGTGAAATAGCTAATACTAATGTAGACTACGGACATCATCATGAAGACGAGATGGTCATAAGTCAGGACCATTCACATGCCGTTTGCGATGAAATGACAAATACCACAGAAGACTTAGAACGGAACCATGAATATGATTTGGTTATTAGTCAGGGCACTTTATATACTGAGGGTGATAACGTTATAGTGCGATATTTCACTAAAAAAACTTGGACGTATTATGTTGGAACTGTTCAAGAAATTAATGAAGAAATTAGCGGACCATATAAATACACCATAGTTTTCTTCAAAACTGTAAAAAAGCCTTGTTTAGCATTTCGTAAGACAAGATTGATTGATCGTGATATTGTTGACAGTTTGTCTATAGTAAAACGAATTGTTTTAAAAAAATCTTCAGATAAACGAAATGACTTCCTTTTAGCTGAGGAGTGTGATACAGTGTTTTTTAAATAAGTGTTAATGTGTACCTACTATTATGATATGACAATCTGATTATGCCAAGCATATCATTGAGTAGCGGCTGTGTTTTCGGGTCTCAAAGTAATATTTTACAAGTAGCCGTATTATATAAAGATAATGTTAAACAATTTTATAGATATATCTTTAATATTACGGTCGTCGCTTAGAATACCAAATAGTATTAACGGTAATATTTAACATGAAAGCTAGCTAGCCATAATATGTATTACCTTCATGATTACTTAAGTCTGAGGCTATTGAATACTATTTTGCAATTGTCACTTGAAAATGTTTATTTAGAAGAGTATTTTGTGTTGTTTTTGAGATCTTGAGGAGATTTTTGTATGATATATTTTGTTTGAACCTATGACGTGCCATAATTAAGTGTTAAGAGTCAATGTTAACTATTCAATATGTTTTCGTAAACACGAGCTTTGATAATGTTTAATAATTGTAGTTACAACGTTTATTTTCTGAAGATTTTTTGTTAATTTAAGTAGGTACTTTTAAAGTATTCATTGTTATTATTTTCACAATTTTAACTAAAGTTGAGACTGTTTTCGTATAGATGAGACCTGATTATGTATAAGTAGGGATTACAGTTGTAATGTTTGTTTTTGAAAATGTTGATTAGGTTAAGTAATTTAAAGTACTTACATTTATTATTCGTTGATGTTCTCACAATATCCACTACTTCTATTATTCTATGAAACCGGCCATATTTGTATGAACCATTAATAAAAAAAGGTGTCGCGTCATTTTATATTTTATTCACTTCCCCTTAAATTGTTCCAAATATATCCCACATACTTCACTAAAGCTTTAAAGGAATCACTATACCAATTCCAAATATCCCCAAATTTAGAACCACCATATTTTTATAAAAGTCTTAAGTATGAAAGTAATACTTTGGCACTGTTAATATGGACACAGCCATTTGAAAATGTATTGTTCCGATTATCGCCTGAAGAAACTAATTGAAACAACGCCAGAAACTTTTAAAAATTCATTATTTTGTGTCAATTCCTAATAACCCCTTTGTTGCGATATTTGGAACGGTACTTTTGTTTAAGGATATCTCTGGAATTTCAATAAATATACGGTTAACATATACAGAGATGGGAAGTCACCGGTAAGCTGTGTTACGAGTAATCATTAAAGTACAACTATCTGTAGTTACTTCGTTTTTATAACAGTTTTTCATAAAATTTTGTACCAAATAGCCCCAATCTACGGTAGGTATAATTAATAGTTATTTAATATTTAACTTAATGTGAAAATCAAGTGTAAAAATCATTGCTTAGACCTCACTTGATCTTAAAAAGCATGTAATTACCGAGTAATAATGGTAAATTGGTTCGTTTGGTTGTGTTTACATCTTTGCCAATTTCAATTAGCACAGACTGTATGTATGAGTCAAGAAGCCGAATATCTATTGGCAGTATGCCCTTTGGTCTAAATTTATTAAATTTTAGCGTTACATTCATATTCACGTGTCAAACGTAATTAAATACTTTAATTATGATCACTGAAAAAATATATTAAATTATATATTATATTAGAATGAGCAACGCCATTTGTTGAAGAGAGCAAGAATGATGCTTCGGCGTTGCAACATTAAAATAATTTATTATGGATCAAAATGTCAAGTTGACTTGGGAAGAATCGATCTTGCAAAAATGGCAACACTGCATTGAATCAATCGTTTGAGATTGGTTCCATTCAAAAAAATCGAAGTGCATCTCACTTACGGTTTTACTGTGGAAGGAGCGCAGCGCCATGGCACATCGCATTCACCGTATATCGATATCTGTTTTAATCGAGCTAACGATCGAAGTTTACTATTATTTTCTGACTGAGAAGGCTGAATTAAACATCAAGACGTTTACTCAAAGTTTTATTTCAACTCAAAACATGGAAAACGAACCATCTGACCACGTATTACCACAGGATGCGACATCAGAAGTGCGATGTAACTCAAGACGACCATGAGAGAACAAAATGAGTTCGAACGATGAAAAAAGGCTTTTCCTGATGGAACAATAAAATCGCAATTTTATGGCAATAGTGCAAATTATCAAAGGAGGGACTGAATGTAAGCTACGTTTTTCTGAGTTTGACCCCGATCAACGACATGTGGACCCGCGTGCTTGTATAATACTGCAGATATGTGTGTTCCGGATCAACATCATACGAGTACTACCGGGTGAAATCCAAGTCGTGAACCGAAATCTAATTTTCCATCAAAGCCGATTTCGGCTAATAGTTATTACCCCAGAGTACTAGTGCTAATGGTTATTAATCATCTCCTTAATTAACTAAGGCGGTTTTCAAAAAAAGTGTACATAGTTAAGGACTAAAAAATATTAAGAAACGGTAACTTTAGTCAGGTGAGTTCAGTGAGTAGAGAGAGTTGAGTTATAAAACAAATGGTGGTGGTCCCAGACAAAACCCCTGTAGCAAGTGCGACCATATTACTATCGGGTGAGGATTGGATCTGTTTCTTTTATTGTATTTGAGATTGGCTTATGAGGGCAGAATATAAATGAATTATTAATTTTCGTGACTCACCTGACTAAAATTACGGTCTTCTCAATTTGAGTCCTTAACTATTTACACTTTTTTTTTGGAAACCGCCCTAACAACACATCACTACCCACGGTGCCGGAAATGCACCTTTTTATAAGCAAGTAAGGTTTATTTTGCTCTATCATAAATTTGTTAGTTACGCGGTTTTGCAGTATGACCGACGAAATGTCGTTGCAAGTGATTGTTAGTTAGCTATTCACGATTTAGATTTCACCCTGTATACCTGCATAATTATATTATAAGGCAAAGTAACTAAGTATAATGAATAATGTACTCATTAATGGAAGTAAAATTTAATGTAAAATAAGTTAAGACGTTAGTAGTTCGGTTTTGACACCGGTTTTTGTACCGACATGCATGTCGCAATACTCCTTTCGTCGTCGTCACTTTATTGATTTTCGGTAACATGTGGGCCATCAGCAGTATCATTGTTTAAACCTAGAGAAACCTCAAAAAGTAGGCTTATCTTACTAGCCAATAGTTGTTTGTTTAACTGAAATAATTACAAGACGAACAATTCACTAAACATATTGCGTGTATCGGTTTTCTGCCTATTGACAACTCGGAAAAATAAATAAGATGAACATTACTCCACCAAAATAAACATCTTCGTCTGCGAAACGAAAATCAGCGAAATGAAAGTCTACAAATCGAAAGGACAACTAATACCTAACCATGCTATTAGTTTTTACTATGAAGAAATTATTTAGCCAAGTAAAGTAAGTCGTTACTCAGTTTGATTTAATCGCACAGCTACCATCTATTTACCGAGAAACATTACGCAATTAATTGGTGGAACTTTTATCATTCCGCTGATTAACGTCTCGCAATAGGAATTTATCGCAGATACGAGTACATATATCATTTCTAATTTAACTTATACTTAAATGTATAATTTTGCTGAGTAAGGTTTTGCAATTTTATTTGATCGCAGATTTATCATTTCGCAGCATACCGTTTCACAACCCAACATCACTCTATTTGCATTTGTCTACGTAACATATTAACTATTGGCTCCAACTCGTTTAACCAATATTAAATTTGTAAAAAAATCTTTCTCTCTTGCAGTTGTGGAATGATATTCGCTGTGAAGTGCTGTTTTTGCGTGGTTGTTGGGGGTATCGTTGCTTTTGCAACATATCTCTTCACTTTAGCGAAAACCGCTCTCTTGGCTGAAAATACGTGACCAGACAAAATGCAGGTGAGGGAATATTGTTTAGTCGAAAATTACTAAACATCTCACCAAATCTTAGTAGGTCTAGGATCATTTCTGAAAAAGTAGAATGCAAGCGGAGTCCGTTACAAGAGTGTTTTGACCCTGCAGAATATGGATCTGCCAGTCGGCATTCCGAAGTTTGACCGGGAAGTACGGAACGGACATGCTTTGTCTCAGCCGTACATTTTTTTTCAATGTTTGATCAAGAAGTGATACGATTCCGGTATAGCATCCTACATCCGGTTCAAATTTCGGAATGGCAACAGGCCTGTAAAGCGACTGGCAGATCCGTATTCTGCAGGGTCGAAAACCTGTGATAACTTTGTCACTAAAACTGTTACATGATTTGCCGCAAGCATGGTTTAGAGACGCGTTTCTTAGTTTTGGGCGTAATCTATGGGGGGTTTTTTTATGGGGAAATTTGCGAAAATATAGTCAAATAACATGTTATGTTAAAAATGTGTCGATAATATTTTTTATAATTAAATTAATAAATCCTCAATTATTTATGATATTCATACATACATACATTCAATCACGCCTGTTTCCCAGAGGGGTACGCAGAGACCATTCTTTCCACCGGCCAAAAATTTTTTTCTGTATGGAGCAAAGTAACTAAATGAACTTTGCTCCATAGAGAAAAATTTTTTTTTTTTTGCAATATAAAAAAAACGAATCTACCACTTAGTTTCTATGGATGTACCTAGTAATATGCCGAAGTTATCGTAAATCAAAAAAAACACGGTGTTTGTTGTTCGTGTTGGGAGCCCATGGCCGACATCATCCAGAAGTGCGGACCTCCGTACGTTACGTTATTATGTCTATAATTTATATGAAGCGTTAAAACTTAATTACTCGCTTATTAAGTTTTTCATGTCATTATTTCTATCGTCCAGTCTGTAGGGACTAAATAAAGCCTTTGCAGTTCAAAAGATGGAGCATAGCTTTTTTTAATGGATATTGTTAAGGCTTGAAGTCTTAATAAAAATCAAATTCTTCGACTTTAGGGGGGGGGGGAGGTGTTAGACGCCAGATTTCAAGATAGCGGTTCACATTGAAGGTGCCAAAATTAGTTCTTTTTTAATTAATTTCTCAACAATTGGCTTTAAGACAAAATTGTCTATGAGCTGCAATAAGTAAACAAAACAAAATTGCGTATAGTTCGTGCCTGTGCTCACATGTTTATTTTGTATGTATTTCCGTTACAAAGTTAACAGTGGGGGAAGAAAACATTTACAACTCATGTCTCATTTTCCGGCGCTGCGAGGTAAGAAAACAGCAGCGTCGTGAACTTTATCCAGTGACGTTACTTCTACAGTCGTATAATATTATATTATAGACACTTTTGTCGTAAAGACAAGTTGAGGAATTACTAAATGATTTCGCAAACATTAAATACCTACTCCTCAAAATCCACATAATTTTCATAAATGATTATTTGACAAATATACATTTAGCAAAGTTAAATTAAAAATAATAATTTAGAAAACACATTTCCCGAATAATTTTTATGTCAAATAAGTTATTTTGCAAAATGCCGATAAATTATTGTATCATGAAAATAACTGCGTAAAAAAATATCATACGGGCAAGTATTATGTACACATTCATATTATTTTTGATAACGGTTTGGTAGCGGGCTCAGTGGCGATTCCCGCAAGACGAGTTGCCTCTGCACCTCTGTTTGACAATGCCCTGTCACCCATGTTCACTTCTGTAGTCGGTAACTTCGACTCGCCTAGGGCGACCAGCCTCATCCGCTTTGCTTGCTGGGTTCCCGCGCATTATCTCGGCTGGGGGGGCTGCTGTGCTCCAGCGCATCCAGTTTTTTTAAATATTTATTCTAGGAGTAGGGCAGACAAAACCACGTGGATTATTGGGTACACAGATTTGGTTTCTAGCAGTATCCTATTTCTTAATGAAATGTTAAATAACCCTGCCTGTCCTGACCTAAAATTTTGAAGCAATTTCTGAGTCCTGCCCAATGTCCTCTATGAAGGACATTTTTGTTTGGATAATTTGAATTACCGGGCAGAACGTACTAAATATGTTTGTCCTTATTAAAGAACATGGAAAAGAACGAGGCTACACCTGTATTACTATTTTCAGAAAACTAGAAAGTAGCGGGTTAAAATAATATTAATATTTGTTCTCGCACATGAAAGACATACACAAGAAATGATTTACTTACTGAATAATAAAGTATTTACCAAACAATGCATTTTATTAAACGTATGGAAAATGGTAATTAAAAACAATATTTTATGAAACGACTAATTAGCAAATCGTTAATTTGCCAAACGTTGTTTATAAAATGAATATCTTTGAAACGTTTTTTAAGAAATTATTGGATACTAATAAGATTGCTATCCTAGTTTCGAAATAACTAGCCTCGGGTATTCCGGGCTGGCTATCGTTATCTCACTTGCGCTCGCAATTGGTAGTATATTTGTCTCTCGTGTTTCATAGAAAAACGAATACTTACTATATTTATATTTTTGTTTGTTTCAGTATGTGCGCGTTATGCATGTTAAATTGTCTGTCGTTTACGATATTTTTTTGTCTACCGTTCTTGGTGTTGGTGGTGATGGGCACATTTTTTTACTACTGGATTGACTCCCTTTTGAATCCTTCAGATAAAATATAACCAACATTCAGGTATGTAAAACAATTAATGCTGTAGTTAACAATCTCTGTTATCTTTTTCTAAGAAAAAACTAAGGATACAAAAAAAGTAATATAGAAAACGGTTGGTCGGAGACAACGTACCCTATTAGCTAACGCTACTTAGCTGATACAAATTTAGACGCATTCATGTCATCAAAGCTTTATCTAGAGAGTAAATAATCAAAGTCTACAATATTGCAGAGCCCTGACTAGCACTAGAATGAACTTTCATGAAAGTATAGGCTAAAAACAGAAAAAAGGGATAGTTTTCCCCAAGATGGTGGAGTTTAAATATAGAGCGGGAGGGACAAAAAATTTTGGTTACCATGACTATATTGCAAGACTATCAAAAATCCATAACAATCGACCTTTTTTAGGGTTCCGAAACAACGATTTACTAAATGTACGACGAATCTTTTTGTATGGGCTGCACCATTTCCGTTATAGCGTTCTTCCGGTTCAAATTTCGGAATGGCGACAGGTACATCCGAATTCTACGGGGTCAAAACCCTCTGCTAACGTGGTCACTACAACTTTTATGCCGCTTGCATTCTACTTCTTCAAAAATGATGGTAGAAAAGTCTGTTTGTTATGTTTTGTTTGTTTAACGTATTATCCGATCGATGTAAAATTTTCTTTAACATTTAGATACGAACATAGGGTACCTCCGCTACAATCAGTCAGTTTCCAATAGACCAGCAATAAACAACATCCGGGTGAATTTAAAAAAATATTGCACATACCTAGTTAAGGTCTTAATTGAGACAACTGCAACGTTAAATTTCTTCCACTGTGCAACGAAAGTTATTCAGACAATCATCAGGTTAATTTTCTTCACACAACGGAAAAAAATAATAACATTGGCGTGTGCAGAAAAACCGTAGTATGAATAGTACGCGTCTTTCTATCCCTTTCACACCCTCTTTGGCATTACAAATTACACTAATAGACGCAGAGAGGTTTTATTGTAGGTACTTCGATTAATTTATAAACTAGCGTCAGATATTTTTAATAATCATGCAGAAATCATTAAGCCTATGAAATTTTTTCAACAATTATATTTATATTTCTTCTTGTTTATCGTGGTGGTTTAGACATCTCAGTGTAATAAAATAATACTTCAAACTCGTGGTTTGACATTTGACACTAATGATAGCATTAATATATAACACAAAATTTTCTTTCCGGTGGCGAATGCGCTAGTCCCAAAACGCACTATTAGTCAATACACTCTAATTTCGAAAGCCCCTCTTCTCATAAGAAACTAGGCCCAAAATACCATATTTCCAAAAAGGGTCATTCTCGATTTACACGAGAGCCATTGAGAACTAGTCCCAAAATACACCATATTCCCCAAATCATCATCCCAATACCCCAAATTGTGTTCACCTGTAGGTGGCGTAATACTTCATTCTCATAATGCATAGTTCTCAAAACACTCTAGTTCCAAAATACCCTATTTTTTTTTCTTTTATTTTCGAATGACTCTTTGAAATTGCTTTCAGCCGTAACCGTTACCCGTTTGACGCCAAGAGTATTTTTGCAAAAACAGTTTTTATTGAAATATTATTTTGAGCTATATACAGGTTGTAATCGTTAAGTGTAGCCAGGCGATAGTTCCGTAAATATATCCGATGCGTTTTGGGACTAGTGCATTCGCCACCGGAAAGAAAATTTTGCCCTTATGCTGGGGCCACACTAAGGGTTAAAACACCGTTAATAATCGCGATGATAGGCATTTAACTGATCAAGAACGTAAATTTGCGTGTGTGTGTGTGTATGTGTGTGTGGGGTGCGTTAGTAAAGAAATCTGACACGCATTACACGTATCCAAGTTTTAATACGTATTACAAATTAAATTAGTAGTAGTAGTAGCAAGTGGAAAGAAGTGGTCTCTGCCTACCCCTCTGGGAAACAGGCGTGATTTAATGTATGTATGTATGTATGTACAAATTAAATTCAAGTAAAAAAAATATTTAGCTATTGGAAACAAAATAAATAGATGTAGGTAGCTAAGTATTTTTGTTCAGGTACTTCCTTAACTTACTAACTAAAAGTAAGAAACATTACAGCGGTTTTAACAACTTTATTAAAAAGTAACCTTACGTAAAAAACACTATAATACTATAATAACAGTGAAAACCATATTAACCCTTTCCAGATCACTAACGTGTTTTTTTTTTCTGAATATCTGCAATCAGTATTTTCTACTATAAGCAGATGTATTTTGCGAGTCATGTCCAGAAAAGTGTATCCTCCAGTGAGAACAAATACTCATTAATATATTCGTGTTTTCTGAGCTTGAAGAGGAAAATTTATAATATGCATTGGTGATTCGCGTGAAGAGACATCTACCTCGAAAGAAATAACAAGTTCGGAACGAAAGATCAAATTCGAAGTTAGTTACGTGTTGCTAACGTTGACAGTTGACCGCGTTGACGCGAGCGACGCGATCGTGTTCTTCTCTTTAATGGTGGCTCGCCATGGCCTGATTGGGTGAATATTTGAAGATGTACATATTACGCGGCGATTGGTAAAGACCTATTTAAAATTGTATTAATCAATACAATTTCGGGTTTTGTACAAAATATGACATTTGTTTTACATAATATTTTACATAATATACTTAAATTTCAAATAGAAATATTATTAATTTACACAAATATATGTCAAATCTCATTACCAGCCGTGTCCCAAATCCCAAATTTGAATAGTCTACGTTAAAAATAATACGTTTTTATGCTGAAGATCGTATTTTTATGCAGTAATTTCTATAATATATTAGTGGTTTTAGTGAACTTCATTAATTACACAGCTTAAAGAACACTTTCAAATAATTTGTTATCGCTTAGAAAAATGTCCCAGACCCTAACACTCATTACCGTTTGTTACAATGAACGCAGCTAAAAAAAATATTTCGCGCCACTTAGTTGGTCGTACGATTAAAGTGACGATCGATAGCAGTCCGATGGCAGTCCGCGTTGGCGAATGAAGTGAGTTGCACGCGTTTCGAGTGATTTGGCGCCGAGTTACATCGATATTTCACCGGGCAGCAGACGTTTGGTACGATTTTTTTCTCCACACCATTCGAGATTTCCAAGATACTTTTTTAAGATTTTATTATTAAATTTATATGCTAAGATATGTGCGATTGGGTCGTATTTGCCTTGATATGCGCCTAATGTTGTTAATTTTATTTGATTATCCTCAACGGCGACAAATGAACTAATATCTCATTACCATTTTCATAATTACCGTTTTTTACCATTTAGTTTTGACAAACGGTAATTAGAATGTTGAAATGGTAATGAGAATCAACATGATATTTTATTTTACTATTTGTGAAAAAACCCAAAAAGTACTTAATTTATAAAGTCATACTGGATCTAAATATTAAAATGTATTATTTGCTTATTTTCGATAGGTACGACGGCACGTAATATGATCGAGTATTAATTTATAGGTTTCAGTTTCAGTTTATTTATTTCTCAATATAATGTCATGTATAAATTGCATAGTATGTCAAATTATAATTAGTTACATTGAGATCATCGAAAAAAAAGAAAATAGAAATAAGTTATGGATGTCATCTATAAATTTCCACACGGGATCGTCATATACATCATAACAATAATAAATAAAATAAAATATATTGTCAACACTGAAATAAATAAATTAAAAGTCAACACAAAAGATACATTATTGGTCAATATTATTTAAATGACAATAAATATATCTCCACACAGGATCGTCATACATATAACAATAATAAATGAAAATGAAATAGGAGGTAATTACAAAATTTTAATTAAATTTCTACTACTTAACTGAACTTCTTTTAGATGCCGCAGAAAATAAAAGAAAAGAAGAAATAATTATTATGGATTATTAAAATATAAATTGTTATACTTTTTTTTTTAAAGTAAATCATGGAACCCTGTATTCTTTTCAAAGACGATTCAAGAAAATATTATTGATTTTTTTGGAATATTACTTCGCCGTTGTTCTAATTACCATTTTTGATATTCCCTTGGAAATATTGTTATTTCTCACTACCATCCACCATTTTTTCCATAATTATCCTTACCATTCATACGTACTAATTACCATTCACAAAATTCTCATTACCGTACTTATTATTTCTCACTACCGTTCGCAGAAAAATTTAAAACTGAAAAATATAGATATATATTGGTGTAAGTACTGTCCCTTTTGCTTTTTTTTCATATTAATATGTTAACTGACAAGTTAAACCAATAAATATTCACATCTGAGTCGATATTTCGTTTTTTTTCTTACACCCCCAATATGTTCATCTTCAAATATTCACCCGATTACGGATACAAATCCTTTGATAAGTATCACATGCGAGGACAATTGATCGGTAAAAAGAGTATTTTCTCTTGTGGACTTGGTAGAAGCACTTGGTAGCTCTGCGCGCTTGTCAAAAGACCGAGACCGAGGTTGTTGTCAAACTCTATTGACGGTCCGTTTGGCATATAACTACGATGTATAAGTAGTTTATTTTATTTTTAATTTCTTGAAAAATGTGCATAGTTTTTAGAATTTGTTTTTAATAATGCATATATTTTTATTTTTGTTTTGTTAGTTGACTGCTAAAATGGTTGGAACAACGTTCGTGTGAAATGTAAAATTTCAATCACATGCCCAATAAGACATAAAATAATATGATAGTGACCTGGACCACATCACTGTCGTGACTGAGCTCTCTCGAGAGTATAATATACTAAAACAATGTGCACGCGCACGTTTGACAATATTCAGAGACAAACGGACCTCATATTAAGTTTGTCCGAGACCGTCACACTTAAGTAAATAAATTAAATTCTAGGTATTGTTTCCAGGTCACGGCTACTTCTTAGTCCCGCCATAGAGGGTGGTTCGGCGAAGGGTTAAATGACGTGAACTTGAACAAAAACTGTGTAGTTTATACAATACACAGCTTATTAGTTATAATTTATCATTAATTAATTTTATATTTATGTTTTTAATATAACTTTGTATTTTATTACCGTTGTTTTCTTGCTGTAATTACGTAGTTTTTAGGTGCCAACAGTGCTGTATCTATGGAACCTTTATAGCTAGACACGTGCAATTTTCACAGAATGTAAGTCAATACAGAACATAGCGTACTGTTTATCCCAGAAAAATTGTCAGTTCCGAGGGAATCACAATAAACAACTTCTGTAAAGATGAAGTCGCGAGCAAAAGCGTGTACAGTTAAACCAAGATAGTAATAGCACTTACTGGGAGGCTATTATGACATAGCTAGGCAGTTCAGATTTCGCTGAACGAAAAGGACAGATATATATCACTGCTATAGCTCTCTTTTTTACGCTCGTGGCAAATTAAACTGCATAGGTATATCAATAGTCTCTATTCTACTAAATCAAACTATTGCTCTTGACGTTTTATGGTATTTTTTATAGCCCGGCCGCCATTACTGTCAATTAAATAAGGCCTATCAAAACATAGACAATACGGAACTCGTCATACATAAACAATAAGATTTTTCTCAAACATGCTCGGAAAAAACGGTTTTCCGATTGAAACACAAGGACGGAAAGAGCCTCATTTTACTCCTAGGAGTAAAAAAACCATATGAAAACACTTTCCGTCCATGTCCATATATTTCTTAAAAATGCTGTCAATTTGCATACAAAATCAAAAGGACCAAGACAAAAATTCCAAACAGCCAAGGTAACTGCTCGCTTTTTTAGCACAGTGCGTGTGTTTCTTTTTGAATTTGCATTCCAATGTCTATGGTTAGTATTTAAAAACAATTGACAGTCGGTAACATTCGTTCATTCTGCATAATATAATTGTGAAACCGAATATTAAACTATTTGTTGTGTGAAATACTTACTATAAAAAATGAGCTCAAGCGACGAAAGCGACGAAATAGGTACCACACCGCCTATATTAAAATCTGAAGCTGCCTCGGTTAGGCAAAACCTGCTTCCCGCTAAATCTAAGGAAATTAAATTACTTGCTTTTTAGAAATGTATTTGTATTATTTCCTCACATGTTTGAGAAAAGCATTATGTATGCCTCGGCGGAAACGAGGATTTCCTGACTCGTATTTTAGCAGGCCTCGCTGTTGCTCGGCCTGCTAACCACCTCGTCAGGAAATCCCTTACTTTCCGCGCCTAGGCAACAATGTACTATTACCGTTTAGAATATCAGCCCACTCCATCACAGGAGGAAGAAAAGTACTTTTTATTACACCATCAGTATCTGCCTATCGAGACCAAACTAACCCAAATCGAATCGGCGATGCTGTTGCCACCTTCCGACTGCACCATGAAATCAGATCTAAGGGTCTCCCCAGACCTATCGACGCCTAATCGGCTCGAGCCGGTACGAAAAAGTTTTATGTCCATGCAATAAGAGCGAAAACGACGTCGTTCCGTTCGCAACGCCGAATCGAGCCGAGCCGAGCCGAGCGACGTCGATAGGTCTGGGGAGACCCTTAGATACGAGTACCATAATATTTCATTGTTATCGGCAGACTTATTACCTAACGCACTCAAAATAGCAATCCTTTTCATTTTGACAGTTCTAAGGCGAGTCTGCTTTCAAAATAGAAACCAACTGTTTGACTTTTAAGTCGATTGCGATTGCGTTAGGTTATAGGCCAGCGGGTTTAGATATTTATTCCGTAATTGGTTCAAAGTTGACTTGCGAGATTGTGACCCAAACGCTCACATTAACATAACAATTAAGTAAAATAGAGCTTGTAAAAATACGCTTGTGTTACGCCGGAAAATAAATACCTAAGTGGTATATTTTTTGTAAAAGTACCGTTTCACCGCTCGTAACTTTTTTTCAGGTAAACATACAAAATAAACATTATGCACAAATTGTGTGCAATTTTATCTTGTGTATATTTTTATAGACTTTTTTGTCGTAAAACCAATTGCTGAGATTTAAAAATGAACAATTTTGGGGACCTTCCATTCAAGATATAGATCAAAAAAATCTATGCTCCTTTTGTAAAGCAGAAACCCCCATTGACTGGACTATAATAACAAAAATAAACACTGGATAATCTTTTCTTGTAGGTATACTTTTCTTGATTTGATTACATATATGTCATCGAAGTCATTATCATAATTTTTATTGAGTTACAATTTGTGAATTTAACTGTTAAATGATTACAAATTTCATGCAAATTTCAATAGATACTAAAACAATTCTGACAATCATAAAAAATAGAATGCCAAAACGAAGCCCCCGTGTTCATTATCCTTATTGAGCGTAACCATCATGGTAACAAAATAACCTTTTTTTTAATGATTTAACAAAAATGACATTTTTAACATGGAAGAAACACAGGAATGTTAACTGACAATTTTTTTTCATACAAATTTAGCTCTGGGCGATAACGTTTCTAACCCCCTGAATCAAGCCCGATTTTTTTCTTTTTCAATAAATTGTAGACATTATTAAAATCTAGGTTTGTATTTGTGTTTATATTTCATTTGTTTATTTATATATATTTTCTTGAAAAGGGAAAAATTTACGCCCAGTTTTCCATAATGGCTACAACATGTTCAAAAATCGTAAAAATCGGACTTTATTTGAGGGGGTGAGAAACGGTATAGCATTTTGTATGGAAATCTACAGCTTCACAATCCTATTAAAACATTTTTAACGATTCAATGTACAAATTAGGATGTTAAGTGTACACTAGACGGCAAGATTGATATCCAGAATGACCGTAACCATGGTAATAACAATGCTATAATGGTTATAAAAGAACAGTTATTACTATGACAACGCTCATTATAGAACTCTTTTGATACCGTTAGTAACAATACCAATATTAGCGGTGTATATAGTGCGCGAGTAAAATAGTAATTTTATTCATGTATCTAATATTAGTTTGAATTTAATAACCGTTGTGTTATTAAAGCGTTCCAAACGGGGTCCCATGACCAAGACTCCGCTGTTCGTCCGTCTGTCCGTCTGTCTACTGAGATGTATTTCTTGAACCGTTATAGTGGACACTTGAAATTTTCACAAAGTGTATGTCTTGGAAATAAAGCTCTTTGATATATAAAAACGAAGTGTTTTCTATATGAATATTTAAAAACTACATGATATAAGGTGGGTAATTTTACATAATTTTTTTCATCATTGATATCTTTTTTTTGTAAAAATGTTTAGAGTTAAGTTTCTTCACCTGAAAGATTAATGTTGTGCTAATTTATTGCCTTTTTTATACATACATACCTTCACGCCTGTCTCCCAATGGGATATGCAGAGACTATGGAACGCCAGGTGCACCGATCTAAACATACAACTTCCGCTTCCTCTACATTCATCAATCTCTTCATGCACGTACGTCGGTTTCGGGTGCTTTTTATTTGGCTCTTATTCAGTGCATCGCGAATCAGATCACCGTTTTTTTTGTAATGAATATAAAGGCAGAACACTTTCGCTTTAAAAAGTGGGGAAAACTTGATCGTACTTACCGTTTTTTAGGGTTCCGTAGACAAACTAGGACCCCTTATAGTTTTGCCATGTCCGTCCGTCCGTCCGTCCGCAGCCTAGCTCAGAGAGTCTTAGTTTACATATTTGCCACGACAACAAACTGGTAAATAAAGACTTGTAAAAAAAATGTGTGCCTCCCTTACACGTAACGTGGGGATGTATTTGTTTTTCTCGTCTATATATATTGCGGGTTTGTGAAAACATTTTTTTTATTTAGGGATCTGTTTATGAAATATTAAGCTTTAAAGCGCTAATTGGTAGATTTTTGACGTGTAAAAGTGCCCGTGCGGCCTACTTACTGAATAAACAACTTTTATCTTTTTTTTATCTTTTTAATTTTTGTAAGAGTAAAATAACGCGCCTCTACTCTTTAGATTAAGTTAGGTCAAAAACTGTGACCAGTACCAGAACTGAATTTTATTGTTACAGTGTTATATTTTCCATTTTTATATTGTATATAATTATTTCCTCAATAATATGAATATTAAATCATTTAAACTTTACACAAAACGTGGTTATTGCCATAATACATTATTATGAAACCGTTCATTATATCAAATAAATGTTAGGTATATAAATTCAAACAAAATTACACAAAGTAAAGTTATGCACTCGCAACTGCCAGTAGATACCCATATTTGTCATTCATGTATAATAAAAAAAACTAGGCGATTTTTGACCTTCAACCGCTCGAAAATTTCACTTGAAAGTGAAAAGAAACCGTGAAAACGTATTTATGTATTAAGAGCGATAGAACAATTAAAAACGAGTGGCCTACACCATTCGTTTTCAATTCTAACAGTAGAAATTTGTTTTGACATCTGTCCAAGTCAAAGGACAAAACAAACACACGCCACAAAATTGAATTATTTCCTAGCAAACCTCAAATATCATAGACAAACAACCATAGCAGGCTAAACGTTAAACTTATTAGTTTTTAATAGTAATAGTTGTTTGTACCTAAACAGCGTTCAAAACGCTGAAAGTGCAAATGAATAATAATACTCTTGCCACATTTACTACTTTTAAGTATGTCTAATTTTTATTTTTAATTAAAATATAATTAAAAAACCGGTGATCAACGACTTTCTGCGTGATATTAATATTAAGTCAATCACTAGCTTTCGAGCTTCATTCGCGTGAGGACTTTCAAAACACTGGATAATGGGTTCATGCGAAAATAATTCTACATATTATTCTATCACTCTACTTTGATTTCGAGCGACCGAAATATAAAAAATCGGCCACTACTTAAGTATAATCGACATTGTTTTAGTACATTTTGTATTTTTGTTTGTTTCAGTATATGCTGCGTTGTCTTTTGTTTCGGGTTCATGATTTGTGTTTTACCATTCGTGTTAATGGTAGTAATGGGCACATTTCTTTACTACTGCTACGCCGGTTAGTTCTATTATGGCATTGAATTGAAAAGGTAAACAATATTCAGGTACGTAGTAGGTACAATATACAGGAGTCCCCTTTTTTACAGTCATTTCATCGAATGTATCGTTTAACCAAATTAATTTATTAATTTAATAATTATGTAGGTTAGGTTATATTGGACTTGTTACTATCACAAAATGTAAATGCCTTGAAAAGCCTGTCGATGAAATTTAATGAATATTCTGCCAAGTGATACGTTCTATGAAACTAGTGTCGACAAAATGGTAAATCCAATTAATGATGTATGTGAATATCTTTTATTTTGATTTGCCAAAAATTTAGTAAAGGGGATACAAAACAATACCTATTATACATTTTCATATTTTTTTATTGCTTTGTAGAACGACTTTTATCTTTTATATTTGTGAAAGTGTTTGTTCGTTTGTTGGTTCCGTTTTCACGAGTCTGTAACGTCTTAGTTTAGTACAAGTGCAGTTTATAACCTGAAGACCGACATAGGGTACTTTTTATCTCAGAAAATTGGTTATTTCCTTAGGGAATTAAACAAACCGGACGTTAGTCGCGAGTAAAAGCGTGGACATAAAACTAAAGTAAATAAGCAATGGACAGCCCGGCAGGCTTATTGCCTAACGAACACCGCAATCGCAATTGTTTTCATTTTGACAATCCGAAGGCGAGTCTGCTTTCAAAATGAAAACATTATTATTCCACTTTGAAGTCGATTGCGAGTGGGAACATATCTGAATATCGAAAGTTAATATGTCTAAAGTTAAAATATCGAACGGTCAAAATATCTATGTCTGAAAGGCCTACTATCAAACTACCACCCGTTTAAAATATCTAATGATTAAAACATCAACAGTTATTTAAACTTTAGATAATCTAAAGTTAAGTTAAATTTGAAGTGAGCGAGCGTAGCGAGGGAATCAGTCTGTTTAATGCGAAACTGTCTTTGTCAGGTTATGTTCGCTACGCTACGCTCCCGCCTATCCTTCGATGATAGTTTTTTTTAATGCCCACAAAACAATTAGCATATCTAAACTGAATAAATAGATTGAGTAATTTAGGTCAGTCTTTCTGTAAATTATCACAGTTCAACCTAAAACTCCCCCACGCTACGCTCTTTGTTGCGCCTAACTTTTAGAATTCAACTACTAATTTACCATTATAAGAACGAAACTGACTGTTTGAAAATTTCAACAAAATCCATTTAGTCGGTACTACTTGTTTAAAACTATTTATAGATTCAACAATAAAGTAATCGATAGTTTTTTTTTGAGTCGACATTTTGGACTCATATTTCTTTTAATAGTATTTTTCGTAATCGTGTTATAATAGAGAGCTTTTTAGTCGAGTACCGTGTTTAGGCCACGAAGCTTGCTGAGTGGCCTAAGTAAGGTACGAGATTAAAAAGCTTAATTATGACACTATTGTGAACAATACTTTTTGTACGAGTTCATTAAAATTAATAATGTAAGTCATTAATACGAGTATATAAGAAAACTAAAAGTAGATTTTTGACAGATGATGCGACGCTGCTACGTTCCGAAACGCCACAGATTAGCAATTTTGTATCGGATCGAGGCTCCTTAAACAAGGACACATATGGAAATCCGAAGATCTATTTTCAAAATTTTTTCGGTTGTCTAGAGCGTATCGAAATAGTTATTTCGGTTGTTTCTGAAGTAACAACGATGAAAAGAGTGACGTTGCAGTATTCTCTATGAAATCTTTATGAATGATGATTTTTATTTCCACAGAGAAAACGTAAACTTCTTGGCTTTTAAAAGAAAAGTTATCACACCACCGGTTTTTTTTAATGTCCTGGATACAGCAGCATGTTTAAGTAGATTTTTGACAGATGACGCGATGCTGCTACGTTCCAAATCGCCATACAATATTGGCAAATTTTGTACCGCATCGAGTCTCCTTAAACAAGGGCACATATTATTTAAATACGAAGTTCTTTTTTCAATTTTTTTTCGGTTGTCTAGAGCGTATCGAAATAGTTATTTCGGTTGTTTCGGAAGTAACATAGACTATTCAACGATGAAAAGAGTGACGTTACAGTATTCTCTATGAAATCGTAATACAAACATTTTAATCGACGAGTACAAAAATATATTTTTTATTTGTTTAATTCCATTTAAGAGATTCTTTTACATACCTTACCATTTTAGTGAACTTTTTTTACCATTATGAGAACGAAACTGATTGTTTGAAAATTGGAACAAAATCCATTTAGGCGGTACTACTTGTTTAAAACTATTTATAGATTCAAGAATAGGGTAATCGATAGTTTTTTTTAAGTCGACATTTTGGAAATATATTTTCTATTAAAGATATTTTTGATTTGTTTAATTCCATTTAAGAGATTCATTTATATACTTAATACCTAACCATTTTAGTAAACATTTAATTTTGATATATCATTTTGGACCTCGATATTTTAAGTTAAGGTGTATCAACTTTTGATATTTGATTACATACTCAACAAGTACGTCCGCTATTTTAAACATCGACATAATAACCGTTCGATGATTCGACTTTCGATGTTTTGCACATCGATATTTTACTAATTATAGATGAATCAACTTTCGATATTTGATTACATACCCAACAGTACGTTCGATATTTCATCTTTCGATGTTTCGGACTTCGATATTCGTATCTTTTGGTCTTTGATACCCCGCTTAGCCACTGCCTTGGCAGCCTGTAGTATGGCAGTATATTCGTATTGGTAGATGGAACTGTATTCTCATATCGCTGTTGATAGGTTGATGTTAATTTCGGGTCGGTACATTCCTGCACCTGTTCCCTTTTTTGTCTGTGATCTGTCCGTATAGGCAGGCATATTTCACTTCTATACAAAGCGACAAAGTAGGTCCGATCAACACGTAAAAGTATTGAATACATATAAAATATATGTATAATGCTGGCCGAACGCGCCTAAATAAACCATAGTAACTCCTATTGAAAGTTCATTTTTCGTAGTTTACTGCGAACGTATAGTTATACCTACGGTTGCTCGCTCGAACGGTAGGGTTGTCAACACATCGAAAATATTAATATAAATTAACAGGTACACATTATGAGAAAACAGTTACTTGAATAATCAAAATATAATATATATATTTTTTTGATGTACACGCTTGATTGTTACTTTTACATTCTGTTTAAGATTAAATAACTATTAACTATAGGTTTTTTCGAATTAAAACTCGTTTGCAGAAATATTGAGGTTATGTGTCAAACAGTACTGATTTGTTTGTAAACAAATAATTTTATCATTTCTATTGACCCCGAATTTAGATAATTCAATATTTCTAACTTGATGAACACTGTTTCGTGTTGATTGATCACTTCAATATACTTAGGTATATCATCTTATATGTATAAATAAAAATAAATTGCAACTACTGACCTTTCCTCGTTCACCGGCAAAGAGAAAAACGTTTCCTTTTTATTATTTTTGGTTCTCTTGTGTAAACACCCACTCACACAGCAATAATGAGTCATTTTTTTAAATTATACATTCACCAAAATAATTCAAAGAAACAACAACACACCACACACATCTAACCGAACTTGACGTAATGACTAGAATGTACCTACTACCACAGATTAAGTAAGAGTGTACTACTCGCCTACTTGCATCTCGCTTGACGTGTCTCGACCATGTCTCGACACTCAAAAACCGGTCGAGCGAGTTGACTTCGCCGCGCGCGGGCATCCTTGATGTATTAGCATCGGCAACTATGTTCCGTCAGGCGGTGATTATCGGACGTACCTCGCTCAGATAAATATCTGTTACGTAGTAACTCTTACTTAATCTGTGGTATAGGTGCTGTAGTTCATATAATTATACAGGGTGTCCCAGAAACCGATGTCAACCCGCTTAGGGCTGATAGAGCAGCTCATAAGCTATCGATTTAACCCCCATGTATGTTTAGCAATTGTTATTAGTTTCCGAGATATTGATCATTTAAATCAGAATTATTGCCATTTTTCCTTATGTCGGTTGTACGAAAAAACCCTAAATCATGTATTAATTCATATTATTTTTAGTGTTTTCTTGCATGATTAGAATCACTGTGAAATAAGGAAGTTTTTAAAGCTACATGCCAATTTCTTTTTTATTACAAATGTTTGAGTAAACGCACAGAGTTACTTTCTCCATACTAAGAGAACCCCGCGTTTGTTTTTCAGCAAGTATGGAAAAACAAACTGTGTGTTTACTCAAAAAGTTGTAATGAAAAAAAAAATGGCATGTAGCTTTAAAAACTTCCTTATTTTACAGTGATTCTAATCATGCAAGAAAACACTGAAAAAAATGTGAATTAATACATGAATTTAGGGGTTTTTCGTAGCACAGACATAAGGAAAAATTACAAAAATTCCGATTAAAATAATCAATATCTCGGAAACTAATAACAATTGCTGAACATACATACATGGGGGTTAAATCGATAGCTTATGACCTGCTCTATCAGCCCTAGGCGGGTTGACGTCGGTTTCTGGGACACCTTGTATACTGGACTGGTCACTGGGTGATGTGGCTGGTGTGATTGCTTCCTGAAGGATTTCGGTATGGGTTTGTTGCACCCCAGAGGTTGAGGGATTTTAGTCTGATGGCTGTTACCGCCGCCTCCTGTTGGATGAAAAGGTTTTGGGGTGGTAAGCACAGCAGTATCTCCAGCGCCGTTGTGGGTGTAGTTTTCATGCAACCTGTTATAGCTACACAAGCTAGTTCACAAACTATTTTATTTTTTATTTATTTAATTATTAGGCACGGTACAAAAGTAAATATATAACAATATTCCCGCAAAACTGTTTTTACAGTTTGTCTGCAGGCAGGAGTCTCTATTTAGCTAAGTAAGTAACAAATAAGGTAAGTGAGTTACAGGTACATAAGGTTATAAATATGATACACACCTGAGTGACAATTGCTAATGAAAGCAGTTGTCACTCAAGTGTCTGTAGTAAATATTTTTTGAGCTCTTTCTTAAACTTAAACTTAAC
This sequence comes from Acleris emargana, assembly GCA_927399475.2. NCBI lineage: Eukaryota > Metazoa > Arthropoda > Insecta > Lepidoptera > Tortricidae > Acleris > Acleris emargana. Next base: position 16,184,654 of record OV656843.1, read on the forward strand.
TGTTACCGCTAATCGAAATAATGATAACCTCGTAAGGGGTGGCGGTCTGGTCGCATAACAACTATTGTCATAATATCGATTGTCATAACACTTTACGCATAAAGTTGATGATCATAATTTTTTTTTGGCATACATTATACTAGGCATAATTGTTCCTTTTCATAATTGTACGGAGTCATAATTGGTTTAATCATAATGTAGAAAGGCATACATTTATTAAGTCAAAATATTAATATAATATAAAGTTAGTGCCAAAACCGAATCGGATCGCGGATAGGTTAGGGTTATTTTTTTTATAAAAGAGCGGAAAAAGTTTATTTATAAAGCCATACCATTATAAAGTATGGTTAAATAATTTTATGCGCATCAAATTTATGCGCGTTACACAATATGTTCTTAAACATTATGATTAAAAACTTTATGCGCATAAATGTATGATAATTTACAGTTATGCGCAATGATGAGTATGACGAATCCTTGTATGCCCATCAAAAATATGACTTTAAACTTTATGCATCCCGACCCCTACCCCCTCGTAAGGCCCACCATACTACAAACAGGAAGTTTTTTGTGAGTGGGACTTTGAATCTACCATCAAGGCAATAAAGTTCAATTACGTTTGTTCGATAATGCAATTTTCAGTTTGTAGATAGGAAAATAAAAATTATTTCCATTGCCACACAGTTCAAATTAAATTGCCTCGATTATGTACATTCTATTGCACACTGCGCCTTATGAGGTGAGTTTGCTGACAAGTAATTTGTTAGTGGAAAAATCAAGGAAAGTATACAAGAAAAGTTAACCTCGGTGTATTTTTGTCACTATCATTTTAAGTTTCTAGAAAAACTTATTTATGCAGTGCCGAGTTTAGAGCGCAAGCTTGCTAGCTTCATTAAGTACCAGTAACTTATATATGTAACTACCTATTATGTTTTAGTAAAAAATGTTTTTGCACATCACTCAAAATTGTATGTTTTGCTATTATTGTATGCGTTGTTCAGAAAATAATATTTGTATTTAATTCTTGTTATATAAGTATAACTACTAAAATCAGGTTCACACTATACTGTGCAAAACAAAAAATAAATACAGTCATTACCTAGTAGGAAAAAAAACAATTTACAAACTAACCTACTTAAAACTACATTCTACCGTGGGCAAAGTTCTCAAAATGCTGGCAACATTGTCACGTTGAATGGTAATGCAATCTTTGTGCCAAGTAAAAGACTAGCATTTTCGTCAAGAGTAAACGTCGACCGAGCTTTGAAAGACCTTGAAACATATGGTAAGCTGCTGATCTCCACACGGTCCTTAAGTTTCGACCCTAAAACGCTCAAATCTCAAATACATTAGTAAAGTTTGTATCTTGGCTAATTTGTATTTATATTGTATCGTATTGTAATTTCTGGCCTTGGTATTGTACCCGAGACCGCCAGCGTCATTATTACCTGCTCCTATCTGAATGGTTAAACTTGGGCAAATAAATTTAATTCAAAGTATTGTTTTCAGGTTATGGCTAATTCACAGTTCTCTCGTGGTTAGTGGTTCGGCGAACGTTCGGGTTACGTGAGGTTAACTTGAGCAAAAAAGTTGTCGTGTACAAATGTTATACCTGTGTTTTTAATATGAGTTTTAATTGAATTACCGTTGTTTTATTGACGCAATAATGATTTAATGTATCGCTGTTGATGTCCCAAATAAAATAAATAAATAACGAACTTTTAAGGTCACGCAGCCACAGGGTGCCTACGAGACTATATAACTAGGGGTCTGCTATCCCTGGTGTACGTCTGGGGCTGTATTTATTGAACTATTATAGCTAGACGCTTTAAATGATTTGTATACTAATATTAGTGGTGTGGTTGCCGGGTTAGAGTAGTGCCACTCCATGTCTTCCCGTGGATGTCGTAAGAGGCGACTAAGGGAATAAAGGCTTGTAGTACTGTTAGGCGATGGGCTTGCTACCTGTCACTAATACACTGGTAAACATCTTAGCCTTATTGTGCAAAATGTGGTTACAGAATTATCAACAAGTTTTTAGAGTTGTAGGTAATTCTGTAGCTCTGCCTACCCCACTCTGGGAACGAAGGCGTGAGTTTATGTATGTATGTATGTAATTTTATATAACCAAATTCTTGGCAATAAAGTTACTAGATCCCAACATTAATTCCTCAGTCTGATGATTATTTACAGTATAAAATAGAATCATGAATTTGATTTTGTTTATAACTATCCAAAAAATGTATTAAATGCAAATGATGCAAAGTTGTAAACATAAAACTTCCGTGAGACTTAGACCTACTAAAGAGATCCCACCGGTTACTCACTAAAAAACCCTACATGTCGGGCTCGTCCGGAGTCCCTACTCATGAGTAGACGTGGCCGCAGCACGACGAACACTGTACTTATAGTTTCTCGCCAGCCAACCCGATCGCACCGAGCAGCCGGGCTGACAGAGCGCTCGCCCGCTGTTTTCGTCGTGCTGCGGTACTGCCCGAACCATGTCGAGCGTTTTAGACAATATTTACGCGAGTAACCCAGTGTGATCTCCTTAATTGATGTAGAGTTTCCTCACGAGAAGGATTAATGTTAAATTATTAAGTAACAAATAACCAAAAATCACTTTTATTATATAGGATTTGTGATCCATAGATATTTGCATTCTCGAGACTACAATCTTAACCAACCAAACCATGTACAGTCAGCATCAAAAGTAGCTACATACATTAAATCACGCCTGTTTTCCAGAGAGGTAGGCAGAGACCACTTCTTTCCACTTGAATAACATGCTCAGAATGATCTAGACACGACGTATTCTCTTGACAATAGAAGCGAGTGCAGATCATTTTGAGCTCTTTGGTTGCGTAGCTACTTCTGCTGCTGACTGTACTCAAAATTAATTAATTATCTGAAGTAATTGTACTCAAAAAAAACCTAAGTTATTTTGTCAAGTAACTTTGAAAGAAGGTGTATTTATTGTGGATTTAAAATTAGTATGGCACTTGCTATATTATCTAATGATTAAGAAAATAAATGCTCGCATAGTAAGAGTGTTCCTCGATCGAGAATACTCCGTCAGGAGGATAGGGCGGTCTGGCATTATTTCATGGCCAGCCTGTTCACCCAGCTTAAATCCATTCGAGAGCGCTAAAAGAAAAAATGTACTTAATTCAAACTAATAGATAGGGGATCTTAAATTTCTATTCGTTTGAAGTACACTTTTTTTTTCATTTTCCCATTTCTGTCACTGCTTGCCCTACCTATCTCCTCCTTTTGTGCTTGAAGTTGATTTTTGGGACACCCTGTATGGTTAATCAATCGGTGTATAGATTTTTTAATCCTTGAGTATTGTTGGAACTGACATTTTAGAATTATAACCGACCAATATTATTTTTATTACTTTCATGTTTTACTGCCACACTAATTAACAAGCCGCCGAAAAATAAAATTCAAATACCTAGGTCAAATAATAGCCACCTTCATTTTTAAATCTCAGATGTTTTTTTTTTACTTATAAATAACAAAAAAATGGCAGGTAGGTCGGTCTAACTGTAGTCAACTTTCGCTTAAAAATTACCTGCCAATATCCACTTGTTTCCATACAAGCAGTTTGTAGTTGTTAGGGTTGTCAACTGTGTTTAACAGCTAACCAAAAAAAAATGTACTTTATTAAACGTACACTGTGTACACAGCTCCTTTATATAAATATCTCAGTCATAAATACGTGGCACTTATTAAATCTCATCTTTACATCCAGTCACTTTATAAAGAGTTGACAAAACAGGTCAGGTGTAAGTTGTGTGCTGCCGCTGTCTCTCTCTTACTCGGACGCATCGGCAACAAACATATCATTATCATTCATTACGCAGAATTTTACTTTTATTGAAAAGCATTATCACCTCATTAGTTAATTTCAGGTGGTACGTTACAATGAGTTAGAATGAGCCGGGCTCAGGCGGAACGTAACAATGAGGTGGAACGTTAAAATGAGTCATGTTTTTTCGTGCGTGCAGCCGGCGTTCATCAATTTATAAGACGTTATTACGTCAAAAAAGAAACCTCCTTCCTTCCTCTAAAGAGAGAAACTACAAAAATATAGATTTATATCAATTTGTGATATACCAACATGACTGGTTTTAGTTTGAGTTAAAATATTGTAATTTCTTATTTACGTTAATAAAAAAGTGACAACCCTTGCACACTTTTCTTGGTGGGCAAAATTGGCAACCGGGAGGAGTCTCATATGCGGCCTAATTTGCCCATCGTCATAATTCTTTATTCAAGCTACTTACAGTATGAAATTTGCAAGATAATTGGTCTAAAAACTCTTTTCTATACCATGTAATCATAAAAACTTACCTTTGTCTTCGCCATCAAGCAGGAGATTAGACCTACTGAATATAAATTAGCCCGTACACGTCAACTTATACAAGCTCCGACAAGAAACTGTGTGAAGTGAAGTTAGATCAAGAAACAAATAACAGTTTTGCCATAATAATAACCTACTTTCTGCTAAATTGAACTAAATGAACTTATATTGGGCCCAGTGGGCAAAATATCCCTTATGGTACGTCTGTGGGCGTAGTGTATCTGTGAACGTGTAATCTGTAGTAGCGCCTACTTTCGACGTGCAGTAAAGGCATGAAACGGTTTCCCTCACTAATTAAAAAGTTCATGAAACGCTTGTGTATTTTCTGTTATTTCGCGGGAAATGTTGGGTGGAATTGTCCTTTGTAAAAGACGGGGTAAATTTAAATGCTAATTTTTGCTTTTCCTGATGACTCCAAAATTCGAGCCTTTTGAGGGTGATATTATGTAACTAAAAGACTTACTATCTCAATTTACTCAAAGAGCTTGAAAGTGATACAAAAACGAGATACTTATTATTATTATGTAGGTAATTTAATATGATCTATGCTAAATTGAATTAGAGTAGGCAGTTTAAATTAAAATGTATTTTAACTTTTTGGTTACAACGGAATTTATTACGATATCATTAGGTAAGCACGTACTTACGTCTACTTTTTTTTTAACATACATACAAACATACCTTCACGCCTTCATTCCCATAGTGGGGTAGGCAGAGCTACAGAATTACCAACAACTCTATAAATTTGTTGATCCTAAAAAGACAAATAAAAAGCGTTTGTGGTAAGACTAGGAGTTTTTATTGCCCAATCTCAAGTTAATATCGGTCACATGTAAATTCTGTAACTTACACCGTTTAGAAGAAACTACTTCTCGATTAGATAAGGGCCAATTTCCGAACGAAAGGTTAAAATTCAAAAATCGAATCTGAATGTGCCATATTTGGTTCAGACTTAACAAATGGTTACCATTTTTAGCCACTATAAGTAGTTCTTCTTCTTCAAACTATCAACCCTTAGTGCCATTGTTTCGTTATTTTATTTTTCACCGCATGTAAAGCTTTCTTTAGATTAAATTGTGTTCATGCTTGATTGAACTTTCAGAGGTCTTGTTAAAAGATTATTATCGCCCATTGACAGTCAATATTGAAATCGTAATCCTCTTGAAATTTCAATAACTCTTTAACGGTGCTAGTTTCTGATTTAACGGTCCGTATAAAGTTGAGGAGATTACATTTACGAGCCTGCGGCATCACAGCGTTTATATTAAATTTTTAACGTTGTCAATTTAAAACAAGTATTTTTACACTGCTGTTTTAAAATCTTGGACTTTTGATAAGTTAAAAGCAATTTGCTTTTATTTAATCTTTGTCTGCGTAGTTTTTCTTTATTAATAGTATAACTATTTATTTGTATTATACTAAGAAGCCTGGATTAGTTGAAAGTTTCAAACTGCAAATTCTTGTTCCGCCGAACGCTTATTTCTGTGCTGTAATTTACATCGAAATCTTGAAGTCGAAACATCTCACTGCGACCCCTCGTTACATCGAGTGATCTGAATCAAAAACGCTTCATTAAGAATTTCTAGAATTTTTGTGGCAGTGGGCGGGGCACATCGCTCGCAGGACTGATGGCCGAGGGGGCCAGAACGTCCTTGAGTGGCGTCCGCGGACCGGGAGACGATCTGTAGGTAGGCCTCCGACAAGATGGAGTGACGACCTTGTAAGGATCGCGGGAACGCGGTGGATGCGAAAAGCACAAGACCGTTCTGAGGAGAGCCTTGGGGGAGGCCTATGTCCAGCAGTGGACGTCTTTCGTCTGACATGCTGATGATGATGATGAAGAATTTCTATTGTTTTTTATACTGGCAAAATTAATGCTTTAATGAAAAAAATCGCTCAAATGCAAGTCGGACACGCGTACCAAGAGTTCCGAACCAGCCGAATATTTCACCTGTTTTTTCTTAAGGGTTTGCACTATTATCACTTTATCACACTGAATTTGAAACTATATTTTGGCAAATTCTTTCATGACACTTCCATGGTTCGCGGGCGACAGGGGACAGCGGTGGCGGTATGACGTATGCGAGCAGCGAGGGTCATCTGAATATTTCTTCTGTAAATTACAGTTTTTCGGCTTGACGTTGATTTTTACTGCCAGAAAATTAAACCTTGTAAACATTAACTTTGGGTATCTCCACAGGAAAGACTGTTACCTAAATCTATAAAGTCTATATATTTTGAGACTAAGTGCAGTCGAACTCTGAAGCAGCTCTCTGTTTTGAATACCTTGTCGCAGTAACGTTATCGTGAGTGATTTGAATATTAGTAATACACAACATGTCAACTATGTCCAAGGATAAAAATAACCTTACATTTTGATATTTTAAAATGTATGGCATAACATTAAACAGGTACAATCGCCCACACAGCTGAGTGACCAATGAAGATAAACAGAGACAAACTGTATCTGTCGTGCACATGAGATTCTAATATCAAATCTATATTTATGTCTTTCTACATTTTCTCACTTCTGTCTTTTATGGGCAGTTAAGTGCGTGGCCTAACGACAGGTACAGCTACACACATTAAACATAGTAGGTATTTATCATTGTATTGTTTTGATATTTTGAAATATACTGCAGTTGTGACATGTGAGTGCAAGCGTGATAGCGATAGTCAGCCGAACGCTTTTAAGAATCTGGGAGTTCTGCAAACTCGCAAAGAACGTTCCATATTGTCGGAGTGGCCACTGGCAGGGTTAATGAGAGGCCTGAAGGTGAGGGCTGTTCGCTACAGAGCACTAGAAACTAATTGTCCTGGAAATTCTGAAAACGTTTTCTTGTTACAAAACCCCGCAGATCCTTTGTTCGTCTGAGTTAGTAGAGTACTCTACTAATAAAGAAACTAACTGGGTATTTTACCGACAATGGATGTTTATTTCCTGTGCAATAGGCTTTAGTTAGGTTTTTTAGTAATAATAATATCAATTTGCTTGCACATATTTTTTTATAAGTCACTGAATTTATATTTTTGTTAATTAATTAAATGGCTCTTAACTTTCAAAACGCGATAACACACATCACGGGACTCCAATAAGTAGTCCCGTGATTGGCAAAGAAATACTAATAATAAATAAATAAATATCAGGGGACAATGTCACACCAATTAACCTAGTCCCAAACTAAACTCTAGGCTTGTACTATGGGTACTAGGCAACGATATAAATACTTAGACTATAGATACTATAGAGAAATATACACTTAAATACATAGAAAACATCCAAGACTCAGAAACAAATTTTCGCTCTCATCATACAAATATCTGCCCTTACCGGGATTTGAACCCAGGACCGCAAGCTTCGTAGGCAGGGTCACAACCAACTAGGCCAGCGCGTCGTCAAAAACAAAAACAAAACAGGATATTGATTGTTTTTTGTAATATTACGGCAATTAACGAAAAATGTGAAGAAAAATACAGATTTGGATGAAATTTTAAATGGAGATTCCTTACACCCTGAATTAACACATGGCTAGTTTACACCCCGGATTTTTTTTACAGAAATATACGCGGACGTAGTCGCGGGCAGAAGCTATCCCTTTAATAGCTTTCAATAGGTTTATGCAGGAGGAAATCTCCAATTACCCTAGTCTCCTCGGTGGTGTGTTAATCGCCTATGTTTCATACAAATAGGGATACTGGGGCACTGAACAGTCTCACGGTGATCTAGCTAGAGTAGAGCTTATATACTTAGTGCAGTAAGCTGAATACGTAACCGGAAAATTGGATGCCCACAGCCTGTTTGCAGGGCAATATTGACCTGCAGTTCTAGATGACGATAACATAGTTACATAAGTATATACAGTAGTAATAAGAGCGTCGGTGGCCTAGTGGCTTAGGGGGTCGACTCGTGATGGCAAGGTACCGATCTCGAACCCCCCCCCGCTATGTACGAATGAGTTTTTCTAACTTAAGTGCCTTACGGTGAAGGACAAACATCGCATCGTGAGGAAATCGTGCTCCTCACACAAATATTTGCTCTAACCGGAGACCGCTAGAAAGTCGTCTTAATTAATATCATACATACATATATACATTAAATCACGCCTGTTTCCCAGAGGGGTAGGCAGAGACCACTTCTTTCCACTTGCTACGATCTTGACAAATTTCTTTCGCTTCTTCAACATTCATACATCGAGTCATGCACGCACGTCGGTTTCGGGTACTTAAGATTCGGCCCTTTTCCAGTATTTCTCCGATTTGATTCGAAAAAGTACGCCATATATATTAATTAATATCAACAAAATAATTTAAATGTGTTTTCGACGATCGAATTATTGGTGATAAACTTAAGCAAATGACCTCTTGCATGTAGTTGTGTACAAAACTAGTATGGAATTAACGACAAATTTCAAATATATTCTATATTAACTAGTATTACACTGGTACATTGGTAACTGTAACAGTTCGTGTAGTTTTCTTACGAGTGCTCCCTAAGTTCGATTTTTACTTCTGAACTCAGAGATTTGGCAAGCCATGTGAATAATTGATACCTTTAAAAAAAGACCAATAAACAGGCATATTTTAAATTGTGAACATTTAAAAACATAAAAAAAAGTCACGTAAAAATTACTGATTTAAAACTTGAGGCATTTTTAATAATGAAATGCCTCCATTTTGTTTTTATTACTTCAAAGACGCTTAAAACTTAAGCAATTTGGAAAGACATCAAACTATCCAAAATAAATTATTTTGTTTACAAGGCAACGATAAATCAAATTATGGGTATTTTGTGTAATTTTCAATAAAATAGTACCAAATTTCGCCTAAGATATAATAGAGCAAAAAAAAATTTAAAATACTATCCCCCCCTTAAAGCTTTGCACCTAACGACTTGACACCCTGTATATAGAAGGGCTTAACAACTTCCTTATGCTGCATGATATTGTGTGAAACTGATAGCCGTTATTCTGCTCGTGTAGAAAAATCGCCTTGAATTCAAGCGTACAGTCAACCAATTTGATTCCTAGGCCACTCTAGAACCATGTCGTATTAAATTAATTTATCTACTATGACATCTATGACAGTGCTTATTGATTGACGTTGCTAAGGGTCATGACATTTTGATCCTAACTGTCCTTTGCTTTCTATAGTAAAAAAGAGTTTCTTACCGTATTAACCTTATTAGCAATTTGAGTTAAAAAAAAACTTGTCAATATGATGTCTAATTAAATTGTTGTCGCACATGTTGTAAAATGACTGGAGCTACTCCAAAATTCGCAGTTCGAACTCCGTATCGTGTCGTCCCTCTCACTCAAATAGTGCACTGTATTGTGAGATTACACAGTAGAAGTAGCACATTCGTTTATTTCGAACATATAAATAAGGTGTTCGTCTTTTTCTAGAGTATGCGAGACGAGTTAAGTAGAGCACTTTATGACGGCGAAGGTAGTAAAATAGATGAAAAAAAATTTTTTTTAATAAAAGCAGGATAACAAAAAAAATAAACACATTAACTTTAATAACGAGTATATCCACCATTGTTTCTTATCACTTCTAGAAGTCTTGACCGCATAGAGCCAACTAGATCAGTGCAAATGTCTGAAGGTCCTTAAAGTTTCCCAAACTTGTTGGCAATGTTCTACCAGGGCAGCCCGTGATCTCTCATTTTCATTTTGCCACATTTGACACATTAAACCCCACAAATTCTCTATCGGATTGAGATCCGGTGACTTGGCTACCCATGGGATAACAGTAACTGTGTCACGATGATGATTTAACCAATCGCTAACAATTCTTGCTTTATGTATTTTACAGTTATCATGAATGAAATGAAAGTTTGGAACCTCATTTTGCGGATATAAGACACGCACAGTTGGCAGCATAACGTCTTCCAATATACCGAGATAATCTGTGGCCTTTGCCCGGGAAGGCATCTCAGCCAGTTCACCCACACCTGCGAGACTCATCCAGCCCCATAAATTCACGCTGATACGGCCTGAAGCGTGGTTAGGGACAACGTGATCTTCAGTATACCGAGTGTTGTCGTAACGCCACAAGTGCAAACGACCTGTTTCACTGGATTGAAAAGTTTTCTCGTCTGAAAATATCGCGTTCGTCCAGTCAAAGTCAAGATACTGCCGAGCGAAATTTAATCTCTCAGTCGTGTGTCGTTCAGTCAAAGCTATTTTCTTTGCATAGTGCCGGTGGTGGAGTCCCATGGAATGTAAATTTTTTCTAATAGTTTCAACAGAAACATTAAATTGATCCGCAAAATATTTAGTTGAAGTGAAACCATTTCGTTCGTAATCTTGCCGCATCTGTGTTCTTTGCTCGTCGGTTACTTTTCGAACACCATGATTGTAGCTTCGATGGTCAATTAATTCGCCCTCTTCTGCGTATCGTTGAATCCACAAATCTACGGTTGCACGCTGAAAATTTTAACAAAAGATGAATTAAAACTCTTGGAGTTGGGCTTGAATATCCATTTCCATGAACCGACTGACCGATCGACCGATATTACCGATATATTCAATGATTCTGCTATATCACGTCTACTGTGACCCTCCTGATGCAATACTATTATTCGTGTTCTTCGCTCTTCCAAATTAGCTGCAGGCATATCCATATTTTAAAAATTATATTGTTTGAACAAAACTGACAACGGGAACGTTTATTTGTCATTCTGTCAAAATCATTTTCTTGTCATCTCATAGAGCAAAAACGTTTAAACCTCATTAGTATTAATTCATGTTGTGATCGGAAAGCCGATAATCCTTTGAACCGCATTGACACATGCTGTCGTATTGTTATCACATAGCAACCTAGCAGTTAAATCGACAAGGTTGTACTGTGGCCTAGGAATCAAATTGGTTGACTGTACAGCCAGCACATGTACGAGCCAGCGTATTTTCTCTTAAAGACAGCGCCCTGCATTATTTTTCTATGTCACAGTTATCTTCAAGCCTTTAGTAACTGCGTATCCTAGACATCTAAACTGCCTGATACGTTCAGCTCACTTTATATAAACCTGTTTTAATAGTATAATGTGCACTGAAAAAAATAAACAAAATATATTATAGCAAAATAACAATTTTCATAAAGTATAACGTTAAAGACAAAGATAAAGATAAAGACATTTATTCAGTAAGAAGGCCGCACAGGCACTTTTACACGTCAAGAATCTACCAGCGCTTCACAAGAGGAGACCACTGCTGAGAAGAAACGCAGCAAGAAACTCAGCAGTCAGTCATTTTTTTAAATATATTTGACATTCCAATGGTACTGCTAGTCTAGTTACTACTTAATATATACCTAATACACCATGCACACTTTTTTCAGACGTGTTCCTCGGTGAATTAATTAACATTTGTATGATGCTGACCCATTTGTGAGTTCACTAGGTACCCCCAAAAAAAAATTCAGGCAACATTTTTTGTATGTGAAAATGGAAGCAGACGAGCAAGCGAGTCACCTGAAGGTAAGTGAGATGAACATCGTGAACCATAAACACCCGCAACACATTAAACTTAATGCCGCTTTAAGTAGCGTGCTGTAACTTTCTAATTATCTAAAGTAGAACATAAAACTGGATACCTATATGTGGTCTTTTTATAATTGGCAGTATTGCATTAAGAGATGGTTGAGAGAATTAGGATCAAACGCCTCAGTGACGCGGTGGTGAAGCAATTACGCCAATAACTCGCTTAGAGCGATCTGCGCTGCACAACCCAGTAACGTCTCCAATGGATGTCAGCAGTCTGATGAGTGATGATGCTTTTAGTGTTTCGTAGTCTAACCAGAAACCGAGTCCGCTGTACGTCGTATTAAAGAGTCGTGTAGTCAGTTTAGTATTTTATGTAGCACGTTCTGAAATAATGCTCTTTTGTTTCTCATCACGAGAAGACGTGACTCAGTGGCAAGCACAATTTTGAATTTTCTCGCTGGTCGTCAAAGGTATAACGGCTTCATGTCGATCGGTCAATCGAGCGACGGTAAAGCTGCATATATTATCAAAAATGCACGCTTAAAATGCTGTTCGTATATTCGGTAACTCAACTCGCTGGTTAATCGATCGTCGAGTTGAGCAAGGAGTTCTGGAATATACATACATTTAATTTTTTTAACAGAAAAGCACCGTTTCCTTTTGCATTCTTAAGTATTAAAGACCGAAAAAATAAACTAACTAATCCAATAAAAAAATTAAAGTAGTAAAAGTCACTCCTTATAGTCCTTATATTAATAAATGGCAGATTTTCGACATGATTTGGGGTATTTTGCAATGTCCCGTTAGTGAACAAAAAAGTCTAGAAATAGAAATTAGCTTTCCTTGTTTGTTCTTATAATCATAACACTCACATTTCACATATCATTTTGGCGGTATAAGGTTTTGAGAAAATAAAACTTTAATTTGGAATGAACTTCCACAGTAAATTAACGAAATTTTCTACAAATTCAATGCTTAGATGTGTCTAAGGTTGTAACTCGTAAAGTATGAGAAAAAAATATGTTTTAACTTTCCCAAAAATCACTAAAAATATCATCTGTACTGTGAGTACTATCAAAGTATTCGATTTATTCTTATAAAAAATGTACGTTAAAGGGTTAAATGAAAAGCATGACTCTGCATCTCTATCGCTACAACCTAGTTGAAAAGGGACATCCGAGCGAGAATTAAGTCACATCTTGTGCTAGCCGTCCAGCAAGTGGTATGTATATTAAAATAAAGAGTAAAGAGTTTCACCAAGAAAGTATATTAAGAAAGGGTAGTCATACACACAGTAACAAGTACACAGGCCGCTAATTGATTGTAATTGTGGGATCTTTGAACCATAGACATTTGCATTCTCAAGACTGCAATCTTAAGACTGCGATTCCAAGACTGCATATGCGTTGGCAACCTTGAGGATTAAGATGGAATTCCTCTAATCAGCTAGTAATATCACCGGTTCTTACACCAATTATAATTTATTAAAATTAGGTACTGTTTGTGCGATGTTAGACTTTTTCCTCATTAGTTTTCTGTCGAAAATAATAAATGTAAAGCTGCGTATTTCCGTCGACTGTACTTTTTTTGCATATTTCTCAGCTACTTATCGAGATACATTATACTAGTCTATGTTAAATGCCGAGAACCTGTTGCCACCTTCCTGGAGAGATCCCTTAAAGGCATAAGTACGCCTTTGTACATACTTTTTCTGTTTCATTTTTTTAGCTTGTTATTTTCTGTTAGTGAAATAAAGAGTTTACAATTTTACATACATACATAGATTGCATGGTAAAAGGGTGTACAACTGTTTTCTAAATTTCAGCCTAAGATGGATGGTTCTCAAAAATAGTTACAAACAAACAAAGAAAACAAAATCAATAAATAGCATATTATAAATCTTTGAAACTACGTGACTGCAAAGCCTTACTCCCCGATATCGTAAACTATCGATTCACTGGCGCAGTATTTTTCTTTCCGTGTTATCTTGTTTACACACTCGAAGGTTTATGGCGATGTCGCCGCAGAACGTCCAAAGGGTCTTTTATGAAAATATTCCGGTATTTTCGTCAACTAATTTAATTAAATTCCCTAACCTTAAAATGGTCTTTGTTTCACCTAATTACCTAATTAGGTACACCCCTGTTTTACAGGTGTTTGTAATTTTGTTTGTTAATTAAGTGGGACAGTGACGTTTGTTTAGGTTGGGTTTTTTATAACATTCGTTCTTTTATTAGCGGCTCTATTCCAATTTTGTAATGGTTCACGGTTTATTACATAAGACATATTACTAACGGTGTATTGGTCGCCTTTACCTATAGATTTATTGTTGAGCTGCTGATGGTAAACATTTAACAACTACTCTGTGAACTAAACTAAATTTCGTAATTTAGTTTAAAAGTCATATGACGCTTTGAAAATAGTCTAATCAGACTCATAATACCATACATTATTTTACGTACACTTCACCTTATCCTATAATATGCACTTATCGATCCTACTAAATATCAACTTCTAAGTTCGTGTTAAGACACCCTATACTGGAAAAAACCGGTTATGTGCGAGTCGGACTCGCGTACCGAGGATTCCGTCCCGCCGCACAGTAGGTATTATTATAATCCGATTTGAATTCGATTTGGAATTCGAATCTGCGCAAGCCCAGCTCACACTTGACCATTTTTTTGTATTTGTTGTTTTTCTTTAAGGCTTCTACTATAATCAAACCGACGTTTACGTAAGTTTTACCGTTTTTACGGTACAACAAAAATAAAAATACGTTAAAGGTAAAGTTTCTTGAACGAGGACCTTTATTATTTTACTGCCTCTATTTTTATTTTTTTTGTACATCCGTCATAATAACACATATTCTGAAGAAAAAAAACCTCCCCACCAAGACCCGTAATAAATAACGGTCCAAAAGATACAGCTCTTTAAATTTGGGACGGACGGACAGCGCAAGCATATTAATAGGGTTCCGTTAGGCTCCCTTCCAGTACGGAACCATAAAAAGTTCACGCTCGAGTTGCAGACCAAACTTGGGTATAAACCAAAATAAATGTCCAGTTAAAGAAGAGTTAGCTACCGTAACGAAACTGTCGATTAACGTCAAACACATGCATTTTTGTAACGAAATTGTAAGTTAGATGATGTAAGTGATCATGTAAGTGACATTTAAATAGCGTCTTTATGTACATTTATTTTGGTTTTTACCCACTTGCCAAATTCAACACAGAGACATGCAACTTATACAATGCCTGGAACTATGTATACTAGGCTTGATTGTGCTCTACATAATACGGCCCGGCCGTCAGTAAATGGGTAAGGCCGCGAATTTTGACGAATTTGGAAGTTTCAAATTTAACATGCTCATAAAAAAAATTGGTAGGTAGAGGTTTCAAATCAATTTTATTATTTTACGCGATAAAAACTGTCAAGGTCGCAAGTGACATAATTGATTTAAATCCTTTCAAATAAATAATAAAAATATAATTCTGTCCAAAACGTAACGAAAGTTGTCAAATTTTTTCGACCACGTGTACTTAAAGCCCTGTTATTTTCACTTTTTTCAACTTCTCACGATCATGCTATTCTTTAAACAAAGTTTTATGATATAGCGATAGTTCTACCAATTGCGAAAAAAATATATTAAAAATTTTTACTTGTTTTATGTTGCATTCTTTTATTGGGCCACAATTCCACGTTTTCGTTACGAATACTTATGTGACGCTTTATAAAGCTAGATTTAAAGCCAACAGTGGTAGAAATTCATTTTTGTGCACTGGAAACTCATGTTCTAGTAGGCCAACACGAGAGAGAATACCAACCTCGTCAGTTTAATGCTTAAATGGCGGACAAAGGTGACGCGGGCAAAGTTTTTGTAAATTATCTAGTAAAGTGCTGGTGTGATTTTAAGGGTAAGTAGTGATTATTTTTAAGCGGTTGTTTTTTCATACGATGGGTTATTGTTATTCACGCACGTGACATGTATTATTATATTCAAAATATCGTTATTTCACCATGATAATCAATATTTTATAAAAAATACGTTACACTTTCGTTACGAATACATTACATTTTAACGAATCGTGACGAAAACATGTGGTAAAGGGAAGTGCACACAGAAAATATACGAACTTAAATGAGTTTTTACTAGATTTCCAACGACAAATACAGTAAGTTATTAAGATGAATCAATTTGATATTGTAGGTAGGTACGTACAGTAGGTATCTGAAGTCTACAAGCCTAAGGTCTATTTATGAATGAAACCAGGGTTTTGCCGTGTCGTGGCCAACGACGATAAAGTATAAAAGCGTCCAATCAATCAATCAGTATGAACGCAAATTAGCATTTCTCAATTTTTTTGCCACTTTGAGTGACATCAACAAAAAAATGGCAGGTATGTAGAGAATATCAAACTATGCAATAATTAAATAATATTTTAATGTGTCCGAATATAGTTGTATGGAACGTTCCTTTTTTTGTTACCAAAAACTTATGAATATCGGTTACAAAAAAGGAACTTTCCATACAACTATTTTGGGACACATTATTGGGTGCGTCCCACGAGATATAACTACATAATAACTATTTTCATGTTACTAACGTTTACGAGATATAATAAACGTTAGCTATAATAACAAAATCAATATTTTTATAAGGAATAACGGTCAAGTCATATAATATTCATTTTATATAATATTTTTTTATATAACACTCACAATGACTAATTTCAGTTCGTATAACATACATGACATATAGCGATCATAATACATATTATCTTTTAGTATAAGTGTTACAAGATATAATATCGTATGATATAAATGTGAGCGAGCGAAGCGAGCGAGCAAGACTTCTCTGGGCAGAACCGACTCGGTTAGGTTAGGTTAAGAGCAAAGCTCCCGCCTAGGCCTTCGAGGTTATTTTTTTTAATACTGAAAATAGAATTTAATTTCAAATAACATATGCATGTATTTATATTATACGTGTATTATGTTTTTTGATGTTAGATAACTTACAACATATTTATTATATTTATATTTATTGAGAACATATGCATAATATCATAAATGTTTAATGTTTTTTTAAACTCAAATTTGAGGCTATCGCTCTAAGAAATTCGAAATTCGAAAGAAGTCGTTCTAGTCGTTTTTATATAATACGTGTATTATGTTTTTTGATGTTAGATAATTTGATTGATATATCTTTTAAATCTTAGGTGTTATGAACGTTATACGTTTTAATAGTTATATAAATTGATATTATATATTAATAACGTTATACTTTATGGAAATAGATATTTTGAAATTATATCTTCCGTTCATTATATCCAGTGAACGTTATACTAAACGTGTTTATACAAAGTGAGCGTATATATTATGAGTGTTATATTATCAGTTGTTATATCTCGTATTACTTACCCCACATTATTAGAATATTATTTAATTATTGCATAGTTTGATGTTCTCTACTTACCTGCCTTTTTTTTGATTTGGAGATGTCACTTGGTGGCAATTTTTTTGAGAAATGGTCAAATGTCTCCTTTGTATTATGAAAAATACCTATTGATTACTATTTCATTTAAAAAGTTAAAAAAATATTCATTTAAGTAATTAAAAAAAATGTTGATTACGTGAAAATACTTTATTTGTATTTAGTCAATAAAAACTATTTTTTTTATAACGTGTATTATTTTTTGCGAATGTTTACCAGTGTGGTCTAAGCTTAATAACAACTTATGTTACGTTTTATAGTAACGTCACGTATTTTTTTTTATGTTACTTCTATGTCACATTGGTAAAAATTCGCGGCCTTACCCAAATATGAATGACATACATACATACCTTCACGCCTGTAATCCCAGAGTGGGGTAGGCAGAGTTACAAAATTACCTATGACTTAAAATCATTCAGTAACCACATTTTGCACAATCAGGCTAAGATGTTTACCAGTGTATTAGTGACAGGTGGCAAGCCCATCGCCTAACAGTACTACAAGCCTATATTCCCTTAGCCGCCTCTTACGACATCCACGGGAAGACATGGAGTGGCACTATTCTAACCCGGGAACCACACGGATAATAAATATATAAAAATGAATAAATATGAATATGAATGAATGAATGAGTAAATGAAAAATTTAATGAATATTTTATTTTAAAGTAAATCAGTAGTTATATGGCATGTCATCATCAATAATAATAATATTAACTAGCATTCTAACTTATAAGTCCACATCCACGACCCGGTAAGTCCTCGACCTTCCGCAAACGGCTGACTCAAGACCAAAGACTTAACTTACCACTATTGGGGAGGCACGGCGCATTAGGCCCGAGCACATTTTCATTATTTCCCTTTACGAGCTTGCGCCGAGGTTGCCCTTATATTTAGCAAATGTGCGTTTTATTCGGTTACTTAGTCCTGTCGTAATTGTGATTTGGTTAATTGTATGATGAACATATGTAGGTAAATATCTGTAATTACAAGCTTATACTTAAATTCTACAGGGATTATACCCGTTAATGGATTGAGCTGAGGACCACATCATGTAAACCCAATGAAAATGCAATATGATGGTATCTCAGAGCTGATCTGATGGTAGAGTTGGAAGGTGACGACAGGATCTCCTCTATGCTTAACGTAGACCAGGTGGGCTCATTGTCCCTCAACTATGTTTTTTTATTCGCGAGTGTGTTCAGCTTCCAAAAAAAAGAGGAACAAAAAGTTTCAGAACCGTATAATTGTGTACTAAAACACTGCCTGCAGCGTCAGACACAAAGGAAATTAATACATGGGGCGTACGATATGACCCAATTGCAATTCTGGTCGATGCAGACTGTAGCTAGTATAAAATTCATTTCTAGGTCAACCTACAATTAAATTTAATAGACGACCATGGCTACCTATTTTTAAACGACTTTAAAAAGAACGACGTTCTCAATTCACTGTATTTGAAATTAAAATAAATTACTATATTGTTGTCCAAGGTGGGCTGGTTTTCAAATAAAACAGGTCCTGGACATAAAAAAACGTGTATCGAGCTCTGACACGTGGTTCCCGGTACCCGCCTGCGAAAATTACAGTTCTGCACGTGTACTAAACCACGTTTTAAAATACATTTCCTAAAAAAATTAGAAATGTCTATCTATGTATGTGTATCTGTGTATCTCTCCTCTTCCGCCCGGACCTCCGAATCGACATCTGAAAAGCACACATTCTGTCCGAAAATACTTAAATTTTAATACAATTATCAAAACCAAAATTATATCGTCAAATACTAGGAGTGCACAAACATTAGAAGTACTTACTAAACCTACAGAAATGGTCGCTGTTTAGGGCGCGCCCGCTCGCCCTCCGCTGCGCCGCACCGTGCTACCTCCTACTTACTTCTGCGCTCCTGGTACTTTATTTAAACATGTAAGCTCTTTGGTTGGATGCACAGCTTAGTATATTAAAAAAAAAGGAAAAGTAAGACGCACTAGTGCAAATAAGAAAAGTAAAAAGCACTAGTTCGATAAAATCCAACTTTCCGCAAGATACAGCTACGAAAAGTACCACTCTTTGAGCAACTGTATTAAAATAGTAGTTTATGCAACTGATGCATAATGAGCATGGATCGGAAATTCGGATCGATATTTACCTAAAGTTGGCAAAATCCCGGAAAAAGATAGGTAAACATGGCGTCGGCTTCTTAAAAATATTATTTTAATAATTTAAGTTCTGTGATTTTGGGATTCTACAAAACGTTAATATAATAATTACTTTACATGTAGGATAAAACGTTCTGTTTTGCTCCTATAAATTCGTTAGGTTAATAAGTTACAGGTAAATTAAATAACATTTGGTTAAACATATACATGGAAAATAACTTCAAACAGTTAATATAAATAAATAATTATGAATTAATGCCGGTGTAATTTATTTATTTTGAAATCCCGGAAATTTTATATGAATTATATGATTGAGTCCACCTCCATACAACTGAACAACAAAGCCGGCGCTAAAGTATAGGTAAATATCGATCCGAATTTCCGATCCCTGATAATGAGAGGGCTTAAAATACGAATGTGGTTTTATGAAACGAGCGTTAGCGGGTTTCATAATAGGATCACACCAGTGTTTTAAGGCCTAATTATGTACAGTTGCATACACTACTTTATCTACACACATATCATAAGTACTCTAAGATGGGTTCAGAACCCGTAGAGATATGACCTGCAATGCTACTAGTGCTACCTGTAAAGTATCTATAGACTATAGATATTAAAATAATGTAATAAAAAATAAATTTGAACAAATACAAAAACAAATTATTTATTGTAGTAGTTGTAATTGACATTTACATTGGAACAATGGGATATATTTAATGGTCCTGGTTGTATTGCAGTGCGTGGGAGGGTCTTGGTTTGAAGTTGAAGAGCTTGATGGCATGTTTATATTTATGATTTCTCTATTTTGAATTGAATTTAGTATCTGGTTTGACACATTAACCTTATTTTTCTATGATTCATCAATATACTACTATAATCTTCGGGTGAAAATGTTTTAGCTTTTTTCGCTTTATATCCCTCCGATTTCCGTTTAAGAAAAGTAGTCAATTTAAAATATTTCGAAATATCCACTTGGTGCTTGATGTTTAGCGTGCTTTTGACCATTGAATAAATGGTCCACAGGCTGGCAGAACTGAATTTCTTTGATAAATCGGACATTGAAGTCGTGCGTTTGTTCATACTCCAATCTAAAAAATCTTTGTACGCCTTTTCATACTTGGGTCTGTTACAATCGTGGCTGCATTTATTATATCCGGCGGAGTGTGCATAATATCGTTCTCGGAGTCACTACTACTCATATTTTTAACTAAAACAACACAAACAGCTTTTCACAATCCTACTTTCGTAACAATAAAAACCAAAAAAACAATTCAAGCAAATGACAACAATCAAACAACAATAATAATGGCGGCAATTCGATCCTCCGTCAAGACGAATGTTTTTTTTAAATCATAGACAAATGAATGAAGTCCCTATTCTCATGTCACTCGAGATCAAAAATCGTGCAGTTTATATTAAAAAAACATTGAATTGACGTTTCTTATAAATAACTGTTTTAATATCTATGAATACTAGAATAGACACCCTCTTGAGTTTTGACAGCTATTCCAAATTTAAACTCATAACCTTACAGAATTTAGTACTGTAATTTTAACATTACAGTACTACCACAGATGAGAAAATTCTCATAGTTAAATTGGTTGTCATAATGCTGGTCATTTCCTACGGGTTTTGAACGCATAATAGAGGATTTATGACATGCGTGTAGATAAATAATATTTCAACATATTTCCAGATTTAGTTACAAGTCAATATATATATATATATATATATATATAGTTCTGGTTCAAAGTTTTGAACCTTTACTCATCGTCATCATTTTTTTTATCTCATTGTGTATTTCAGAATTAATGTCTATTTCATAGTGCAATGGTACTCATACATAACCTAGGGATCATTTAAAATAAGCTTTGTGTGAACTTTATAATTGTCGCCAGAATAGTACACTCACAAACAATTCTGGGGGCGATGACTAGTATTTATATGGGAAAAGCATCGATAAATCGAGTTTATTTTATAGGCGATATCTAGCTGTCATTTAATTTTACCCCGTATATTCCGAGGTCTGCTTATAAATGCCCTAAGTACCTACTGTAGTATGCAGATGTAGTGCATAATTTGTTTTCCTTCGTATTTTCACGGAAACGTACGAACGTGTCTTGCTATTTCAGTTGGTCACAGTACAAAAGTACTGAGGTTGACTGAAGAAGCATGACAGATACGAACGTTTCCGACAAAATACGAAGGAAAACAATTATGCACTACATCTGTGCCTGAGGATGTATATCACTTGTTAGTGGAATGTGTCCGGACTTAATCCAAGAGGGAAGGATTACTTATTCGACTCAATTTGAATATATTGAACATCGGTCTGTTTTAGTCCATTTTGGCAGAACCAGAGACAGATGCTGCAAAATTAGTTTATAGAATTTTGAACAAGTAATCCTTTCCCATCCCTTTCCTTTTTTTCTGAATGATATCTATTTGTATATTTTTTTATAGCTTTGTCCAATGGGGCTGCCGTGATCAAGATTGATCAAAGCTCCGTACTTTAAAGATTGTAAATAAATAAAAAGTAGTATGCCGTTACTTTGTACGTCAAGGTACTTTAGCGCAGTAGAAAGTGTCAGTAAGTCTTCTAATGGGGCGTTAGGGCCATTGAAAGATTTTGTCCAACTGGATACCGACACGATGAGATCTTAAATTTGTGCTCAGCTGAGGGGACGCATATTACTTATGTATGTAGTACAAGACTTGTTAGTGGGTTATATTCTACTTTCAAAAATAAGATTAATTCTAATCTTATTTAATTACGTACTGAAGCTTGGCGTTGTATTACAGTTTATTTTGAAATACGGTGGTGTTTTGGGTGGCTGCACTTTTGATCTGGCAGATAGCTTGCAGAAAATACTTTAATATTTATGATTTGTAAAAACCATAAGGCCTTTGACGTGTCATTGTATTATAGACAGTATGGCGGTAGAGTAGAAAAAAAACAACTCGTCAAAACCAATATTGTTTAATATCCTAGAACAGGGCCTCTATTCAACACGGTAAAAACTATCTCGGTTTTAAACTGAGGAATTATTATGACATAACATAACTATGCAGTTCAGTTTACGCTGAGAGAAAAGGACAAAGCTATATAACAGCTATAGCTCTGTCCTTTACGCTCCCCTTAAAGGGAACTGCATAGCTATGTCATAATAACTCCCCAGGTAAAACTACAATATTGTTTAATGGCTACTACCACATTAATCAACTGTCTTGGAGTGAGTCGTGGATTGTTATTGAAATTCCGGTTATCTTATCTCTTTTGATTTTCTGTTTGGCATAGTGGCACATCCATTGCAAATAAAGTATTTTTACTATCTTGCTCCCATTCAAAACGAACACACATTGTTTTTACTTTTTTCGTACTTATTTTACAGGTCTTCAGTTCTTTTTTAAATTCCTGTTCGTCAACAAGACCGTTTTTTTATTCCATGGAAAAGGCAAACGAGCGCACGAAACCACCTGATGGGAAGTGCGATCAGTGACCCATAGACATTTTCATTCTTAAGATTGCAATCCTAAAACTGCAAATGCTTTGCCAACCTTTATGGCTAACATGGAATGCCTCTATGCTAGTTATTTCACCGGCTGTCTTATCCCCACACCAGGACAGAACAATGCGAACACTGTTGCTTGGCGGTAGGTTAAAGGATAGAAGATGGTGGTAGCGAACAGTACAGACCCTGCACAAGGTTCTACCACAAAAAAAACTATATGTCAACAATAGGTATATAAATTCACAACCCTCTCACGACAATACGAGTACAAAAAGTCTCCCACTTCACACTCAATCGAGTGAATAAAGCATCAGTAAATGAACCGATGAACATCCAATAGCGAAGTTTCCCTCGGCCTTTCAAATGAGTAATTGTATAACGAAATGTACGTTTTGGTGAAAAACTGGGTATTGGATTTTTAACTACAAAGTTTTGTCAACATTTAATCAATTCGCGGAAAACGGGGGATATTTTATGTACTTATTATGAAACTTAAGGACACCAAACAAAATGTTAACTTCACAAAACAGAATTGATTTAAAATGAATACTTGAAAGAAACATTATCATTATCGGCTGGTGGATTTTTGAAGTGTAAAAGTGCTTCTTTATCTTCTAGTATTTATTTTCACGTCTATTGAATTGACACACTCGTATGATAGACAAAAGAGCTTATAACGCATCCACTACTATATTTACGCTAGGTTATAAAATTATCCGATACACATTCAAATCTATAATAACTAGCCGCGCTAAACTTTTGAATAAGTACCCTTTAAAGTAAGATGGCTCTTGTACGGCCTATATCTTACATTGGCCTTATTTTTGTTTTTTTTTTTTAAACTATTTTTTGAAATAAATATGGGCTAATCTAAAAAGGCCTATGTTCGATGTGCTCTAACAAAAGGTAATAGGTTTTAATAGTAAAAGATACATACGTAATATAGACATTAAACGTAAGTGTGTACAGCATTTTTTTACCGTTTGCATATTTATTGGTGTAACAATATCGGAAGCCCGTTGTTTCCCATAAATTTGTTGGTCATAATTGTTGTTGACATAATTATTGATTGTCATAATTTATATATCGCTCGAACCGTAAAATTTTCAGAATAATTTAAATATATCATGTGTAGATTATAGTCTTTGTTAGGTAAGATTTAATTTATAATAAATCTTAAAAGTTTCTGACATTCGATAATGTTTAGCAAATATTATTATGGCAAACGATATCTAGACCCGAAAATGTCAATTGTTCCAAATCAATTCAACCGGCTAGTACATCCTGTATTATTTCGCTTATCGCTAAGAGCGTCCTTATCGTCACGGAACACTTACAAAGGAATATCCGAGCGACAAACAACGATGACTCGTGTTAGCCTCCTGGGTCAAAGCCGCAGCGCAGTGAGACAATACCACGCTCCATCGACTGCAGAACTTCAGTTTAATTGACGGCGCGAGGGGTAATTTGTTTCGAATTTAATTTAAATTATTCGAATCATTTCCACTGGTTCGTTTAAAAACGAATGATTGTTCGTTTTAATTAAGGTAAGGTGGGGGAAGATTGAACGGTTTTTTGATGAGATGGATAGTGTTGTGTTAAAACCCTCGTAAAATAAAAAACTATTTACTTCCTTTCAATTGCATAAATTGGTAGGTATGGGCAAGGGCTATATTTTTGTAATCTGTCGATAAAACTCGGTTACGCCTATTCTAATATATAAAAATAATAAAATCAAATCAAATTTTGTCTAAAAAATTGACGGGTTAAGATGGAATGGTCGAGGGGTAAGATTGACATAGTGTCTAAAGTCTTTTAAATGAATGCAAACGGTTACTGTTGCTCGTTATTGTATAGAATTCCTTACGCTTAAAAGATACAGATGATTTTTGCGTAAATATTCCTGATAGGTAACAAGAAAAGTGCAGTTGAAAAAAAAAGTATTTTACTCTTACCCCGCTTCACAGGGAAAACGACAGTGATACTCAAACTTTTTATTGTATATTCTTCATATAAAAAAACGTAAACACATTTTTTTTTAATATTAAGAAGATCAGTTTGGAATTAAAATAACAGTTGCATGGAAACAATTATTTATTTTATAAAAGAAATGAATACAAAAAAGTAAGTATTTTCTTGCAGCATGACTAATTTTGTCACAAATTAAGGCACTTACATGTAAAATATTAGAAAATAAATATGAATCTGTGTAACAAATTAAGAAACATTTAAAATACAAAAATATACCAAATACTTAGTAATCTGTGTAGAAAATTTAGTCACAGACTTACTTACATTTATAATATTAGAAATCCAAATAAGTACTTCTAGTAAACTGTAAGAGGTTTTTTTTCTCCCCAAACAAAAAAATACAGATTTATTATTGATTTCACACAATAGTTTCACACAACACTTCTTAGTTACTATTTATCTTATCGTTATATTTGGTCAGAAAATAAACCTTACGTTAATTATTTTTTTAAGTGCAAAGTTTGAAAATATATGTCTTTTTCTATGACTTTCAAAAACGGGGGAAGATTGAAACATTACTATTTCAATGTTACCCCAGCGAAATTGGCTGGGTAAAGATGGAAACTTCTCGTAAATCTCAATATATGATTAATAGCTACACCTAGCAGAAGTAAATAAAAATAGAATCTCAAATAACACATAAATAGTCAGTCAGAACTTTTATACTCCCCTTATTAATCAAGTTATGAAACACGGGGTAAGATTGAAAATCGACGAATTCACCACGAAATGCAGACCTTCACAAAATAGCACATAACACACGTCTACTTACTCCGAGCGGTCACTGGCGAATGCCGCACATTCAATGTGCGGCGGATCGTAACAAAATGGCGGCTTAATGGATGATACCAGCACTAAAAAATTTAAACCAAATATGGAGTTATGTGAGACTTTTAATCTTTCCCCTTTTTTTATCTTCCCCCACCTTACCTTATTTCAATTCACGTTATAAACTTACATCCTGTATACGTGATGATGAGGTTTCTGTCGTGTATAAAATCAATTGGAAAATATTTTCACAGAAAATTAATAAGTATAGTCACTGATTTCGTTTTATATGATTTACATACATACATATACATACATAACTTTACTCTATTTCCCA
Source organism: Acleris emargana (assembly GCA_927399475.2). Lineage (NCBI taxonomy): Eukaryota > Metazoa > Arthropoda > Insecta > Lepidoptera > Tortricidae > Acleris > Acleris emargana. The sequence continues at coordinate 16,210,800 of OV656843.1, forward strand.
ATTGGGTAAGCTGATAGGTACCATGGAACGCCAGGTGCACCGGTCTAAATATGCAACATTCTCTTCCTCAACATTAATTAACCTCTTCAATCTCTTCATGCACGTACGTCGGTAAATTGAAATATTGAATCAATTATATAATTTGTTCGTTAAATTTCAGATACACAGTATTTATGCTCGTGAGAGTATTATATTCCATTAGGATGATGGAATGTTCCATACCTGTTATGACCATACATTTATGATTCACTTTACCGTCCTACGTAAATAAATATGGTTATGGAGCTATAAAATATCTAATTCCTTTCAGAACGTAAGGCGCTGTAGGGGCGTATACCGTTATACGAGTACCTTTTGATTTAGGTCGATATCTACCTAGCAGTAAATACTTTTTCGCATATATATAAAAACTCAAGGTCACTCAGAGGGCTATGCTCGGGGTTTCTCTGAGTGATAGAATCAGAAATGATGGTATCCGCAGGAGAACTAAGGTTACCGACATAGCCCGAAGAATAGCTAAACTGAAGTGGCAGTGGGCGGGGCACATTGCATGCAAGACTGATGGCCGATGGGGTGAGAAGGTTCTTGAGTGGCGTCCGCGGACCGGGAGACGAGCTGTAGGTAGGCCTCCAACAAGATGGAGTGACGACCTTGTAAGGATCGCGGGAACGCGGTGGATGCGAAAAGCACAAGACCGGTCTGAGCAGAGAGCCTTGGGGGAGGCCTATGTCCAGCATCTTTCGGCTGACATGATGATATAAAAACTCGTGAAGATGTTATGTTGTCTCCTTATCGCACAGTACCTCTAACCAACAATACTCGTATCTAGTCGGCAGTGGGTCCTACCTTTTTCAATGCTCAAGGGACTAGTCTTTGAGAACCAGGGCGGGACATATAGGTACAGGGTGTCTCTGGCCTTGGGGCTATAAATGCATGGATCGTTTCTACTCCTGAAACTGAACTTCTTTTGTTTTGTAAGTTGTTAAGAATATGCCAAACAAAAGAAATGTTTTTTTCATACAAGTAAAATGTAATTTTCAATGTACGCGATCCAATTCTGTATTTTCCTTTAGCCCTAGTACCAAGGAAATGTCGCCCCCGTACCATGAGATAGTGATTATTTGGCCAGTATTTAATACACTGATTTTACAATTAGACTTTTACATCAATAAGTTATCGAAACTTAAGTTATTTTCTAATGTTGCAGAACAAAATTAGGTCCGTTTAGCGAGTAAAATCGATCGTTGCATTAAAAGCCCCAAGGTCAGAGGCACCCTGTATGCTTAAGTACTTTCTAAAATAGGGTAAACTGAATATGATGGGATGGTCGCGACCCGGCGCACATGTTTTTCTTAAATCGGCAGGTAATGAGTCATTACCATTAAACATACTAATGACAATTTGAATTAGATTTTCCGTTACATGAATGTTTTCCAATTTGATCAATGGAAGAGTTTGTACTCGGTGTGCCGTACAAATTGCAAGTATTATAACTAGTTTTTTTTTGTAAGCTTCTCGAGTGAAAGTTCCGTGTTAGGGTACCGTGATGACACTCAATCAAGAACTACTTGAGGGTCCCAAGTATTGTTATACTTTGGTACACTAAGTTTTAAGCGAATGCAGTCATTATAACATGCCCGCAAAAGACCGCAAAAGGGACAATGTTCAGCGATGACTATTTAATGTGCCGTACGAACTGTCCCTATTATATTTACTGGTTAGAAAACTGAGTATGGTCGACATTGACGTGTTTAAGGGGTTATTAGTAAAAAAAACTCCCACCAGAGTTTTAATGACAAGTTATATTGTGTTGTCCGAAAGAGATACATCGCTTCAGGTGGGACCACACGGCAGAAGAAGGCCGAGCTGATAACATTATGGCAGCCAGGGTAAGACTAGAGTCAAACGCTGGGGCCGGTGCGACATGCCTTCCTGACCCGGCCAATAGAAGGAACACGTCGTAAACGAAATGTACTAAATCTTAACCAAACTTAAAATAATAATGTCCGGCGTGACCTTTGGACAAAGAGTGGGTTTTTATCATGGAGCTAAAGGAAACGAATTAGTAAGTTGCACACAATCTTTATTCCTACTCTTTCTGTAACATAAATAGATATACTTAATTTAATTGTAAACCTTTGGGTTTGAAGCGGCCAGACATTTTAAACATTAAAAGCTCAGCAAAAGCATGGGTCGTTCTTAGTTAATTACTATAGTTCTTATGATAGGTTCACAATTATCTATGCTAAAGTTGGTTAGTCCCTAAGGAACCTAATGCCATCAATTCCAATATCCTATTTTACTTTTATATCCTAATTCCCTAAAGTTTTATTAAATAGTTAATTCACAGACCTCAATCTGAAGTAACCTTACTGCAAAGGGCTGTCTGCAGCCAGATCAAGAAGGAGGATCAAGAGGATCAAGGCAGTGTGAGTTAAAGCGCGATGCTCTGGGCGTCGACTCTATGCAGACTCCTTTGTGCAAGCCGCACAGTAAGCGCGCAAAGATATAAGGTTCAGGCGGCGCAAGCAGTAAGATCCCCTAACATTGAAGAGCTCTAAGCAGTTTGTTGCAGAAGGATAAAGAAGAAAATAGTCAAGGTCTTGCTACACAAACAAAATGCGGCTGGTAAAATGTCCTAGCCCGCACTACTAAATTACACAAAAGTAGCAACCCTTAGCTTCTTCATTCACAGACTAAATCTCTTGTGCAAAGTGAAATTTACTAAACATGTGCTTTCAAAGTTCTGAAGAAAACGAAAGCAAACACAAACTTAACAGATGTCATGATATCAAAATTACTATCAGCACACAACTGTATGAAATCTAAATCTAAATTATCTGCATTCTAAATTATCTTTCTAAATCTAAATTATCTAAATTTGACTTTTCTAGATTTCTAAATTTATTCCCAAATTTGTATTATTAAAATTGTCTTCCTAAATTTCTAAATTTGTTCCTAAATTTTATAATTTCCCATCCAGCTGGAAAGAACCAAATTGCTTCGATTAGGTTATGCACATGGCAGAAAATAAGCTGAGAGCAGAGTAAAGCAGATCAAGAGATGCTTACCGGAGACCATCCAATAGAGATTATCTCAAACGCTGACTTTCCCTCCGTCCCGGCATAAATAACCCTCTCTTAGGGTTTGAACAACTGAAAGTTAACCACGAGGTTAAGAAACTTGGTTACATGGTGCACATGTATTATTCCAACAAAATAAATACTCACGATTTTGATACTGCTAAAAAATAACTCTTGAATCTGCTGCTCCTTTGCCAAATAAGCCACAGGAGACTTCTATCAAAATAAGGACCTCCGTCCTGCACAAGATGAATCAAGCTTCTTTTGTCCACACATCTTGGGATGCCTGTTATATGCACGATCTAGCCAAGATCGCTCAAGGACACAACCACGGGAGCACCCTGGAGCACCCTCAAATGAAGAAATTCTCCCACAATATTTACCCCAGAATTTACCCTGAAACGACTTACTTTCTAACTTTGGTATTACTGATTTGTAAAACAATAAAACCGTTGATTGAGAAAGCAACCATTTACTGTTCTTCCTGAATCCTAAATTCTTACAAAACTTTGATTCAGCAAATACTTTCATACATTTATGTAAAATGAAATAAAGTAATAAACTTTGATGTTTACTTTATTTCCCAACAATCGAGTAGAAAATCTAAGGCTGACAACCCTAATTCAAAATTAGACACCAAACGTCAATGCAGTTACCAGCCTCTAAAATTACTCGAGAATGTTGCTAGTTCTGAGTTTGGGTTTGTTCAAGTCATGATAAAAACGCAACGTTACACCGGCTAAAAAAGATTGAAGTCGTAATGCTTTACTCGGATTAAAAATGAAAATATATTTTCTAGTGAAGGCCAATACATAAAAACCAGAATGCCGTTTGTTTTGTAATCAATAATCTTTCGTTTACATTTTAATATTAAAGCGAATGCTGGTAACGCATACAACAATTTAGTTCTCCAATCAAAAGTACCTGGTTGTTAGAACCAATATACAAATGTCACAGATTTGGCATTTGCGCGGGATGCAAAGAGATCTATTTCGGGATGTCAGAACGGGGTTTTCGGGTTGTGTCGGGTCTGATAAGCATGGTTGGACGACCCCCACTCGGTATAGGGATCAGTCCATCGGAGCTCTTGCTCAGCTCTATCTTTCGTATTTAAGTATATTATAAGTAAGATGCGTATAAAAGTATGTTTCATATTTCGCACCATTGCCTTCTCAAATCACTCAGGTACGGGGATTGAATCCCATCCATACGATTCTTGTGGCTAACAGCAGTAGTATAATAGAATAACGCAATCTGTTTTATTTGCTGCAAGGTGTTTAGCCCGAAATAAATTTGTCAAGATCGTAGCAAGTGGAAAGAAGTGGTCTCTGCCTACAGCTGCTGCAGCTACTGCCTGCTCTGGGAAACAGGCGTGATGTAATGTATGTATGTATGTATGTATCTATGTATGTATGTATGTATGTTTAGCCCCAAATTCGCTGACAATAATTCTAAGCAGCTGATGTGGCGTGTTACTTCGTTGAGAAGCTTTCCATTGCCCTCTTATACTCCTATCTTCTCACACGGAGCTCCAGCTGGTCCGGCATACATTCTGTTAAAATTACTAATTTAAAACGAAGTCCTCTTTTAAGACGAAGTCTGGTATAACATCTCTCCACCAAGTTAAATAGTCTAAAATAGTATCTAAAATATATATTTTGCTTTCATATTTGCCATCTTGGTTTTGAAGATTAAGAAATATCTCACGTTCGAGTAATTTCGCATACAGCTAACCGAAACATCGGGGTAACCTATTGAATTGACCTTGAGGCAATATAAAGCACAAATCCCAAACACGTCAAAATAGTTGCACTGGAAAATGCGGATGTCGAAAAGCCGGTATTTCATGCAGGTTCGTATGATTCTGCTGCTTGGGCTTATGTGCAAACGGTGTACGCGGTGTACCTGTAGATGTCATAGATGGAGAAGACGAAGATGTCGATATAGAAGACGTTGAGTAACGTACTAAAGACGAGCTGAATTTGCCTGTTCTATTTTTAAATAAAATGTAAAACCTATTTCTTTTTTACTTATCAAATCGTCTTTATTTTATCTTCTTGTTAACTTAAACACTCTGTAGCTTCTAAAGTATTGATCTCAGAGTAAAAAATAAGTAAACGAATTTTGTAGAAAATTGTATGTATGTACCTACCTATGTAGTAACTTTTGTCAGAAGTAATCATAATGACATTCGTACAGATTTTCGACTTATGAGCAAGAATCTGAAAAAAGGTACCTTCCCTTACACCCTCAGCACACCCCCCAAAATACGTTAACGAATTTTGTAGAACATTGTATGTATTTAGTAATTTTTGTCACAAGTAATCAAAATGATATTCGACATATGAGCAAGAATCTGAAAAAGGATACTTTCAATCCCTCTTACCCCCTCAACACACCCCCCACCCTTGAGGACTTTAAGTGTGTTAATATGGATACCGCAAGGTATAACTGTACCGAATTTATTTTATTATAATTGTCTTGAATTATAGCATGCGTATCCTAACCTTCATTCTAAATGTTTCCTTTCGCTCCAACAGCTGAATTACTTCAAATAAATCAGTGTAAACAATATCATAATTCATAACAAATGTCTGATCAAACGGTTCACTCTCGGTAGCGAGTCATAGTTTAAACTGGGGCCTTATTCTACTCGATAAAACCATGTTGCTTTTGAAATGTTATTGTACGTAACGATACGATAGCTCTTATTTACTTCATAGTGATGGCAGCCGAGCTAAAAGCAATACGATAACAAGTCAAAAGCAATCTGTTTTGACCGAGTAGAATGGAACCCCTTGGCAAACAAGTCTTACAAAAGCAAGCTTTAACTTAAACATCTGAATGCGTTTTTATTTTGTCGCCTACGTTAAATAACTGATATATTTAGACGACGCGCTGCGCTGGCCTAGTTGGTAGTGACCCCTGCCTACGAAGCTAGCGGTCCTGGGTTCAAATACCGGTAAGGGCAGATATTTGTGTGATGAGCGCGAATATTTGTTCCTGAGTCATGGATGTTTACTATGTATTTAAGTATATATTTCTGTATATAAGTATTTATATCGTTGTCTAGTACCCATAATACAAGCCTAGAGCTTAAATTGGGACTAGGTCAATTGGTGTGACCTTGTCCCCTGATATGTCCCCTGATATTTATACTTTTAAATCCGCCATTTTGGTACATTTTAGGATTCGAACGTCAAACTGGGAACCCGAATATACATATTAGTCACACGGAAAAAGTGGTAAAAAAAAACAGTTTACGTAACGTGGGGATGCGTTGTGCGTGCGTTTCAGTGAACTGTGACCCGTGTAGATCACGTGACTCTTCGTATCACGTAATCTACCAGTGACGCGATTGGTTTAAAAATGAAACGAATAGAAACTCTAGTTAGCTTAGTGTACTGTGACTTGGCAGGGCCTCCTGACGCCGCGTGACTTGGCATTGGCGCGCAAGGCCGTCAATGAGCCTCTTTAAAAAGGCTTAGAGAGCTTGGACCCCACGGACCAACATGCAACTTCATGTGATCTATTTTGTACTCTCATATTTTTTTATCTCTTGGGCATATACATGATGCATGATGCTTACATAAACAAGTTTCGAAAACTAAGAAATTGTGTAGGATTAAACTAGCGCTCGACGCAATAGTCCGTCAACTAACGTCAACCCCATTTCGATAAAGGTAACGTTAAAAAATGTGTCAACTGTCAGACGGTGAGTGCCTACGTCAATTCCATAAATTTTGTAAGTTTCGAAAATCGTTTACGTTAGAATTAGGGAACTTGTCTAGCCTAACTGGTCATTTTTGAGGGATCTTCCGGTAACCTTCGGGGAGGGAAGATGGCCGATTGAAAGATGTCCGGCTTTTACTTATGATTTATTCTGTTTACTGATTTACTCTCCTCACTTGACACCGGCGAAATCACTGCGGAATACCGCGGTGGACCGCCATTAATAAAAAAAACGGTCAAGAGCGAGTCTGACTCGCCCATGAAGGGTTCCGTAGCAGCAATTTTAATAAACCTTAATCGACGTATTAAAAAAAAACTACTAACTAGATCTCGTTCAAACCAATTTTCGGTGGAAGTTTGCATGGTAATGTGCATCATATATATTTTTTTAGTTTTATCATTCTCTTATTTTAGAAGTTACAGGGAGGGGACACATTTTACCACTTTGGAAGTGCCTCTCGCGCAAACTGTTCAGTTTAGAAAAAATGATATAAGAAAACTTAATATCATTTTTGAAGACCTATCCATAGAAACACAACTGGTATGGGTTTGATGAAAAAAAAATGAGTTTCAGTTCTAAGTATGGGGAACCCCCAAAATTTATTGTTTTTTTTCTATTTTTGTGTGAAAATCTTAATGGGGTTCACAGAATACATCTACTTTCGGAAGTTTAAGTTTCGGAAAAATGTGGTTGTGACATACGAACGGATGGACAGACAGACAGACATGACGAATCCACAAGGGTTCCGTTTTTTGCCATTTGGCTACGGAACCCTAAAAAAGAAGAAGATGGTCATTTTTGATGTGCGCTGCGTATTCAAATAAAACCAACTGCCTAATCCAATGATTGATCCATGATTAAACAGTATTAATTGTTCAGCAGAAACAGTCATCACTGAACATTTTCGATGCTCTTAATTAACTTGTAGACGGCCAATCAGAGCGTGGGTGGGTTAAATTGGCAATTAGATTACCTGCCTGTGGAATGGCCCGCGCCGATCAAGTTTAGACTACTGATTGGATCTAAAAGGCGCCTAGCTTCATTACTCTGGCTACAAAAAACGTAATATGGATGGACGTAATGGAGTATGCATTACATAAGGTGCTAACAAATTAGATACCGATATTTTAAGAGATGGTACATTACATCAAAACAAGTAACTTTAAATATAAAGTAAGTAAACTTTTAAAATGTTTTTTTTATTTTCATTTACCGAACAAAAAAAAGAAATTAAAATTGTGTCTAAACATAATCACCTGTGCAATTAACTGACAAGATGTTGCCTATCTAATTTGTTAGGCACCTTATATACTCCATCGACTTACGTTAGGTTCTTTACTTTTTAACGAAAACTACGTGATATAGTTTGTCACTCGTCTCGTCAGCCAATAGAAGCCGAGAATGATACGTCGAAGCTCCACAAAACATTTTAATTGACTGTGTTATGGTTAGCTCTCCACGTACACGCTTTCTAGTTATTTATACGTTTATTCGAGAAATTTCGAACATTTGTGCCCGTAAATGCCTAAGCTTTAGGCTAAAGCTTAAATGACTAAGATCAAAGTCACTTGGTTCAGTTTAATGACACTTATTGAAGTACCTTAACAAAGGAAGTTTAGCATTTGAATCCACGAAGACGCTGACATTAAAGTTGTACGATTGTGAAAAAGAATTAGAATCTTGTAATCTTTTTCTTATACTGTTAAAACCTACTAGCTATTTAAGAGAAAGGGTGTTCAACTGTTTCTCATTATTTCTCGCCAAAACAGACAGTTCTACCTCTTACTTAGCGTTATGCATCTTAACTAGGCTAGCCAAGATGCAATTTTTTGAAAATCGTAATGTGGTGACAGATCGTTTCGAGCGCTATGTCAACTTCATTAATTTAGATTTAATAGAGAACAGGAACGTAAGAAGCGTTTAGGTCTTAGCAAGAACAGGTTGACGTAACTTTCAGGGGTTTTATAATCTTAAAAATGTCGTTGGGTCGGTCGAACGAGTCAACGCGGCGCAGCGGCGAGTTTAAGTAGTCGAGTGCATTCTCATTTAGGCAGCCTTATACGTTCGATCTTATCGACAGAAGCCCTGCTGCTCGCTTACTCGTTAGACCGACCGAACGCAATTGACAACAATTCATTATGTGCTAAGGTAGTAAAATAAAATACCGTTTCTAGATTTTACACTGCTGATTACAGTAAAAATATCTTTGGATTTTTTTTATGCAGTAGTTTTTTATATTTAGGAAAAACAGTAAAAAAAAGTTGAATTGTGAATGCTAGGAATACACTTATAGTCCATTTATTTAAAAAAAAATATATACAACTGTCATGTTCATTTTTTATCTGTCTGACGAATGAAACTCAAAGCAGTTGCAAAGCAGTAAACGCAAAATAGTTTATTTATTTTAATGGCGTCTACAAATTATGTAATTAATTAAATTACGCAAAATAACAAATTTGTGAAAGAACGGCAGCGAATGATTGACAAGTGAGTGACATGACATGGCAGTCAGTTCTGTATCTGTTTAAAGTTACTTTTTTTTATTTTATGTCATGCTAAGATCACCACATCAGTATTCCTAATGACTATTTAATGACTATTTAATGACTATTTCTTTAATAAATTATTAACGACGAATTTAAGTTAAATAAAGAAAAACTGAGAAATACGGGTAGTCTAATTTTTAACCAGCTATTATAAACGCGAAAAATAAATAACGCTTTTTTTTTTAATGTTGTCAACACCACCCCATGCATCGTTGATTGCCAAAACAGAAACTGCGCGGAAAATCAACAGATTGAAGTTTGTCATAACAAATCAAAAGTCAAGTTCAAATTACCAACACGTGTCACTTCCAACTTTGATGGCGTGGAATTATTAAAAGTATAAATGTAACTTCATAAAAAAATGACACGTGTAATCCAACTTCACGTGGAATTATGAATAGTACCTACCTTCCTTTAAAAAAGTAGAAGTAGAACTGCTGTTGTTTTTTTTCTGGACCCGCACGAATGCTAGGCCATTAATCAAGTATATTTGGCATTTATTTTTAATAAAAGTAATGAAAGTATCGCCAGATCTTTTACTATTGGAACTATACAGGATGAGCACTCCAAATGGGTCGATAGGTGGAAAACACAAAAACTAGGGTCATCTGTTCTTAAAAATCAAGGCCTTTTCGAAAAGGGAAAACTGCATTAAAAACCAGACAAGGCACATCGTACCATGCTCAGTGAAGGGTTCCGAACTCGTTACTACAAACACAAAAAAAAAACTATCTCGAGAAACAACATGTACTTATGAACTAATTTTCTATTTAAATTTATTTGATGTGTCTTAGATGATTGATGATGATTAGATGATTTTAGTAGCTATTTTTTTATTTTACTATAGCCGCCTGTACCTCAGGAACCAATCAAGTCTACTTAGTTGAAATAGTTTACCTTTTAAGTTCGTTATAGGTATGTATGTGCTTTCATTTAAGATATTTAAAAAAAAAATATCACCTGTAGTTTTAGCTTCGTCGGCGATTCCAAAAAATTCCGAAATTTCATAACTCGGAATGCAGTAGGTATGTTTTGATAAGAAATATTTTTTTGGTATTGTTTATTAATCGAACCTAACCTTATTCTAAAATAGCTCCAGCATAACAAATCATTCCGAAAAATGAATATTTGGAGAAACATAATTCGAAATTTTAGGGTGTTCCCGTCCCATTTTATCCTTGAATAATTCATGATAGGCTATCCACTGTACTATTATAGTTACGTAAACCAGGAGTGTGTATTCCAATAGTTATGTAAATTAGATTGGCCGGCAGTGTAATCCGTTTGCAACGAACGTTAGCCGCTCGGCGCTCGGACGTAGGCTTTTAGGTCATCGGGAGGCACTAAATTGCTTCTATTTCTGAAATGTGCTAAATTCTGGAAGTTAGCTGTGGCTAGTTCAGCTGCATCCGAAATATACATTTATTAACGGACGGGTTTCAAATTCCGAAGCAGCTACTGAAGATTTTCCCAGACTGATTTTCACGATGGTACTGTCGGTTCGTTTTATTTGCCTTATGTTTAGGGTTGGAATGTTTTGGGTATTTCACAAACAGATTCGTTCCGTAAGTATTTCATTACGGTAAAAACATTTGGTAAGTATATAAAGTTTTACAAATACTTTTTAAAAACCGAAATCTCTTCTATTTATATTTTTTTATAAGAGTGGGAGGCAAACGAGCATGTAGGTTACCTTAATGGAAAAAATCACCACCGCCCATAAACACCAGCAACTCAAGAAGAGTTGTCGGTACGTTGCCGGCCAATTAGGGAATGTAAGTTCTTTTCTTGAAGGCACCCATGTCATAACTGGTAAGAAATACCGCCGAAGGGAATTCGTTCCACAGTTTTACTGTACGAAATAATATTTTAAAGAGATCGCATAAGGGAATTCATTAGTTCGCCTATGTTTGTTCGTGTTTGTTATTTGTCTTAATTGCATTGTGTTATAAGTTACCTTTTGTAAAAGACACAAAATCAAATAAAACACATCACATCACAAAACATATCTTAGTCTATTTGTGCAAAATGTGGTTACGGAATTATCATCAAGTTTTTAAAGTTGTCGGTAATTCTGTAGCTCTGCCTACCCCACTCTGGGATAACAGACATGAAGGTATGTTTGTATGTATGTATGTACCTATTTAAAAGACACTAAAAATTTCTTAATTTTTTTTTCATTGCTGCCTACTCTGAAATACAGGATGTCCCAAAAATAGCACGTTACCAGTGACACCGGAGATGTTGCAGCCTTTATTTTTCATATTTTTTGACATTGTAAGTGAATTTTAACAGAAGATGTCATTAATTTGAACATTTATTGTAAATAAACTTATGACAGTTAAACCTGTTTTTTATTATCTTTGAACCTTGATCAACCAAAAATCAATGCTATTCTGCAAAAGAGCACAAAAAATTTGATATCGTAGATTACACGATCATTTTTTACATTACTAGAATTGGTTTCCGGGGATCCTTATTGGGAAAAGTGATACGAATTCGTACTTTATTGCATTAAGATGTACACACGTCACACCATTTTTGAATTGGCATAACATACGCATTTTTTAAGTTATTTGCTTATTTCGTTTCTTGTTTAAAAAACGTGGCAGGTGTTCAAAGTCGAAATGACTGTTTTTCTGACAATTTAAGTCAAGTTTATTCCAGTATTTTCCAACTGTTACATTAGTAATTGACAAAATAATGGTTTTTTTTCGTCTTAATTAACTATTCATGATAGCGCACAAATAAAAAAACTAAATTCTAAAGCTGTCCAAGTAAATGCGGGCACTTACAATGTCAAAAGAGGTGAAAAAAAAGAAAAAAATAATAATTGTCATAACTTGAAATCGGTGCAACTTTAACTGAGGTCATGTTAGGCTCGAATGGTTGGTCTGAGGCTGGGGAATCTCCGGTGTCACTGTGATGTGCTATTTTTGGGACACCCTGTATAGTTTATTTCCTAATGAGCGGCCCCAGATTCGTACCATTAGAGGGCCGGGTCGCATCCGGCGGATGGAATGGCACACTAATAAAGAACCCTATTAAGAGAAATACAAGGAGAAATATTATTTTACATAAATATGTGCTCATTAAACCAGGAAACTAGTAAAAACTTTATTTTTGAAGGCCCAAATTCGCGAATATTTTAAATTGTGATAGCTAATACAGAATGATTTTGGGATCGTGATCACATAATTGCTTCTCTAACTCAGAATATGATTGAGAAGTCATCAGTTTTTTTTTAAGTCAAAGACAAAATAAATTAAACCTCTAGTAATTTTGGGTGTTTGTGTGTGTGCCAAATAAGGAAGAAGGCCAATGTTGTGTCGTATCAGGTGAAAAAGCTGGCAGAGAACAGAGAAAAGTAGCAATGCCTCCACCGTCAAGAGCCTAGCTCTTAAGTTAAAGGATGATGATAATGTGTTATTTGATAGGTATACTGGAGACTATTTTCTTCACAGACGTATTATAAAATAAACTAAATCGGAGTCAAGTGTCCACTTTTCAACCATCCGCTAATAGTTAAAGCACAATCTAATCCTTAAAAAAAGCTTTCTTCAATACCCTGGTTATTTATAAATTATTTTCTTTATATTAACCATTTCAGTATACCTTTTGTATACCCCTAAAAAGAGTGACTTTTGTGAGATTAAACTACATATTATAGTCTTTGAAAATTGAAATAGGCAAAGATGTAAACACAACCAAACGAACCAATTTACCATTAATACTCGATAATTACATGCTTTTAGATCAAGTGAGGTCTTAGCACACTTGATCTTTACATTCACATAAAATTTAAATTTAATAATTATTCATTATAGGTTATTTTAAATAAAAACACACTTGATGAATATTTGAGGTTATGTGTCAAATTGTAATAATTTGTTTACAGCTTTGGCAAATTCAATTGACACAGACTATACATACAGACATTTACGCCTTGATCCGAGGCAAAGCAAGGATTACCAACAACTCTAAAAACTTGTTGTTAATTCTGTAACCACATTTTGCACAACCAGGCTAAGATATTAACCAGTGTATATTAGGGACAGATTAAATTATGACATAGGTAATAATTTATTGATAAGATTTAAAAAGTATGTATGTAGTTGCCTTAAATCGAATTTCAATTTTTTTTTAAATTCAAAAGCTTTATCTTGTCTGGGGGACACCGTTGATGTAGGAAAACATATCAATCTTATGTGGTCATCTTGCACCGTCTTATATACACATACGTAGGAGTTCTTTTTTTCCTTTTCTCTCTTTCTATCTTAAGATTTTGGTGTTTTCCTGCGGAAACTACGCAGGATATTTGAAATATTTTTTAATTTGCTATTTATAGATTTATATAATGCTAGACTAAGTAGTACCATTGTAATATTAAATATATTAAAAAAAATGACTGACTGCTGAGTTTCTTGCGGCGCTTCTTCTCAGCAGTGGTCTCCTCTTGTGAAGCGCTGGTAGATTCTTGACGTGAAAAGTGCCCGTGCGGCCTACTTACTGAATAAATGTCTTTATCTTTATCTTTATCTTATCTTTAAATCCTCAAACTTTATGTTTCTATTGTCCTAACATCTTGTATTGATGAATTCTGTATTAAAAAAAACAGAATATTTTTATGATTCCGATAATTCACGTAACACGAGCCGAGATTACTTATTAAGATATTAAATTATTTTCATATTTCCACGGTTCAAAGTTACGAAGTTGTTTATTCGAGAATGATTTTCACAAAATGTTTACGGTTTTGAAATGACTTTTCCTTTCTTATTTTCTTCTCGATATCTATAATTTAAAATTACTTACCTGAGTACCTAAAATTCAATATCCAATTCAGCAATCTGAAAATTCAGAATTATTCAAAAAATAAAAGCAACTCTCATATGGTAAACCAAATTGAATAATTCAATGCCTAATTGAGAATACACGCGCTAAAATGTGTTAGTTACGCTCTGACGGGACTACAGTAAAATGGGGTTAATTTGATATTTTTATAAATAAATCATCTATAACTCCGGCATTTAATCGTAAAATAATTTATTAAAAATATTATATTCGCGACTACTTATTTGGAGTAACTTAAGCAGCTTGAGGGGACTACGGTAGATGGATTAGAAGGAAAAGAAAATTATGCAGCCTAAAATCTTGTTTCTTAAAATGGGGCTACTTTGATTATCGCTGTGTTTATATCACAATATCAAAGTCATCCCTGAAGCATGTCAAAAATTAGAGGATTGTCCAAAATCCAATTTGACTGAAAATACTTCAACTATTAATATTTTTCGCTCGCATAATATGAGACATATGAAAGTAATGTCGCGAAAAACCGGACATTGCACAAAATCGTCGATTCTATAAATTATCAAAGTTGCCTCGCGTTTCTTAAGTCACCCCATTTTACGGTACCTATTTAAACTCGCCGGTTCGCCGCGTTCACGCGTTCACTCGTTCGACCGACCGAACGCCGTTTTTAAGAGAATTACACCCCAGAATGAAACACAATGAAAATAAAAATAAAATTTGTTTTCCTTAATATAATTGTCGCAATCATAAAAGCAGAAAAATATTTTTCAAGATTTTTAAAAGTTTGATTCAAGATTATTCGGAGAATAATGGCAATTTTAATGATTCGTTTTAAGTAAAACTTGGAAGCGATGATTGGGAGTTTGCACACTGGGAAGTTTTAAATCCGTATTTTTAAAGTTCGTAATAAATATTTGGAGACTATGGACCTACTCGTGCTACGGCCCGGCCGTCAAAGAGTTTTAATGTAAAAAACAGAATGTTTGGGATTGTTTGAGAAGGTTTTCAAGGACTGTTGGAAACAAATAGAGCAGCACGAAATGATAATAAAATGAAAAACGAAAATTTTGTAAATGGTTTCAGTTAGGTAATGGCTTTAATTCATTTGGTAAAATTATAAAAATTATAAAAACCCCGGTCAAGTGCGAGTCTGGCTCACGCACCAAGGGTTCCGTACCGTCGTGCAGTAGGTATTATTAAATTCCAATTTTAATTCGATTTCGAATCGAATCAGCCCGAGCCCAGCTCACCCTTGACCATTTTATAGTTATTTGTAAGTTGAAAAAAAAAATCTTGTATTTTATCCCACTTTTTTATATTTTTTTATTTGTTTGTAAAGAAAAATCAACTCACTGTTTATTACGGTTTAAAAGATACAGGTATTTTGGGAAGTTAGGACGGACGGACGGACAGCGTAGGCAGCATATTACAAACAATTAGATAACATACCAAAAGCAATATAGTTTTACCGAATAGAATAGAGCCCCAGATTGCACCCATGGATTGCGCGTTTAGACATGAAATATTTGCGACGATCTAAACAGAATGAGCAATGTAATGTAAACAGTTGGCGAAAGTTAGATACATCGTTTACAGTCGCATTAAAACTGAATTTATTAGTATATTACAAACGGACGGATGTCGATTTGTAAATACCTACAACATAAATTACTCTGTTTACTATGACTTAATTAACACGGCGAATCATGGGATTCCTAGATTTTAGGTATATTTCTACGAAGTCGATATATTTGGCTTACTTGTGAATTCTTGGTATGTTATACCAGTTTATAATTATATGATCTATCTAGTTGTTATTGTTACTGCATAACTCAACAGCCGGTTGTTTATGGAGTGACACGACATTGCCAGGTAATATCATATTTTATCTCCCTCTTTCTTTCCTTTTCTTGCCAGTAAAAAAAATATTAAAAAACATAGCTTTAATTGTTGTTGGTAATTCTGTAGCTTCGCCTACCCCACTCTGGGAATGAAGGCGTGAAGGTAGGTATGTATGTATGTATGTATAGCTTTACAAAAAACGGGACCAATTATTTAATAGGTAACGTGTAAGAGATCATTAACCATTTTTTGAGGTTGATTACATTTTTTTGTAAATACAGTTAATACTTTAACTTTTGTATCTATCATTGAGAATGTCTATGAGTCACAGCCTAGATGCCACTTATCAGGTGGCTCGTTCGCCTTTACCATGCCATAATT
Source organism: Acleris emargana (assembly GCA_927399475.2). NCBI lineage: Eukaryota > Metazoa > Arthropoda > Insecta > Lepidoptera > Tortricidae > Acleris > Acleris emargana. Next base: position 16,227,197 of record OV656843.1, read on the forward strand.
TAAAAAAAACATGCTGTAGGTACTTCATCAAAACGTAATATTTATTTAAGAACCGGCTTACCAAGATTTATTTCCAATAAAGAGATCAGGAAAATAAAAACAAAACATATTAATTCTCGTGTTTAATTACTTATTCACTTAGGATAAATTACAAATTAACACATATATCGTAAAACAGCTCTTTGACTAGAATAACAAATGATATTTATATCTACGCAAACATTTACCATTACATAACGATATTTAAATCTTTCACCATACATAAAGACATACTATTACTTCTACTTTACAGTTTAGAACGTTTTCTATCTAACAATAAAACATTGACAAAGAGATTCCGTCACCATCCTCCAAGATTGCGAAAATATTGTACAAAATAACAAAGTTTATTCTTTGGTGCAGCGAATACTTTCAATATATTATAAAATACATTTTCCCAACATACTTGCCAGACAGAATCTATTTGAAGGCATGAGCAGTGACGAAGTACCCGTACGTGAGGTAAAGCGAGTGTCTAACACTAAATTAACTAGCAAATCGGACGGCGCGTCGCGCAAGCGCGGTTGGACTAAGTACAATAGACAACGCGGGCGCACCTAAGCTTCACTTAAACTTTTCTAAACATAACGGCAAGTAAACACCACAAAGAGGGAAACTACCATTAATACTCATAAGAGGTCATCTCAACAACGTGAAAAATAATATTGGGTTTAATAAAACATCTGCCGAAATCGGGAATCCAACCAGTGAACTGTGAAAAAAACATCCTGTATTTATTTTAGCAAACCAACATGGTCATCGATGACGCTGTTTTTTCCAAAAATAACATAGTTATAAACTACATAATGAGTAAGTAGGTACTAGAAGTTTGAAAATAAGATAACATGTCCAATGAGTAGAACATGCTATTTTTAATATATAAAAGGTGATTTCCTTAAATTTTGGCATTCGTTTTTGCCTTCCTGTAGATCCCAGAAGGAGACATAAAAATAATTTCAACAATCTCAATAAACTCTTTCTAAACCTATGGAATACTTCAAAAATAAAATCTTTAGAAATACACACTAAAGTAATACTTCAGTAGTAAAGCTAACGATATGAAGGAACCCTGTAGAAGAAATCATTACGACTACGATACAATACCTAATAAATAGTCATAGGAAACTTTTAAATTTGGTCACAGTTTGGTCAGGAGGGTCGAGAGGAGACGGTCCGGTACGAAGCGACTAAAATAATACGTTGAAACACCGAAGCTGACTCTGTCGAACCGCACACTCAGTTATTGTCTTTATACGCACATCTAGCTATTCTATAATACCCATTTATAAAGCGTCGTATGTGTTTACTTGCGGCGGGTGCTGCGGCCAGGAGAGGAGGAGCTGCTCGTGCTCGTCAGCGGAGCGGTCCAGGCTGCCGTGCTCAGAGAGCGCGGGGGAGAAGGCCAGGCCTCCGAGGAGCGCACCGCTGGAGCGCGACTGCTGCCGGCACAGCGGCCGCCGCGTCGGCGACTCGCTCTCGTCCGACATGGCCCGCGTCACCGTGATGCGCGGGGAGCGCCGCCGCCGCCGGTCACGTGCCGCTCCCTCCTCCAGCCCCAGAGCACGCCCCAGCACCACGTGAGGCGGCGCGCGGATTATCGGAATGGCCGACACACGCGGCCGCGGCATTTCCTCATGCTGAGAATCCTGCAGCATATTACAAGACGCAGCGCGCTGCGCGGGTCGCTCCGACCCACGTATCCCCATCACCGCCGCATCTGACAGCCTCCTCGTCGTTGGCGGCCGCACACAACCAGACCCCGCTGATAGGGACGGTCGTCTCGACCCACACGCGCTCGGAGTCCTCGCCTGAATCTCCTGAGTCACCTCGCTCTTTGTCATTCGTTTCCTTCGATAATTCCTCAGCGAATCTCGTAGCGGTCGGCTCCGGATGCCATACAAAATGCTGTTAACTGGTGGCGCAGCCGCAAGCAGCGCTGCCGATATGGCAGCTACTGGTTGCGGAGGGATAGCGACAGCGGGCCAAATCAACACGCAGTAGTATGGGAAGTAGAGAATTGCTAAGGAGCCGAGTGGTTGTATTATCACGGATAGAGCTCTGCGGCGTGCCGGTGGCGGTGGTGAGAACGGGTTCCGTTGGTGCGTGACGGTCACTTGGGCAGATAAGGTGACTTCATAGATGGCGGCTGCGATTCTGTGGCGATGATAGCGGGCTATACGGAGGATTTTGAGGCTGCAGAGGAGTACGAGTAAGACCGGGAGGACGAGGGTGAGTAGGGCGTAGACGAGGCAGAAGCCGAGGGCGGCGGGGCCGGCGCCGCAGTCGGGCGCGCAGTTGCCGAGCCCCGCGCTGAACACCATCGGGGGGTGCGCCGCGGCCAGCGGGACCAGGAGTGCTCCCATCACCATCCAGCCACCCACGACGCTTATAATCACCTGCAACAACAAAAAACAAGAAGTTTTGTTTAACAATTTTATAGACAAGGAATGATAAAATACGGTCAAGTTACAAGAAACAAATGAATTTATCAGATTATATCGAAATGTTTTCTATAAAAAGGTTCAAAATGAACCTATATACAAACATAGCCTATTTAATGTTAGAAAAGAGGCAACAAAGAATAGAGTATCGAGTATTCCACTGTTGGGCAGTAGTACGCCCTTCGTTTTTCCACCCATCTCACGATGTACGAGATTAGATGTATTTATAACATTTCATAAGCCATTTATAGCAGCGGATTTTCAAGGATGTTTCACTAACAATGACTTGTTCGCGTCGTGTAATTTGTCACTTATACATCAATGTATTATGCCATGTATTTCTCCCTTGCACATGTCAATCACCTTGCACATGTTATATACTCGTCGATATTGACGTCAAATTTTTCATATTTTTTCGATAGGTACATATCAAAAACCCAACCCATTTCCAAATGACCTAGAAAGTTTAAATTTAGCATCCAGCTAGGTAATTGTGTCTATGCGCAGGAAATAATCAGGAAACAGTGAATTTATATAAGTTTTTTTTTCAATCATTCGATTTTACTAGGTAAAACTTAGTGCCAGCCAAATTATAAAAACAATAGTTATTTGTTCAACAAGAGAGCAAAGTTGGTTTTTGCTGCGAGTGATGATTTTGAATCCCGAGTAAGCGAAGGATTCTATTATTGAATCACGAGCGTAGCGAGTGATTCTAGGTTAGAATCCTGAGCGTAGCGAGGGATTCAAAGATACGAGACGTAAAAAACTTTGGTCTCGTGTGAGACATACAACTTTTCACCTCAGCAGCGAGAACAACACAGCGTGAAGCGGGTAGGGCCAACGCAGGTCTTCCGTTGTGACCATTTGGTGAATACACGACTAAATTACGACACGATCGCATATGCATCAATCACAAGCATTTTTGCAAAATACTAATAAAATAAAAAGTGGAAAAAATAAACATGAAACAGATAAAACCTGTCACTCAACTTGATAATGCCGTAGTGCAAACACAACTTTATACAGCTTTATGTAGACTGTGGCTTTAAAAAAAACCTAACTAGGCCTTGTCTATGGCTATTGGCTACAATAATCCCGCTATTTTTGAAATGCGTTCTGAAACTGCCCCCGCGGTTTATGTCACGAAATTAAAGATTGTTAAAACGATAACAAAATTATGTAGATACATGATAAACTTCTTATTTTTCATTAATTTTGTCTTCAAAACATTAAATTAAAAAAATGATTGTACCTACTGTATAAAATAGTTATAATAAACACATTTCAAACTTTAACAGATAGTTTTATTTGCAATTTTACGGTTATGTGTGCATCCGAACGTGCGTTTCTTTTTGGGCCTACTATGTGTGGAATTTGAAAATCGAACTTCGAATCAAGTTGTTCTATCTCTCGCTTTTTTCCTATCGAAGTGAAAGTGACAGAACAAAGTGAAGTTCAATTTTTTCGAATGTTGTGAGTAGCCCCAGCACTGCTCACGGCATTTAAAAAAAATAATTAAAAAGCTACTTTGCCTCTCGCTCGCAGCAAAATTGAATTTTGCTCACTGTTTTTAAGCAGCAAAACCTGCTTGTTTGAGCTGCTGAGGTGAAAAACTTCTTTCTTCCTCGCACTAGTTTTGAATATTTGATTTACTGGTAAAATGTAGAATGTCAATAGAGGAAAAAATATTGTAGACGTACTTTTGAATAATAATAAATTAATTTACAAAAGTAAAAGTAATGATATCCCACCAAATACATAAATGTGAACATGGGAGCCAGTATACAATAGAGTACGCGTGTGCGTTAAGTAACTTGTTTAGCCTCACTATACTATACGCAAAATTAAGTGGCGAGTCAGGTAATAAATCATCGGAATCATGTTATTTCTTTCGCACCTGTACGATCTTATGGAGCGAGCACGGGAACAATAGTGCAGGTAGCGGTAGGCACAAAAAGTAAGGTAACTGGCGTTCATTGCCCGACTCGCCACTTAATTTTGCGGATAGTATAGTTCGTTTGCAGCTGAAGTTCATTATTATAATAATGAATTAATCACCTTCTTGGCAGAGACAATAGCAGCATAATGCAGCGGTGCGGCGATGGCGGCGGCGCGGTCCGCGTGAAGTCCGCACACCGTCCACAGCTGCAGCGGGTGCAGCGCGTGTAACAACGCGCCGCACGCACACGCACCGCTGCCGCACAGCGTGGCGCCGCTCGCCATCGCGCCGACCACGCCGAGGTGCAGCAGGAGCACTGACGATGCTGTCGCTGGCTGGAAATAATATTGTAATAAGCAAATAGTGTGATGACCTACGGATCCGAGACGTGGGCGCTAACAATGGGCCTCATAAGAAAGCTCAAGGTCACTCAGAGGGCTATGGAGAGGGCTACGCTCGGGGTTTCTCTGCGTGATAGAATCCGAAATGATAATATCCGCAGGAGAACTAAGGTTACCGACATAGCCCGAAGAATAGCTAAACTGAAGTGGCAGTGGGCGGGGCACATCGCACGCAGAACTGATGGCCGATGGGGTCCGCGGACCGGGAGACGAGCTGTAGGTAGGCCCCCAACAAGATGGGAGTGACGACCTTGTGAAGATCGAGGGAAGGCGGTGGAAGAAAAAAGCACAAGACCGGTCTGAGTGTTTCCACCTTGGGGGAGGCCTATGTCCAGCAGTGGACGTCTTTCGGCTAACATGATGAATCATTGAATACCTAGGTAGGTTACGTTAGCACCTTAAAATTATAATGCCTAGTATGGTTGCGTTTATCGCGTGACAAAAATTGGATAAAGTACCGTCACTCGTGCCTACAAACGTGTCAAAAAGTGACGGATGTTTTATCCACATTTTTCACGCGATAAACGCAGCCATATTAGTCCCCCTGCACGTGTAGTGCCTGTCGATAAAATGAAAATTCGGCAAATTAAAACATTCTATGAAATGAGTGTGAGATGCTTCCCGCTACGCTCCCGCTACCGCGACGTAGTCTGCTCTACTCGCACAATTATTTGCGACGCTTCGCACTAGGTCCTTTGTCGCGCACCCAAAAAACCGACAATACAGGGAGCGGTGGGCGGCATAATGGATGGGTAACTTGGCCACACACCGTCTCTGCCTCCTTTCCTCACTATTTCCCAAACCACTCGACGAGTATTATGTGGCAGGGGTATTAGGCGTCGTCACTCCACCCACTTCGTTGCGCATGATGTTTCAAAACATGTCAAGAGAGATTCAAACTAGGGGGACTAATATAGCTGTGTTTATCGCGTGACAAAAGGTGGAAAAAACATCTGTTACTTTCTGACACATATGAGTACGAGACTGACGGATACTTTATCCATATTTTGCCACGCGATAAATGCAGCCATTCTAGGCCCGCAGGGACTTTATTCTCCTGGGTAATACTATATTGACGACCCGGTAGCCTAGTCGGTAGTGACCCTGCCTACGAAGCTAGCGGTCCCGGGTTCGATCCCCGGTATGGGCAAATATTTGTGTGATGAGCGCGAGTATTTGTTCCTGAGTCTGGGTGTTTTCTATGTATTTAAGTATATATTTCTCTATATAAGTAAGTTTATCGTTGTCTAGTACCCATAGTACAAGCCTAGAGCTTAGTTTGGGGCTAGGTCAATTTGTGTGACATAGTCTCCTGATATTTATTTTATTTTATATTTATTCCCTTGACGTGTTCTCGTATTATCAGCGTTACGATAGCTCTTATTTACTTGATAGTAATGGTGACCGAGTTAAAAACAATACGATAAGATCTCAAAGGCAATATGGCTGAAGAAAAATGGCCCAGCGACGAATATAGCGCTATGCTGTCAGATTATGTTAAATTAAGTTTGGCATCATTGCGCCTTTGATTGATTTCTGTTCACAGTGAACGCAAATTTATTTTAACATTTTTGAACAAAACCAAATAAAATAAAAAAACAGGTTGAAATAATTACGGAATAAATTTTTAACTGATAGAAAAAAATGTTTTTCCATTTAAAATCCCTCTATTCCCACTAGTTCAGTTGTCCAGTTCAGTTGACTGAACTAGTGGGATTCTTTTTCTCGTTTGTTCAGTTGACTGAACCTGCCCAAAATATCATATCATAAAAGAGAGCTAGGTTTAGGTTATGTTAGATGTTTAGCAGGCCTGAAAGGCCAAAAACACCCAGAAATAGGAGCTCCGCGACAGCGGAGCTCCGTCGATACTATAACCCCTCTATACCCTCTTCGTCCACGTTCGTAACCAAGATTTCACAACTGAACAAACGAGAAAAATAATCTCATTAGTTCAATCAACTGAACTGGACAACTGAACTAGTGGGAATAGAGGTTAAAAATTTTATCATTAATATTCGGAGATAATACACACTTACCTACTCGTATTTATATATTTTTCTATCAATCGTAATGAAATTTGAACGTGATGATAACCCTTATAAACTTAATAGTAAAGGCAATACGATTGCAATCGGGTTGAAAACAACCTGAAATAAAAACTTAGTAACGCAAATTATCACATTTATTGCTCAGAACTGGAATCGGCTCCAATTTACATAGAGATAAGTGACTCTGGCGCTGAACATGCAGCTACATGTGACAATAGCGTGTCCGCAGATATACTGGGGTCCTAGTGAAAAAGGGTGTAAGTCTCCTGAAGATCAAGTGAATAAGGGTTCAAGTCTAGTACACTACGTTTATGTATATACCCTTTTGTAGAACACGTTAAGTCGACTTATACCCTTTATTCACTAGGTCCCAAGTGTTTGCCGCAGGCGCCGGCGCCGCGCGGAGTTCTCGTCCACTTCCTGCTAGCAACAAGTGGTAAAGAACTCTTTGACTCAATGACAAAATAGGGGGAGATGGGTATTAGATTTGAGTGGGTAGGTATACTTTTTAAGTAGTGTTCGCAGACATAGAAGTTTTTGTGGCAAAAACGTCAATTAACTTATAGGGACTTCCTTCCAATGTTAAATGTATCTACAACCGTTCCAAATACTTATTTCAACGTGACATTTTATAGTAGACAGCGATTAAGTTCACCGGATAAAATAGAAATCAACTAAAATGCTGAATCACTACCCATCGATGTCATAGTATACTCGTAATGATACGTAATACTTAATTTATGTAATTCATATTCATACTTTTTAGGAATTTTAAAATTGAAATAAACATCAATTTTAATAAACATAATTTAATTATTAACGTTTTTCTTACACAAAATATTCTTTTAATGATCTTCAATCGATTTCCATACAAAGTAAACTGAAACCAAGAGTTCCTTGCAACAAAGGCCTGTTTAGGTAAATTGTATGACATAGTGTACCATAAAAGTATACTCTAATGTAATAGGTACGCAAGTTGCCAGTTCATATTATCAATTATCTCATAACTGTCATAAGAAAGTATATAATTTATCGATAAATTAATATCGTTCGGAAGTCCCTAGGACAATTTTATTCGTGCCACAAAAACTTCTATGTCTGGTTCTGTGTCTGCTCTTAAACCTTTACTAAGATGATTCTAGCCATTTAATACCTAGAATAGTCGTGCCAAGTGCTCAAATGTCAGTTCCATGCACTTTGCACTTGCAAACAATTAAGTTGTTATTAATGTTATTATATACCAATCATATTTATAATTCATCACTTAAAACTGTGCTGTTCCGGTTCTGACTGTACCCCAGAATTATGACGTCGTCGTAAAGTCGAAATAAAGCCGTTTTTACTCCGTCCTTTAGTGTCGGTTATTAAAAATATTTAAAACGGAAATCTACACAACACAATCAGATACGTAACTGTAAGCAAAAAATGACACTTTTGGAGCATTGCATTTGGTTCACATGATGGTTTTTCTAGGAGTTATCCAACCATACCAGACATCATGTGTTAAAAAAGAAACATCCTTGATTAACATGCACGAAACACAGAATATATTTTAACTTATTTCATTTATTGGTCTTAAAGCGCGTTGTAAATATTTATCTATGTGAGTTTGATAGTTTATGAGAAAAAGTGGATCTAAAAAACAGACAGACAAATAGACAAACTGAAAGACGGACATGATGAAACTAAGGGTTCTTAGTTTGACAACGGAACCCAAAAAAGAAAACAACAGCGTACCAATTTTCAGGGTTCATTACTTTGGGATATATTTCTTTTGTCAACCTTTTTCGGGCAAGTTGACCTCTCACTTAACCAGCTTCTGATTTAATAACATCATTTTTTTGACCTTATGAAAGGCAGCTGGGCCCGGCTAATTTATTAACTACGGGTGTGTAACGTGTGTGTATGTTTGAGAAACCCGTCGACGCGTGACCTTTGAGGTCGGCGTGTGGTGCAAATAACAGACGAGAGGGCAGTACCTAACTGTAGTACGTATACGAGTCGTAGTCATTTATTTTGTATTGGATATTATACGTGGCATAGTTCTGCTGAATTCATAATGAGATCACAGTGTGAAAATAAAACGTAATAATCAAATAATATCAAAATAATATACCTAGTTCAAATGCTCATTTGGAAATGTCAAAATGCGGGATTTCTATCGAAGCAATAAAAATAAAAAATCAATTATTAACGTTGTCGTTATTATATTCTTCAACAGAATAGAGTGATTTCGTTAATAACAGATTTTGAAGTTGACCTTTTTCATCTGATGTTTTTTTTTTGGCATAAGTATTACGGTTACGTACAGTCTCTCTCTCACTCGCTCTCATACGATCTTATTAAGAGCGAGTGAGAGAGAAGTACTAAACCGGCCTCTTCTAAGTGCTCACAGACACTCTGAAGCAGAGAATAATACTTACCTACCTTTGAAACCTTTAAAACCTTTTCATTGGTGCACTCTGTAGGTACCTATTTAGTGACGGAGAGAACAGAATTATAAGGTTTTCTAAAAATTAAACTTGGCTAGATCGATTTATTGCCCCCGAAACCCCTAGCATACTAAATTTCATGAAAATCATTGGCGCCGTTTCCAAGATTCAGATTATGACAGAATGACGTACGGACATATTATCAAACCGCGATTAGAATTAATACATGAAATGACATTGTCAATGGTAGAGTGTGCAGATAAATGAAAATACTTAATTCTGTACGAAGAAGTTATAAACCTTGGAGAAAAAACATAAATTATATTACCTACTTTAAAAAAATACAAATAAAGTAATAACCATCGTCTTCAGAGCTGTCCATCATCACCTGATACAGAGAAAACAAAATACATAATTAGTGTGCTCAATAGTGTTAAATATGCATGTTCACATCTAACAGCATAGAAACAGTTTACTGCTTTATCTACCTATGGTGACAACTACTTCATTACGAGGAATTTGCAAGCATTCTCTTTGCCAGTAGGCATTTTCAATACGTTTCACGTGGTCCACCACTTTTTGCCAGTCATTTTAGGTGATTGAAGCTAATGCCTCTAATGTTATAGCGTCAATCTCATCTTCAATTTTTTTTGAGCCACTCTCTGCTTAACTAAATGCCATAATATATACTCAATTGGAGATTGAAAATATCATAGATTGGCTTATAGTTAATTATATTTATTTATTATATGTACTGTTGTGCTAACGGTACTTCCGAAGTATATTCTAATCGCGGTTTGATATGATAATACACAGAGTCGGAAATAGCGACTCTGTAAGTTTGACTACAAATCCCTAAAAAGGAAGAGGTTCTCATTTCTCAAATGGATTTTTTATTATAAACCCAATTTATGGTAAACAAAAAGTATTCGTTTCTTTCAGCGCCTTTTCCTAAGTTTTATCATAGGTAGTAAATCTAAAGACTAAACCTAACACAAAGGCACTCTGAATTTTTTATACGCGCCGGCTCTGTCGCGACAGTAAATGCTGTAACAATTTCGATCTTATTCCTTCACCGGTAAAGTTTACTGAAATACTAGTTTGGCCATGGCTGTGGTTACGCTTACGCCTTTTGTGTTAACCTTCACGGCATACTTAACCAAGGTAACATAGAATACAGGAAGAAAATATTCACTATATTGGTAACCTTAAAACGTTAGCAAGTGGTTTTCTAACTAGTAAAGCACTAATATAAGCATGGCTATATGTATATTTGTTGGTTATCTTTATATCAAATCGAAGTAACAAATTTCACATATTTTTTGGTGCAAAAACGTGATTGTGAAGTCGGAATCGTTTAATCGAAAACTACTTATTTATAATTAGGTAATGCATTCTATCAAATGCGTTTACACCAAATCCAAATACCCCGCTGCAACCAAACACTAAACTAACCATATCAAATACCTACACAAAATCACCTACCAGTTTACACTGACCAAACCAATTGGGGTGGTGACATACATACGAGTACGTACATACCTTCCCGCCTTCCTTCCCAGAGTGGGGTAGGCAGAGCTACAGAATTACCAACAACTCTTAAACTAAATACTTAAATACAAATATAGATCAAATTAATCACAAGGACCTAGTCTGTACTGTTACAAAACACCTAATAATGGTTTAAACCTAAATCAGTCAAACTTCATCTTTTTAAACCGTCTTCAACAAAGGAGGTTTCTCAATTCCACCGTTTTTAGAGTTCCGTAGTCAAACTAGAAATCCTTATAGTTTCGCCATGTCCGTCCGTCCGTCAGCAGCCTAGCTCAGATACTCTTAGAGTAGAAAGCTGTAATTTGGCATAAATATACATATTAGTCACGCCAACCAAGTGGTAAAATAAAATCTTGAATCATTTTTTTTTAGTTTACCTCCCTTACGTACACGTAACGTGGGGATATATTTTTTTCTCGTCTAACCCATAGGTGTCGAATAGGTCTTTCAAAAATTGCAATTCGTCTGTGGGAGGTTAAAAAATACCGACTTCTAGTCTCTCCAAATTATGGAATAATCCACAAAAAGGAACGAAATAAAAATACAAAAAGATATACAAAAATTTGGTTAGGATCCTAATCAAACACAGACGAAAGGTTAAGGTATCCATTTATGAAATATTAAGCTTTAAAACCCGCGCTGGCCTCGGGACCCTTCAACATTGAGCATGTTTATCTTACAAATAAAGTAAAGAACTTCCAAGGACAATTCCAAAAATACACACGACATAAATGTTGATACTACTATTCTAGAGGACAGTGTAGGTACAGTGAAGACATCCTGACCCAGTAGCACTTCTGCACAACAAATAACACAACTAACATTATGAACAATTTGGGTCGGTCACTGTTGGTGAGATTTGGTGTGCAAATGTGTGTCAAAGAGTGTGGAGGACGAGCACCCGGTCCCTAATGGGGCAACTTGCTCGATTGAGAAGACCGTCTCTTTTGGCGAAATTGGTTGGTACCGAAGAAGATTGGTCGATTGGAAGATTTCGTGTTTTCCTGCAGAAACTACGCAGGATATTTGTTTTTTTTTAATTTACTATTTGTATAATGCTAGACTAAGTAGTACCATTGCAATATTAAATATAAGTATTTTAAAAAATTACTGACTGCTGATTTTCTTGCGGCGTTTCATCTCAGCAGTAGTCTCCTCTTATGAAGCGCTGGTAGATTCTTGACGTGTAAAAGTGCCCGTGTGGCCTACTTACTGAATAAATGTCTTTATCTTCAGTTCTAGATGGTTTAGTTAATTTATTACATAAAAAAAATACAAAACAATGAAAAAACGTTTGTCGCTTCTAAAAAGATTGTGATTGTTGTGATTGAATCCATACGAGCTTGTTGATACATCAACTAGGATGTTAGTTGAATCACTAAAGAATTTGCTGTTGTTACTTGGTTGATATAACTAAAATAATCATTATTGTATTCATACATACATACATACCTTCACGCCTTCATTCCCAAAGTGGGGTAGGCAGAGCTACAGAATTACCAACAAAACATTATTGTATGTATTAATATTTTTGACAACTATCTCTTGGTTGGCTCATACTTTTTACCCGGCTGTCGAAGTAGGAGGGTAATGTGTTTATCAGTCTATTACATGTATTGTTGTCCCTTTATGGCGCTCTAGAAACTAAACGCGTGTACCGATTTTGATGATTCTTATGGCAATCGATTTGACTTATGTCGGGTTCCTATATTCAATCCGAGGATAGATAAGGCTTACCTCCGGTTAAAATTTGACATTTGCCCATACAAAATGTGTCAAATTTTAATCCGAAGTAAGCCTATCTGTCCGCGGATTGAATATAGGAACCGGACGTAAATCTTGTATCACCTAAGTTCTAAGAGTAATCAAAATTCAATATGGCGGCAACTGGACGCCATATTGTAAGACAAGTGAAAAAATAAGTCGACGAACTAAGACATGTGAGATATCATTGAAGATATATTTAAAAATCATCTTTTGGTTTCTTTCGTCATTTTTAATTTTGAATGATTATTTAGGATTTATAACGATTTCAAATTCGGTAGTAACAGTTGGATTTCTTAAAGCTTCCTCTTTGTTAATATTATTTTATTTTTATATATTTGATGTGTGTGTGTGGTTTTATGTGTGGTTGCCGGGTTAGAATAGTGCCACTCCATGTCTTCCCGTGGATTTCGTAAGAGGCGACTAAGGCAATAAAGGCTTGTAGTACTATTAGGCGATGGGCTTGCCACCTGTCACTAATACACTGGGAAACATCTTAGCCTACTTGTGCAAAATGTTGTTACAGAATTATCAACAAGTTTAAAAAGTTGTTGGTAATTCTTTAGCTCTGCCTACCCCACTTTGGGAATGAAGGCGTGAGTTCATGTAAGTATGTTTGTATTTATTTGATATAATATAGTTACAAAACATTAAAACAAGTGTAACATAAACCATGCAAGGTTTTTCTATACACCTGGATCGCCGAATACATCATAAATATTGAAGTATTTTCTGCAAGCTATTTAAATATAACAAAAATGATAGTGCCACGCCAATGTGCGCCTTCTCAACAACTCGAGTTTTTTTTTTGGTTGTTATTGTTGTTAGAGTGAGCATACTTACATAAGATTTGTATTCGAAATCAAAAGCTACGAGTAATTAATTATTAATGAGAATATTTAGTAATAACAGCCGGCCGTCTGTGTGCTCGCTTGCCTCCTTCTTCTAAAAAATATTAAAGGTAATAACCCAATTATTAAGCTCATCAGCAAATAATTGACCAAGTAGACATAGCAAAAAACTTGGGAATGTTAATGGACAGCGAGCTACGTTATACGGAACACGTCAGTGTTAAGGTAAGAAATGCGTATTTTAGATTAAAAACGCTTTATAGCATTAGGGAGCACTTGTCAGAGAAAGTACGTAAGATGCTCGTGGAAGCGTTGGTGTTGTCTCACTTTAACTACTGCGATACAGTCTACGGACCCAGGTTATACGCAAAGACCGCTCGAACTATACAACGGGTGCAGAATGCGTGTGCTAGATTCTGCTATAATGTCCCGAAGCGCGCGCACATAACACCTTTTCTTAACGGAAAACAGACACTGAAGATGGCGGCGCGGAGGGAGCTCCACCTAGCGGCACAAGTCCACAAAGTAGTGCAAACACAAAGACCTCAGTATTTGTTCGATAAACTTAAGTGGCCTAAGAACAAAACTGAACAAGACCGAGGCGTTAGGAGTATGCATGCCAATAAAATTATTGTGCCTAAACATAGATCCATGGGTTTCCGAGGAAGTTTTCGTTATGCAGCATCGAAAATCTGGAATAATTTGCCACCCCCCTTACGTACGTCGTCGTTACGTCTTACGTACGTATGTCGCTACCAACCTTCAAAATTAGCTTCCGAAAATTTTAATTAAATAAACAACAAAGTGAATGATAATAGAAACCCTCACCCGCAGAATGCTCTGCTGCTCGATTGGACCAACCATATTATTGATAGAATATATTGTAGTAGTAACGTTTAATTGTATTGTATTTGTTCGCCCTTTATTAGATAAAGGTAGTTACAGCGTAGCGTAATGTTCCCTTGTAACGCTGACATGTAGCCGAGAGCTAGGTGCAGGCTGAAAACCAGCGCTGAGCAGCTGACCCAGCTCGCAGCATATGCTGAGACCTGAGCCTGTGGTCACAAAAATGTATGTAAAGTGCTGACATTTAAACTGTGTTCATGTTTTCTTATTTGTGACAATAAATCATTTTTTATTTTATTTATTTATTTATTTAAAATAAAGTCGCAACCTGGGCAAAGTCGCGGAAAAACGATTGTCCCATACAATTAATTTTGAATTCTGCTCTTTAAGAGGTATGTGAAGCTACAAAATTCCATACAAAATGCGAAAACGTTTCTCTACCCCCTTAAAACTAGTCAGATTTTTACGAGTTTTGTATATGTTTTAGATATCATGAAAAACTATGTCTGTACGTTTTCTTTTCCACGAAAACATTTCTTAGAATGGAACAAATTTAAAAACCAAAAAATATAAATGTACAAACTTAAGTTATCTATATATCGCTCATCCAATAGAATAATGACATAATTACAAAAAATCGGGTTTTGAGATTTTACCGTCATAAGTGTTCTAAAGGTCAGGTCTATCGCGTGGAACGATGACATAACATGCATGCTAAAAATGCAATTATGTCATTATTCTATTGGATGAGCGATATATAAAAGGCAATGTCCCGGGTGACTCATCATCGCCCAGCCAAAACTACTAATGCTATAAATATGAAACTTGGACAGTACTTTCTTATTATGATGTAGAGATCCACTGAGAAGGGATTTTTCAGAATTCAACCCCCAAAGGGATGAAAGGGGGTTGCAAAGTTTGTTTGGGAAAAAATATTTTTATTGTCCAATTTACTTGAAACTTGGTACAAATGCTCTTCAATGCAAATAATGAGACACGTATTTCAGCGATTACTAAAATTCAACCCCTAAAGGGATGAAAGGGGGTTGCAAAATTTGTATAGGAAAAAATATATTTATTGTCCAATTTACTTGAAACTTGGTACAAATGCTCTTCATTGCAAATAATGAGACACGTATTTCGGCGATTACTAAAATTCAAAGCCTAAAGGGATGAAAGGGGTTGCAAAGTTTGTCTAGATAAAATATTTCTATGATCAAATTTACTTGAAACTTGGTAGAAATGCTCTTCAATGCAAATAATGAGACACTTATTTCAGTGATTACTAAAAGTCTACCCCTAGAGGGATGAAAGGGGGCTGCAAATAATGTATGGGAAAAAAACTCTTAAGGTCAAATTTAATTGAAACTTGGTAGAAATGCGCTTCCAGAACAGATACAGAAGAACAGCTATCTGTCTATAGTGAGATTTTAAACAGCATTGAATTAGGCTTAGGAGTATTGTTTTTCCTAGATGCACCTGGGGGCACCGGCAAAACATTTTTAATAAACTTACTTTTGGCAAAAGTAAGAGTTGGTCGGCGCATTGCCTTAGCTGTTGCATCGTCTGGCATCCTACTGGAAGGTGGTAAAACAGCTCACGCTGCTTTTAAACTCCCGCTCAATCTCACCCGAGTTGAAACCGAGTTGAAATGGCCCAAGTTCTTCGGGAGTGTACACTTATTGTATGGGATGAGAGCAGTATGGCACATAAGAGCGGAGTTGAAGCACTAAGTAGGACCCTTAAAGATATCAGAGGTAATGATAGAGTGATGGGTGGAGTTACTGTGTTGTTGCCTGGGGATTTTCGTCAGACTCTTCCTGTAGTCGCTAGAGGAACTCGGGCTGACGAGGTTAAAGCATGTTTAAAATCCTCACATCTGTGGCCCAATATCAAAAAACTCTCCCTTAGGAGAAATATGAGAGTTCATTTAAGGGGCGACGTCTTTGCTGGAGAGTTTTCTGAACTCCTACTCAAAATAGGAAACGGAGATTATCCCGAATCGAATGGAAAAATAGGTATCCCTACTCAGCTGGCCACAGTAGTTTCAACAATAACAGAATTAATAGTATCTAAAACTTATCCTGATATTTCTAATTTACAAATGAAGTCGATGGATTGGCTGTGTGAACGCGCTATACTGACTCCCAAGAACAATGTTGCTGCCACTATTAATGATATCCTCCTCAAGTCCTTTGAAGGGTCAGAAATGGAATACAAGTCGGTAGATTCAGACTAACAAACCAATGAGACTGTTCACTATCCTGTTGAGTTCCTTAATAGTGTCAACCCACCTGGTCTCCCTTCTCACAAACTCCTCCTTAAAGTTGGTACCCCTGTATTGCGTAACCTTAACCCCCCTAAGCTTTGCAACGGAACAAGACTGCGAGTAAAAGCACTTCACAAAAATGTTATTGAGGCTACTGTATTTACCGGATGTGCTCGGGGTGAATCGGTATTCATACCACGAATACCACTTATACCCTCTGATTACGCATTTGAATTTAAGCGACTGCAATTCCCCCTTAAAGTCTGCTTTGCTATAACCATAAACAAATCATCAATCAGGGTCAGTCATTAAAGGTGGCGGGCATCGACTTAAGGGAGGATTGCTTCTCACACGGGCAGTTTCACGTGGCCTGTTCCAGAGTTAGTTCATGCAGCAGCCTGGTTATTTTAGCGCCCGACAGTACTACCACCAACGTGGTATACAAAGAAGTGCTCAATCAATAGTCGATAGTAGATATCGATAGATGGTAGTGATCTTCAATAGCCGTGCGAAAAAATATTTGAAACTTGAAAAGAACTGTCCTTTTTTTACGTATAACGAAAATAATGATTCTCCGCGGACGAAGTCGCGGGCGGAAAGCTAGTTTATTATAATATACTTAATAACTACAACATATTCAAAAGTCGTGGAAATCGGACTTGATTTATTACTTGATACGTTAACGGCCGGAGCTAAATTTATATGGAATTTTTTGACAGCTACGCGATTTAAGCGGTGCTTCACACTCCTCTAATGCCGTTACATACATACATACATAAACTCACGCCTTCATTCCCAGAGTGGGGTAGGCAGAGCTACAGAATTACCAACAAGTCTTAAAACTTTTTAATGCCGTTAAACCGTATTATACCATTATTTATACCATGATTATACCCAAGGATTACACAATGACCGAAAATTATTCAGTTACCAGAAAGGTTTTATGTTAGACTCTGCACGTATCACGAGAAGTCTAGCGCAGTCTATGCAGATATCGCACTGCTAGATCAAGACAGTATCAACTCAAAATCATGGTTAGTTTTGTTTCAAGCTCATAGACGTTGTATTAAAGTTGATTTTAAAATGCAGTTGTATTTTGAGTTACTACACTCTTGATCTGGCAGTGCGATATGTAGAATTCTCTTTGGATGTCATTTTATTCCTGTCATGTAGAGTCGTCTAGGATTACGTTCCTGAAATGAGATAAATGAAATTTAACTGTTTCTGAGCCAGCCAAATCCTTGTGATGGGCACGACCGAAATCTCAGTAAGGGTGTCTGAGAGCTAAATGCTCGTATTCACCACTAAATTGTAAGTTATTCTTTAAAGCACCCGCTAACCCTACGGAACGCTATGCTTGGTGTTCAGTCAAAGGCCCTTTGACCACATAGCTCGCTGCGTAATGAGGAATTTATTAAAACTAAATAATTTAGAAGCGTCTGTTGTGCCACGTAATTTGTAAATAACAAGAAGAATATCTGTTTAAGAAATTTATTGGTGGTGTAAACATGTAGATACCCAGAAGAGGAAATTATCAGCATTCAATTCACATAATAGGCACTCAGGGACAAAAAAACGGGTCAGAGTACGTTCTTCATACTAAAGAGGCTATTTCGAGGCCTTGGTTACTCGCCAGGGGATGCTTTTAGTGAAATCTGATGATGGATACACCGAGCAACAGCAATCGATACAGGACTTCCAGAGTGCCTAGGATACCCAACTGATTGAATCTGCGGCTAACGCCTGAATTGATCATGTTCAGAAAAACATCTAAAATGGCAATAAAATGTAAGGAAATCCAAATGCTCACCCTAACTCTCTCGCTGTGGTGTTAACTGATTGTGCGATAAGTTAGGTATCTTAAGACCATTTGACCTCCTCTATTGAACCTCGGAGTATCCACCATTAAACCTTACTTAAAACAACCCCTGGCCAAGAACCAAGGCTTCAAAATAGCCTCGTTTGTATGAAAAACGCACTCCGACCCATTTTTTTTGTCCCTGAGTGTATGTTACGAAAGTTAAATACACACTCTTTGTCAGCAACTTCGTGCGCAAATAATTCATTTATCGTTGTAAATCTCGAAAAAGATGAAGATCTTAATTTTATCTCGGAGAAAATGTGGTTAAACTGATCTATACTCAGTTATCCTTTTTATACCTAACATAAGCCAGAGCTTAAAATTCACATGTATGAAAAAGAGATAAGTACACCAACCCCTTGGACACAATAACCTCTTTCCTATTAATCTTTTTTAACAGGACTGCACGAACCCAAGAGAAGGTATCTCTCTTATCAGTTCAACGCATCGTCAATCTATGGATGGCGTTCTTATTTTTTTTATTATTGTTCTTAATTTGTTCACCCTGTTAAATTAAGTTTTTTTTAGTACCATTGCATCTTTTCATTAGCTGTTTAAGCAATGTTGGAGTAGTTTTTTTTTCCGTGGGAGTCAATCAAATAGTGGCCACTGAAAATCAACGTCGTAGGTTGTGGCCCGCCACGCCACGGCATTAAGCTGTGGCACAAAAAAAAGTTATCACAAACATTTGACATTATATTATACTCTTGTGATAAGTTTTTTTTTGTACTATACCTACGTAAAATGTAAAATTTTGTCAACAATTTTCTTACTATTCTATTTTATTTCTATTTCTATTTCAAGAACTTGTGACGAATGCTATTTAACTAAACTACGTCATACTTAAATAATGTCTGTTCAATGGCAGATCCAGTGGCGGTCCGAAGTCATGAATGTAGTACACAATGTGCTGCATATTTACTTTTTGCGGATGGATGCTAGATTTGTTACAAAGGTACCTAGATATGTTTATTCTTATTTACTTTGCATTTTTTTCTAATATTACTAGATTGGCGTAGCAACTTAATAAACTTTGAAATACGGAGCAGATCTCTGATTACTTATACATATATCTTCGTGTCTACATCGCTATATCAAACAGTCTTAATCGTTAAATTACCAAAATGTTTTTTTTTTATCTTATGACTGTCTTAGAAATGTCAAGTAAGCCCCGCTTTGCGGGGCTCCTTTTCCTGGGCGATTTGGCCTTCGGGCATTTGAAGTTACCTAACAAACCTAACCTACCTAGTAACGCAAACGAAATGGTCATTTTGCAACTCGGACTTTTTGAGATGTAGACGCAAAGCGATCTGGTCGTATTTGCTACCTAGTCCTCACGAGATGTAGACCTAAACATTTTATACCAATCAGAACGTATCATAGATGAAAATCTTCCGTAAAAAAATCTATCTGATAGTGAAAACCGCATGCAAATCCGTTCAGTACTTGTTGAGATCAATGCGAACATACACAGACAGACGCGGCGGGGGACATTGTTTTATAATAATGTAGTGATACGCATATTGTTACTTATGATAATGACTCGTTCATATTATGGTAATCTTGCTGATTGTCAAAATCGGAACCTTTATAATAATCCACGCCACAAATCAGTCAGTTTTCTATTGTCTTTGAAAAATATTTTTAATTATTTTCGGCCAGGGTTTTGAAGGCAATTAAAAAAAGGTTTCAATCGGTAGTATAAAAAGGATTTGTTAGATGACTTTCCCAAACGCATTTTTTCTTTGAAGATAATTTTCTTTTCGCGTTTTTTCCCGAAAGTGATAATTAATAGTCGCCTTTTTTCCGGCGGTTTATTTTCACATTCGTGTTTTTACCCTTGCGAGTTTTATATCCAGTCGCGTCATTTCCTAGCATTATATATTCACAGTAGTGTGTTACCCACTCCAAAAATTAAATTACACAGAGTTGACGGAGCTCCGCTATCGCGGAGCTCCTATTTCTAGGTTATTTGGCCCTCCGGGCCTGCTGCAAAACTAACATAACCTAAACCTACCTACATTACGATGTAATTACTTTTGGGAAAGAGAGAGACTGTGATAGAAATCGATCGGGAAAAAATGCGACTGGGAAATAAGTCGACCGTGAACAACAGCGACGGTAGTAAAATCGACCGGGGAAAAACAAAATTGGGTAAAATTAAAAAAGGGAAAAAATGCGAAAAGAAATATCGCTTCACAGAAATAATGATTTTGTAAAATTTATCTAACAAGTCATAAAAAGTATATTTTTGTTAATAGGTTCGGGCCAGTTACAAACTTTCAGAACGGCCCTGCTATTATGTAGTCCCATTTCTCAATTAATAAGAAACTAAAGGACATTAATAAGAAAATCGCTGCAAGCAACGCCGCGAGAAAGTCATAGTACATTTAATTAAACCATTTCAATGTGCTTCGTCATAGTCACTCAACTATCTTACGCGAGATATTTTATCGCCACTCTCGAAATAGGTACTGTTCAGGATTTCTGTTGGCCATCATCAGTTCCACTTTACCAAGTAGTGCTTTCCAATAGCAAATGAACATATTACTATAAGAAGAACCAAATCGCTATGGGTGTGCCTACAATATTTGAGAAGCTCCCTCGATTTCTCCAAGAACTTTCGTCAGATGCTGACGTGTTCATAACATGTCCAACTAGAAGGTATACGATTTCAAACAAAAAAAATCAGACCAGTGGTCTTTGAGTAATCGGAAAACATACCTACATTAAAAAAATCCCGACGATTTGAGAACCTCCTCCTTTTTTGAAAGTCAGTTAAAAATAAGATGTTGAACTTTTCTGATACTTCACAAATGGTTTTCAACAATAGCTGTTGCTCTGTAGCATGGTGCCTTGAATATTTAACGTAAGGTTCCTTTATACCTGTGGATGTTGCCGCGATCGAAATACGTGATATTTTAGGTGTGCCTTAAATATCATTGGCGTGAAATATTTCATTCTGTTGATAAAATAACATTGTTTTTTCCGCCACTGTACAAGAAAACTAATAACATTAAAGAATAAGCAGAGGTCGGTGGGGGTGAGCTGTTTTCAGTTTTTGCATAACATGGACATACCATATCATTCAATGGTAAATGCCGCATGTGTAATAATTATAATAAACGAATGAAATGATTTTATTTAGGCTGCCTTTCCGCTACGAGCTTTACGTCGCCATCAAAACAAATGAGTTTTATTAGAACCTACGGAATGTGATTAATAATAAGTAGACCTAGACATTTTCCTAGCACGAACGACGTGTTGTTAGTGCTTGACACAATAAAAACATCGACAATCCTGCTATCGATAAGTACCACTTCAATGTCATAGAGCCATTTTCACTGTAGTATGTAAAATGTTAATAAATTGATAGTTTTGTTAGTAACTTATTATACGTATTGTTTTATGAATCATATGACATATGATTGTAATTTTTTTCCTTGATGAAATGATTTTGCTATTTTCTTATTAGGTATTTAAATGAGTTTTAGGACATTGGGAATATTTTCTTAATAACTTTATAATGATGTACAATTGTACAATTATTTCCTCTATGACGTTGAAATGGTGGTTATCGATAACGATAATGTTTATGTTGTGTCAAGCATCAGTAACACGTCGTTCGTGCTAGGAAAATCTCTAGGTCTAATAATAAGCTACAAAAGGTGCTATCAGTATATCCCGTTCCCCTTTGACAAAACCTTTACAGAGCCTGGATATTCTTCATGTCCTGCTGCATCAGCTCGGCAGTCTGCTGCGTGCTCATAACCGCCTCAACGTCGGGCATCGCTCTCGGGTACAACTACTCGCTGGCTGAGTACATCGATCTCAGAGGTGAGTTAGGCGAGAAAGCTATGCTGCCGGCCTACCAAAGAACTGCAATGTAATACTCAAAGCATTCTATACATTCTCTATTAGCAATTAGCAATTTATTTATAGTAGTTTATGAAATTGTTGCATAAAGAGGGGTATTAAAACACGAGTGTGTTTTAATAGTATCACACGAGTATTTTAATACCTAGTTATGTGCAGTTTCATACACTACTTCATCTACTCTCATACATTGCGATTCAACCTACTAAATAAAAGATCAAAGTTAACCCATTCATTGCCGATGCCTCACATTTTTACTCATCACGCAGTGCCGGCGTAATGCCGAGGACGCGATTTCGCGTCCTCGGCATCCGAGATAAGAATTATGAAAATTACAAATGCACTGAATCCAAAAACCAGCAACAGTATAATATTATCCTTCATAAATAAAGTAACATATTGGTATCAGCATTTTAGTACAGTTGTTTTCTAGCAAAAAAAAACAAATAACTCGAGGACGCGAAATCGCGTCCTCGGCATTACGATTACACATACATGGGACGCGAATTCGCGTCTTCGGCATCCGAGATAAGAATTATGAAAATTACAAATGCACTGAATCCGAAAACCAGCAACAGTATAATATTATCCTTCATAAATAAAGTAACATATTGGTATCAGCATTTTAGTACAGTTGTTTTCTAGCAAAAAAAAACAAATAACTCGAGGACGCGAAATCGCGTCCTCGGCATTACGATTACACATACATGGGACGCGAATTCGCGTCTTCGGCATCCGAGATAAGAAT
Organism: Acleris emargana; assembly: GCA_927399475.2. Lineage (NCBI taxonomy): Eukaryota > Metazoa > Arthropoda > Insecta > Lepidoptera > Tortricidae > Acleris > Acleris emargana. The sequence goes on from OV656843.1 coordinate 16,250,266, forward strand.
TATGAAAATTACAAATGCACTGAATCCGAAAACCAGCAACAGTATAACATTATCCTTCATAAATAAAGTCACATTTTGGTATCAGCATTTAAGTACAGTTGTTTTCTAGCAAAAAAAAAACAAATAACTCAAGGACGCGAAATCGCGTCCTCGGCATTACGATTACACATACATGGGACGCGAATTCGCGTCTTCGGCTTCCGAGATAAGAATTATGAAAATTACAAATGCACTGAATCCGAAAACCAGCAACAGTATAACATTATCCTTCATAAATAAAGTCACATTTTGGTATCAGCATTTAAGTACAGTTGTTTTCTAGCAAAAAAAAAAACAAATAACTCGAGGACGCGAAATCGCGTCCTCGGCATTACGATTATACATACATGGGACGCGAATTCGCGTCTTCGGCAATGAATGGGTTAATAAAGTAACTACAGCAAAACGTATTCAATGAATGGCGCCAAAACCTACCACATCACCGCGCATGCGTTAAAGCGGGCGCTGTCACAGACAAGTAAATTGGAATGAAAACATTTTGTAATGCTGTAAAAATGACGCGAACCGCATGTGCGTTACAATATTAAAAAAAATAGATATGGAACCTCGTTGGTGAAATTAACTTTTTGGATTAACTTGTATCGTAATGGTAAAAAAAATACTTTATAACATTATTTTGTTAGAGAAATAATGTTATAAAGTGATTTTTTAATTTTTTTTCGGTATTGTGTTTATAAAGTATGCCAATATAAATCCGTTTTGAAGTTTATAATTCGAACTTTATAATGAGAGTAGATAAAAATGTTTACACTTATTACTATGCATATTAGTTAGCAGTTAAGACTGCACCGAGCAAACGTCCAGCGTCCAGTGGCGCCCTCATTACTATTATTGAGTTTTCTAAGTAACTCAAGAATTTCCTTAGAATCGGACGATGCTTTTTTGTAACGCAAGTAAAAACACAATTTAAAGGGTACGTAACGAACTGCGAACCGTGCGACAGAAAACAGTTTTTAAGAAAATAATACCTCTGAGCTGGCAACGTGAACTTTAAGGGTCCCGCACTAAGGTACTATTACTAAGCCTCCGCTATTCGCTTTTCTGTCGGTTTTATTCACACATCACGGAGCCGTGTTTGTTACTTTCCTTGAAATAATGTAAAGTACACAACCAACCACGTGCAATATTTTTTCAATGTGTCACATCGTCGGTGATACAGCAATATTATACCGAAAAACTAAAAAATTTAATAAGTTGCAAAGTTTACATATTTTTATATTTATACATTTTGCACCTTTCCTACTTTATTCGTTAAAGTTATAGGAAATTCATGATTATATATACAGGGTGTAAGGGACGGCTCACCGAAAACTGAAACCAACGAGAAAATTTTCGTTTTCCCGGGAAAATTTCCACTGGATTTCAGTTCAGTACAATGGTCTGAAGCTATGGTTTCAGTTTTCGGTGAGCCGTCCCTTACACCCTGTATATAATAAAAATGAATCGCTAAATGTGTTGCTAAGCGCAAAACTCGAGAACGGCTGAACCGATTTGGCTGATTTCTTTTTTTTTGTGTTTGTCAATGTCAGGACAAGGTTTTTATGAAAGAAAATAATTAAAAAATCTACTGGGAAAGTCAGGAATTTGCAGCAGGGCGAAGCCGCTGGCGGGCCGCTACTAATATATAAAAATGTAACATAACCTGTATGACGAATAAAAATAACATATCAGGTGTTGTTTTTTGCTAGGCTTGTTTAAATCGTTTTAATCACTTAATGCGTATGCCACGTTTACATTACGGAGAGCCCGAAAGCACCGGCCGTTTGCGGTTTAACCGGATTCATTATTTACTATAAAAAACCGTTTAACACTAGTCGGCGACTGAATACCACAGTCAAACACGGCCAAACCGAATAATGGCGCCCCATTAAAAGGCTACATAATTAATTGGGATGGTTCATATTTTTTTAATTACTCTAATTTGAAAACCATTTCGAGGCATAGGGTTGTAAAGCAGTTCTGCATTATTAAGTTTTTAAAATATTTATCTATTTCGGATATTTCTACAAAAGTTTATTTGACCTTTGTTTGACTTTCGTTTTCGTAAACCGCTTGAAATAGTATGTTTTATTTCACTATTACAATCACTTTATATCATTAGATATAATTTAATTGTTGTAATTTATAAGAAAATGCCAACCCAAATTTAAAATAATCATGTCATCCATTAAATGTCTGCTAAATAAATAAAGATATTAAAACAAAATTATTGGGTCAAGTACAAAATTAACGAAATTGGTCTCTTAAAATTACCTATTCTTTCGAATTAGAAGGTAAAAACCGTGGGTTATTTTTTTTGGTCTATCCCAATTGATATATTGTGTTTCAGAAACAAACGTCTCCGTATACATCAAGCGAGGTGTGTTCGACGACGATGTCGCCGACGACATGGAGTGGCGGCGCTCCGGACACAGGCCGGAGATATCCGGACTGATATCGGACAAAAATTGTAAGTAAATTATTACGCTCTTCATGGCTGTACAAGTTGTTGATGTAGGTAGGATGAAAAATGCACCTGCGTTATTCCGTACAGCCAGAGAAAATGTAGATTTAAGTCAAGACGTGCAAAAAAAGGATTTATTAAAATAATATCAACCCTAGTGAGCTGTCATCTCAAGACGCTGGCCTTGTTGGTATTGACCCTGTCTACGAAGCTGACAGTCCTGGGTTCGATTCCCGATACGGGCAATTATTTTTGTGATGAGCACGAGTATTTGTTTCTGAGTCTTGGATGTTTTCTATATATAAGTATATATTTCTCTATTTGTGTATTTATATCGTTAGTATATATATAGTCAACAGCATAAATAAGTGATCATTTATGTACCTTGTCGCTTTACTTACTTGTGTTTGAAATGTTATACAAAATTGTGAAACGAGTGAAAGCGATAAGGTACAGAAATGATCACTTATTTATGCTGTTGACTGTTCAAGCCTGGAGCATAGTTTGGGACTATAGTGTGTGAGATTGTCCCCTTATATATATTTATTCTGTAAATGAGATTACAGTTTTCAAGAGTTGACATTCTTTGTTTTTGTTTAACAAAATAAAGCTTTAAATCCACTTTCAATCCACGAAGTCCCCACCCCCCTCTATGTACTCGTACTTAATTCAATCGGCATCGTCAATTTGACTGGCGAGGCGCGCCTTTAGCGAAAATACTATGGGGATATGTACTATAATCGCACCGTTATATGGTCATCGCATTCTAGTTACTACAACGCCCCGGCACCAGATCAGCACCGCCTCAGTTCAGAATGAACATTGGAAATTGAGCTTTGACTTGTGTTAGATATGATTTTCAATTTGAAATAAAAACAATTGCCGGAGCGCGGTCCTCGTGTCGTCCACTGAAAAATGTATCGTACTAACAAAAACCAAAGCCCAATTTAACGAGAATCGCTGCATCAGGGACTTCATGGTAATCCATGGAAGAGGCATAATTAAGTTCAGTAGTGGACGATTTTATGCTGAGAAGAAGAAGAGAAGAAAGCCCAATGTTCAATGTTTCGTTAAAGCTGAGGGGGTGTTGATCTGGTACAGCCGGTGCGATGACCTATAAGAGGCCCGAATTCGCAGCTGTCAACGCAGGTCAAAAGGATCATGGGCATTTTTGTATGGAAATTGGGTGTGTCACCAACAGAATTGAAACCTTTATATTTAAAATGAACTTAGTGAAAACATCATTTCTTATTATGGCCGCAAATACCTAGCTCACCGGAGATCAAAAATATGATCACTTGAAAACAAGACAGTCCATATAAACTTTAGGTAATACCTATACATTAACAAACTGAAGTATTTTCTTGAAATCGAGAGTTGATTTGTCGTACAGATAAATACATCATTTATAAGATACATTAAATACCTACATAAAAAAATAATTCGTGTAATTTTTTTCAGTTATGTAACTGAATCGAAGGTTATGTTGATGATAGAGTTCTACGAGATACTTTGTAATCTTGCGAGTAAAGTGTTGTTACGGATATTTTGAAATATACTTTTTTAGACAAGTTCTGCAGAAGCACGAACACTACAGTTTACATATTTTTATTTGTCAAATACCCTACACGCAGTTCTATAATAAACTGTAAAAATTATTCATTCATTAGCCGAAGTTTCTACGGACGATATATAATGTTTTCAAGTGCCCATATTGTTGTTCTCCGGTGTGATAGATATTTGCGGCATATTAAAAAATGATGCTTTAACTAAGACCTTTGTAATGATATAGGTTTTCATTATGTTGGTGGCATACCCAATTTGCCCATGATCCTTTTACGTCAAACATATTTTGTCACGGGACCTCTTAGAACTGCGCGACTATAGTACTTTGATACAACTGTAATTTTATATTATTCACAGTAAGAACAGGTCCTCCAGCTGATGAGACCACGACCCTGAAGTCTGGCCGCCGGCTAGACGACTCCATTTACGAGTCGGGCAACCAGCACCAGTACGAGGGCTCCCTGCTGCGGCTGACGGCCAAGGCGCCCGTACTGAAGTCAGGCGAGCTCCCCTTCCACCCCAGCCCTCCTTTCCTGATCGACTCCACTACTCAGCCTCCTAATGCCGGTTACAGTAACGCCGAAAACTTATATAATGTAATTAAACACATTAAGCTGTGCTATAAGTAGAAGTATACATTAGGGTGGTCCAAAAAACATAGTGTTTAATATGGTTTCTCCACAAGTTCATTTTTATTTATAAATACATGAAAGTACCAAGTTTTATTATAATCAGGGTTCGGAGTTTTCATAGCACGCTAAGAGGAAACAGAGCCGTGGAGTGGACATAACCATAACAATTCAACTCTTACTCATACTCATTCGATTATTATATTGCAAAATTTAATTTAATTTTAAATAGGGATGATAACTTATACTTTTAATATTCATAACATTATGCGATTAATATAAAATAATATGTACTTATATTATACATGAAAATATTTTGTTAATAATTGTAATCTTTAATTACTTAGCTTAGCAGCTTTAATCAGGGCGAATATAAAAGAATCATAGAATTAAATATACAAATGAGTATGAATATGAGTAAGAGTTGAATTTTAATGTTAATGTCGACTCCACAGCTCTCACTAGTCTTACCGTTCTATGAAAACTCCGAACCCTGATTATAATTGAATAAACTTTACAGGCATATACATACATACATAAACTCACGCCTTCATTCCCAAAGTGGGGTAGGCAGAGCTAAAGATATATGTACTTTACAGGCCTATACTGTTAAAATTGTTTGATTCTATTCTGTGGTGCATCAGTAGGCAAAGAATAAACTATTTCTGTTTTTACTCCTTGTTAAGTTTACAAGACATCTTTTTGTATGATAGTGGGATCCTTTTGGCTTAAACTAAACGTTTTGGGTGACCAGTAAACGACTTAACAAGTTAAGACATAAGTAACAAATGTATCGTATACAAAAATAAGCTACGTGGAGGAATGATCTGATATACTTTATTTTTCTACATACTATTTTGGATCAACCTGGTATAGAAGCATCCTGTGAAATACATACCTACATACATAATTATTGGATTAGGATTACCCGGGTGAACGAATAAACTCAAAAACTACTGGATCGATATCGAAAAAAATCTTTCACCATTAGTTACCCTAACTAACCAGCTATATTATCCCTGAGTAACGTAGGCGATGTTCTTTTAACAGCTAGTTTATTATAAGCTAAGTTAAATAATATAATTGAAAGGCGTAATGCAAATACTCATTTTGTGTTCAATCATTATGATCTAAAGATCAGAAAATAGACAAGTCACCATAGTGACTGAAGTGAGAATAATTGCATAACAGTTTTTTTTTTATTAGGACATGATTATATTAATATTTTTATCATTTTAACGTTACGCCTGACGAAATTATGTAATTGGTTTTATGCTTATCGTTTATTATGCTAAGAAGCAAACGGAACGACATTAGGTTATAGTTTATAATATAGGGTCATTGAATTGAATTGGCCCCGACCTTTGCTTCAATAAAAGAGTGCAAAATTGTCCTTTCAGCTACTTCTACTTCAGATTGTAACACTATCTTTTACTTTAATAAGATTCCCCACTGAGAGCATTCGCGTGTAATGAGCATTCAGCGTGAACATCGACTGGTGTGTTGGCTTTGTAACGCTCGGCTCAACGTCCACACCACTCGAATATTCACTCGAGTGCTCTCATTTAGAACCAAATGTAGCGAACTAAAACTAATGGTTTTTCACAGCTTGTATCGAATTATCCTGCTGGTTCACTCGATAATTTGAAAGCAATACAAACAATCATCAATGCGAGAAGATCAGGCAGCCTGGACGACAAGCTGGTGCCGCAGCAACCCGGCAACAACCCAGAACAATTCATAGCTCGAAGAAATCAAGAGGTTCCTACTATTCGAAGCGTTGTATAAACTGTTTTGTATTATACTGCCCTCCTACGGAAAAAAGGCGCATCTACTATATGAATATTATTGCACTTTCAACCTTATTATAACCTTTGAGAGTTTAGTATGCTGTTATGACATGCGACATGCGCTTTTTCTCCGTAGTAGGGCAGTAAAAGACATCCATACATTGAAATACCCATACTTATCCACTTTCACATTTATTATATTCGTAGATACCTTAGATTCATTATAGTAATCAGCAATTAAACAAAATAGTTAAAATATTTTAAGTAACTCTAGTTAATGAAATTTTATCCAAATTTAACATATTTGTGAGCCCAAACTGTAATGACGTATGACAAAATGATAAAAAATGTGACTCGCAACTACCGTAAAATGTGCCTACTTTACTCCCCCACGGGTAATCTTGCTCCATCGTTATATTGAGGTATTCTGTATTGTAAATCATTCTAGTGCTTTCATTCACTGCGCAGCTGGATGTATACAGCAATTAGTTTTAGAAAATTTGTCATCGGCCTTGTCTTATAAGTAACATACGAAAAAGTCACTATGGAGCATAGTTACCCATGGGGGAGCAAAGTAGGCACATTTTACGGTACGTTAAATGTGCAAGGTACGTTCTCAATCAGTTTAAAAATCGTCATTATTCGTAATTAGTAATTACAAGACTCCTAACTTGTTATATTTCAGGCTCAAACCACGAACAAAAACGATGATCATTACAAATATTTAGAACACTATCCTGGTTTTCCGGGGTCCGGCGAGTTTGCTAGAAGAAATATGATGGGCGATACCGACAAGGTCATGCCGTCCAACACGTACAGGGACGCGGTGCCGCGCGGAGACCTCACCGTCTACAACCGGGTGGCCGGCGAGTCAGAGTACAGAAAACGGCCCATGCCGGACCCCCCGACGTTCGCGCCCAGCCCTATCCGCCCCCCAGTTCTAACCGAATCCAGGAGAAAACAAAACATCACTGTAACACAACCCCAAGTGCCAACCAGGGTTACACAGGCCAGACAAACTGTACAACCGAAAAAAGACCTTAATAAAGATATAGACAAATACAAGCAGCGTCTATTGATCAACCAGTATGATGCACCTAAGTAAGGAACTTTCAAATATACATTTTAGGGTAAAATAATCCATTTTATTTATGACAAGGAAAGGCAGAAGAGCTCTCTGGTAACCTAATGATAAACAGGATCTGAGACCCATAGTCAAGATTACAATCTCAAGACTGCAATCTTACGAGCCGTATTAATAAACTGGCCTTGGCTGAGATGCCCGTCACAAGATACGTCAAAGTAAACGTCAAACCATAGAAAACTGTCATCTTGAGATGGGCATTATATTCGAGATTAGTTTATTATTACGGCCCTAAGACTTCAAATGCGTTGCCAACCCAAAAAATGCGTTGCCTAAGATGGAATTCCTCTATGCTAGTAATATCAACGGGCGCTTGTCTCATACTCACACCGGAACACAATAATGCGAACACTGATGCTCGGGGCTGGGTTAATGTGTTAATGGATGGTCCGGATAAACCTTGCTCACAGTTTTTTTTTTCATTATCATACATACATACATACATAAACTTAGGCCTTCGTTCCCAGAGTGGGGTAGGCTAGCTACAGAATAACTTACAACTCTAAAAACTTTTCACCATCATAAGTAGCTAAATTGCTAATACCTTCCAGTGTTTAAGTAATTAATAGTGCTAACGCAATTATCGTTAATTTTATAGTATTGAATTCAAAATATACTTGTTTAGAAAATCATTTAAAGATGCTTAGTACCTAAATAAGCACCTCGTGAAATAAAAGGTTTAGGGTCTCTATTCCTATATTCTACATTAATTGTCTTAGACTTTTACAAAACGTCTTACGACGCTTACAAAAAAACATAATACAAAGCTCGCTTTTTTTCTAGTGCCAAAGCTGATGACTTCAAAAAGCCAGCAGATGTCGAAGAGTACGATGAAGAATTTAAAGGAGCACCTGTCCGCAAAAAAAGAAGCATTGAAAATATAACCAAAGAACAATCAAGTGACACAGTTTTGAAACCGCGTCGTGTAACAAATCAAAGTTTTTCCAACTCAAATTTATCCACCAGAACTTCGAATGGAGCAATACACATTATAAACGAAAATAAAACTATAAATATGGATGCTGTTAAACATAACCGCCCACTTTTAAAAGAAAAATGGAAACATTCCAAAGAAAAGAAGAAGAATTCGCGTAAAAACTCAAAAAAACTAAATAATAGGCGTAAGCGTAACAAACACAAAAAACGCAGACAAAGACTAACCAAGGATATAATAGAAATATCCAACGGACAAAAAACACCGAAAGTGAGAATAATATATACCACACATCCCTCAACATCTCTAGCAAGTAGCAATGCAACCGCAATTAAGCAAAAAAATATCGGAAATGCTATTGATGAAGGTAACAGGGCATCGATGAACAGGACTGGTAGCATTGCCAAAATAATGAACCACTATAAAAGCAAGGAAAACGTAAAAAGAGAGAATATTGTACATCCTCTGGAAGCTTCAAATCCGAAAAATCTTTTCAACTTTCTATTTTGGTGATAGAATTTGCAATCAAACATCATGAAGATAGAGTTTTCGATTATTACTTTGAAGCACGTCGATTTAATTAAGGTTACATGTTTTTGTATGTCCGGATTTGTTTTGTCAATGTTTTGTTTTATAGTGTTTCTGTAAGTGTGATAATAACATGGAAAGGTTTTCAGTTGGTCGTCTTATTACTGGTTTATTTTTTTACGTTAAACCTACGAGCATGCGGGTCACATAATGATAAGTAATCATCGCTAGCCAAGAGTACCCTGCAACCTCTGCCTAGTATATGAATCTTCCCAGGTGAATTTTTTGGTTCGAGCCCTAATCTTTTAAACAAAGGCCATTGTTTCTATTATCCCAAAGCCGCTAGCTACCGAGTTAGCACGTGCCACTACAACATTCATATTGAAAAACAAACGGTATCGTCATAGCATTAAGGTTCAAATTTAATGTCACTGATATTCTAGATATTACGTTTTGGTAGTGTAGGACGATAGACCCCCCCCCCGAGGCAATACGGCACTCATGTCTATCGTCCTAACTAAGTTGTGTATAGCTTGGCACTCGTTCATGACACTCCCTTGAGTACGTGGCCCGGGCGACACAAGGGACGAAAGACAGCGGGGGTGATATGAAGCATGCCCGCGGCGGGGGCCGTCTGACAGATGCGTCTGTTGGCGCTGTAACTTGTGGATATAACCTCGCGAGGCCACCATACTACAAACATGGCGTTTTTTGTGAGTGGGACTTTGAATCTACTATCAAGGCAATAAAGTTCAAGTATGAACGCCATTTTCAGTTTTTGAAAATAGGAAACTAAACTTTGTCTTCATTGCAACGTAGTTCAAATTAAATTGCCTTGATTATGTACATCCTATTGCACAGTGGGCCTTACGAGGATAAGCGCGCACTGTGTTTCGTCTAGAACAAGCTAGGTGGACAAAAGTCATTAGCAGATTACTACTAATGAGTAATTAGATATGATAAATAACATCCTTAAACCCCCATATTAACGAATGGTTTATGTCTAATTGTCTAATGTTATTAGTAATGAGGTGCTAAAGTCAGCTAATGAGGTAAGTGCAATAACATTATTTTATCACTTGCATTTCTGTGACCTGTTTAACAACATCTCTTGTGATTATACTGTTTTTTTTTTAAAGTGTTAGTGATGGATCTTATATATGAAGGTAAGTCCTATATGATTTTTATTTAAACAAGTCTCAATAACCGTTACGATTATACAAAAATTGGCTTTAAAAATATGTCGAAATACTGAGTATTTATTCTAAGTTTTTTAACTTTGATAGAGTGGGAAATACCTTACACCGCTTTACACACCCCTGGATTTTTGATATTATATAGATTCATTCCTCCTATTTACCTTTCTGTACTTTTTATTTAGCAGAAATGAGTAGAACAATTTTTTTTCGATTTTTTTCAGAACATCTGTATTCCGTACCAACGATATGGAACTATTTGAAGAATGGTTGAAAAAAGGGAAAAATGAAAGAAATAGTCATCTTTATAGCTACGTGTCAACCAAATATTTATTTATTATGATAATTATACAATTTTATATGAAAAAAATTTTTTTTACTAAATGAGCCCCCTTTTTTCTTTATTAACAAAGTAAATTGTTTTTAATTTTCAATTAGTTATTAATGAATCTAAAACAACCCAAAAACATAGAAAAATAATATTGTCCACCTAGCTTGTTCTAGACGAAACACTGTGGCGCGGCCGCACATAACAAACCTCTCTCCTTCCCCGCCCCCCGCACGAACCGTGGGAGTGTCACATACGAATTTGTCAAGCTATTGAAGGAACAGGAAACAAAATAGCAATAAATGTAAAAGTACACCAATATTATAAATTTCCTTAATCCATTTTTATTACGATTTTTTTCCATGTCATGTTTATGTAGAATTCGGGAAAAAAATCTTTATCATATTTTAAAGTCCATGTAATGTGATTTTAAGTATTTTAACACATATTTTTGATTTCTACCTCAACACTGGAAACTCGTCATGAATAATCCAAGAGCTTGATAAATACGTCGCAAAAACATCCAGTTGTTGATTTACCCATAAATTGCAAGGTTTATCCATCGTGTGCATGGTTTATTTATGGAAGTAACAACGGTTTCATGCTTGTTGAGTGTCAGCTCAGCTGGCCAATTACTGCCATATTTGTTAGTTCATGTATTTCTCTTCCTCTTATTGGTGGTTCAGTGTTGATACACAGCTATTCGGGTTTGTACATACTTGTATTGTATGTATGTAAACTGTTTATTGTATAATAAAAAAGGAAAATCAAAACACAGGCAAATTGTGTTTGTCCTATACAATTATGACTATTAAATTTTGACAACCATTCAAAAAGTTCTTAAGCATAATTTTTATAGTTACACTTATCGTTAACTGAAAAACATGTTCATAGTTTTGGATCAGGTTCAACTAGCTTCTGCCCGTGACTTCGACCGCGTAGGTACATTCCGATTATCGCTATCCCTCGAGATTTCTTAAATTTTCCTGGATGACTAGCCAGTTCATTCCCAGTAGTTCCGTGGAAGAAGTTCCGTGGCGGAACTAGTGAGACTTCCCTCCCAATAGTTCCGCGGAACTAAGCATCAATTGAATACTAATATTTTATAATCTCATTAGTTCCGTGCATTTCCGCTTTCGTCAGAAATCATTTATATTCCGCAAAAGTAGGTAGGTTAGGTTCGTTAGGTATCTGTAAATGCCCGAAGGGCAAACCGCCCTGAAATAGGAGCCCTGCCGCGAGGCAGGGCTCCGTCAAAAAGAGCAGTGGGACGAAGTAGTGGGATCACGGGTAAGCGTTCGAAAAAGTGTCACTAATTCCAACACGGAACTATTGGGAAGAAAAAGTGTCACTAGTTCCGCCGCGGAACTTCTTCCACGGAACTACTGGGAATAAAGGGACTAGCCTATATGTCAATCCAGGGTCAATTTCAAATTTCATCTTAATTCGTCTAGCCGTTGCAGCACGAAGGAGTGGCATTTATTGTATTAGTAGGATTATTATTTCGGTTAAAAGCAAACCTTTCATTTTATAAGGATTTAAAAATTACTTTTCACTTCTCATGCTCGTAAAGTCCTTCTTTATGCTGGGTATAGGCTGCATAAAATCGCATTTTATGCTCTAGTGCATAAAGTAATTTCTTCTTTTAAGACTAAGGCAATAAGGCCACATACACAATACACCTTCATTTAATTGATATATTTTTATGAGATTTAGGTTATATCTTATTATAATTACGACATATGTAATACTATCTTAATACTTTAAGATTAATACGGGCGTGCATTTACGTAAAAAAAATATAAGTAGTTAACTCAAATATTTATAATAACTTGGCATTAAGGCTCAAACCATAGTGTCCATAGTCAAACGTCACATAGTTGAAAATTAAAAAAAAAAAAAAAAGAATGTGTACCGGGAAGCTTTTTGTTTGAAGAATAATTATTCGTCAAACAAAATTAAAAACTAACTAAATTTGTTGTGTTGCGGTTGAAAATTCAATAAATTATTCGTAAGTAATTGAACAATGTCTTCAAGTAGTGATAGTGACGATCAAAAAATGATTTCGCCTGAGACTTTAATGGACAGAAGTGTGAAAAATGTAATTGAGCAGATATTGCCGCCTAAATCGAAGAAAATCTATCTCAGCACATACGAAAGTTTTATGATTTGGAGGAACCAAAAAAGCGTAAACACGTTTGCGGAGTGTGTTTTTTTAAGCTAATTTGACGAACTGTCGATGAAATTACATTTTATGCGTGATAGAACATATTAATTACATTATACAAATTAATTAAATTTTCTTGTATATGCTTAATCGTTGTTTTATTTCCTTGCAATCGAAGTGAAAAGCAGAGTGTAAAACTCGAGCATAAAACCCATTTTACCCTCGACGTGACCATCCACCCTCGCCGTACCGGCTCGGGTGGCTATATGCACGTCTCGGGTAAAATGGTACGTTTTATGCACTTGTTGTACAATCTACTATTGGTGTTCATACAAAGTTTTAAAATTTATATGGACGCTTCAGCACTTGGTTTTTAAATACTTATAGGTAAGCATTGTCAATTAAAAAAAAAAGTATCATTCAGTCCTAATGTTGCAAAGGTACTCAAAGCCTACTTTTTGGTAGGCATATTTAATTGGGACTAGTTCTTATATTCTGAATTCTGTACACACAGTTGGACAAGGTACGAAAACGGCTTAGCATCAACGAGCTGCGTCAGAGGCAAGAGGCAATTCTCTTGTTGCCTGCAAATATTGTGATAACAAGTCAGCAGGCTTAAATGTCCCCATTTACTGCGGTGGCGGCCAAATTGGCCATTGACACAATTCAGAGAATGCTTAAAAACCTATTTTCAGCTCAACGTTATGTAGAAGCCAATTACTTCCGAATGGAGCCAGGGGAAGCTTATCTGAATGAATAATGTTTATCCCCTTACCGGACCGGACTCTTCTCTTAAAAAAAAAACAAAGAATTACGCAAATAATCTACAAAATTCGTATAGCCCTTTAACTGCCGCTTTCAGAATCGTCAATTATATCTAATGCTTGTTTAGTGACGTGTTGTCTTATTAATTATTATGAAAGTGACGGCAGCAACTTTAATCAAGCATTAAATTTAATTGCGGTCTCTGAGTACGGCAGTTAGTCTCTTGTCCTTACTTATTAATTTGTATATAGTTCAGGAAATATGATTTGGCCGTCTGTTATCTACTTTGCGATATTTTTTTCTGCGTTAAGACACTTAAGACTTACGATTTGAACGAGGGCGGTTTTACGATTGCCTTTAGTTTGATATTAACAAAATAGATCTTAGTGAAGATTATATACGGAAAATTAATATTTCCTGAATTATAACCACTAGCGGGCCGCCCTGCTTCGCCCCACGTCAAACTAAATATAAAATAGCCTTTTTTACACCAGTATAATGTACTCGTAGCTTTTTGAGTTAATTGTCTATAACTTGTCTCTGAGAAAGGCGGTTAAATATTTAACCAAAACGTTTTCATAAGTATCACAGAGTCGTCCCTGACCCCGTTTCTTTATAAAAATCTTTTATTTGCCAAAAAACACGTGGATTCAAACCCTTTTTGATTTAGAATCATCAAAAACAATTGCAAAAAAAAGTAAATAAGTATTATGGTAGGTTCACTATAGCGTTAAATCCCAAAATACCATAATTTGAAAATACCAGATTTCCAAAATACCCAGATTCAAAATTTGGGTAAGTACAATAAATTAATCCTTATTTTGAATGTTGAGTTATGGGATTCCGATATAATGAGAATCCCGTATTTTGATAGATATTTTGAGAATGAGCACAGTATAATAGTGAACCTTGCCAAATTAAGGGAAGCTTTTTTACAAATAAACCTTGAGGCCCGCTTGCACGTAAATACTCGTATGAACCTGTGCATAGTCAAGTTAGGGACTTACCCAGTGTTAATTTTTAATCTGACATTCTTTAATAATCTAACCTGGGGTTAACCTAGGGCTAAATTTACGTCCCCCCCGACTGTGCTGCCACCTTGCCGTGGTGGGGGGGCTTGCGTGTCTCAATGATCCACGAGGCTATACCGGACAGGGCTACCCATACCGGAAAGGCTCGTGGTGAGGGGCCAGACTAAGAGCGGCCATGGGGAGGTGACAGGGTTTCTGGAAGGGTTGCGGTTGCGTGCCTCACCGGTCCGGCCTGGCCTGTGGGGCCGCTTCTGCCCCGGAAAGATTCCCTTGTCACCTGGGGGGGTTTGGTGACGAGAGGCTTTTCGTAAGAGAAGTCTTCTCGTCACCCTTGGTGGGTGGTGGCAGAGGTCGTTGGAAGGGGTGGTTGCGTGTGCCTTCGAGGCCGTTTCCATCCCGGACAGCTTCCTTCTGTCGCCATTTTGACGGTTGGTGGCTGGGGTAGCTTGAAGGGTCAGTTGCGAGTGTACTTGGTGCTTGCCGCTTCTGGTCCGGAAAGCTTAACCAGTCGCCTGGAGGGGGCTTTGGCGGGGGTGGTTGAAAAGGGTGGTTTCCATCCTGGACAGCTGCCTCTGTCAGTTGGTGGTTGGTGACTGGGTTTACGGGCAGGGACGGCATCGCAGAAATGCGTTGCGCGTTCCCGTGCGTCGTACTCCCATGTCACCCGCGGGTCTCTCTACGTGTCTTTCGGAATCCCGGGGGGCACTGTAGTTATTGAAGGGACAGCTGCGGTGATGCGTGTTTGAAGGATACTTGTATCTGGAAAGCACCATCCACCGCAGGCAGATCGTTGGAGGGAAGGCGAACTCAGTGGACTTCGGTTCGCTGCTCGCCCGAACTCCTTGTAAAGCCAGTGGGTTGGGGACCCACCTTGCACGGCTTTACCGGTCTGGGGTGACGATCGTGGGCTGTGCACTTTCGAAACCTCCTTTGGCGAGGATTGGGGGGGCTCTTTGGAGCAAGCCGGGAGGCGCGTCAGTGGCCAAAGCTTAGGCAGTTACCGCGGCGCCTCACCACCGGCCAGGGTTTAAAACGCCGGAGTGATTTTAAACGGTAGTTCGTTCGTTCGTACGAGAGTCCGTTATACTTCCCATTGCACCGCCTACCCCAGGCAGGGAAGATGCGTAAATGCATTTCCACTCCGTCAAAAAAAAAAAAGGGTTAAATTTACGTGCAAGCGCTGCGAGCCTAAGAAACGCTACCGAGTATAAATGCGACGTTAAATTGGCAATTAAGAAAACTAATGCGTCAAGGCTGGGTGCACGTCGGCGCACATTGTCAAGTTCACCAAATGTCTGAAATCCAGGAATTATTGAGAGAGTTTGACTAGGGTTTAGTCCTGTGTAAGGCAAATTATGACAAATTTTAATGAGGAATTGGGAACTTTGCGGTATGGCGGTGGGCGTATTAGAGAGGAACATTTAAAACCGCGTTCTTATTAACAGAAGTACAGATGGCCACGTAATTAGAAATACTGAACTTGCGTTCTTTCCTTACAATTGCCTACAAATATCACTTACCGCCCGTTTCACAATCGACAAGTAAAACATATTGACACATAAATTTAGCCCTTTCTCTTTCTTGCACTTGGAAATATACAAGGAGAGAGCCAACTTTAAATGGCAGATAAATTTATTCGTCGATTGAGAAACAGGCCCTTATTGATTTTGATCAATGTAAAAACTAAGTGAACCTCATGTTTGTGTTTCATCTCAAAAATCGCTGAATATACATGGGGGTGTTTTTGGTAGCCCTTAAGATGACCTATTAAAAATTTTCATTTGGACCACAAGATACCCGACACCCTGTATACAAAATGTGTCAGATAGTGACGGATGTTTTATCCACATTTTGTCACGCGACAAACGCAGCCATGTTACGCCCCCTCAATGTGCAAGTTAGCCAAAAGCAAACCCATTATGAATTAAAAAAATACTTATTTTCGGATGGAATCGAGGGCAACAGCTAGTTAATAAATTCAGAATTATAATTTCCCTACTCATCTAGGAATAAGATAAAGAAAAACGTTAAACCACGTTTAATACCAGGCGAGGCCACCGAGGCGGAACGTTGCCGTTTGCCTCTAGGGAGTCTCGACGGACCGCCACGTGAACCTTATGGGCTGTGACAGAATGTTCAAACTCCCGTGTCACGTCAACGCTAGCAAATCACACTTCAAGTGAGATAGTCAGGAGGTGCATGGACCGAGAGCCATCTGAAAGGTAATTTAAATTAAACATTGTTATGTGAGGAGTTAAGACAAAGACAAGGTGGATGTCATTCTAGTACAAATTATTACCAGGGGTATTTTTATGCCGATGACGTCAAAATGACGACATTTTACACACAGGATGCTCTGCTTTCATTTGGCAGGTGTTTAGGAACCTATGTATTAAATGATACAAAAAAAAAGTAAAAAAAGACGCAATAAAATGATTATAGTTAAATAGAAAGAAAAGAAAGAAAGAAAATCATGTATTCGTGACATACATAACAAAGAACAGATTAACAAATACAAGAAGAAAGTAGCCACGAAATGGTCCCAACTCAGCGTAATGCTGGCATTAAAGTCAGCGCTGGTCTTCCATTGGAACCATCAGGTGAAACCACGGAAGGTTACACACACATAATTAATTGAACACAAAACGAGAAGAAAAAAACCTAAATAATTAAATAAAAACAAAGCTCTGAGTTGCGCAAAAACATGCCCGTCCTTAGATGGCTGAAAGAGCAACAGTCCCTTAGCCTTACTTAAATGACATGGAGCAAGCAAAGAAAACCGACATGACCTATCCTATCTATGGCAGCGCCTATCTATGATGGTTGATAGATTTAATAATCAGACATAGGATTCCTTGGGGCAAATTTTCTTGACATGTAGGGACCTCCTATATCGATAAACCGAATCATCGATAGTAGTAGAAGTACAACTTATCGCAATCAAAATACGGAATAGCAACACGAATTTTTTTCACCATTGATTACTAAAAATTGCAAAATGAAACAATTTAATTTTTTTGAATGTCACATCGTAAATAGTTTCATTTACGTTGTAGGTATGAAGTTAGTTTTTATTTATCTACGCGTAATTGGTTACTTAACTCATTTGTACATAGGTAGTTAAATGACTGACGAGTAATGTTTAATAATTACAATAAAACCATTTGAAATCATACTCTACGTAGCGTGACGTCATTATTGCGTCAACGGCATTTAAAGTACGGGCCCTGATTATTACCTTGAACCCAAGAATAGGGACTTACTAAAGGTATTTCATAATTTCGGTTTTGGCCATCGTACCACCCTGTATAATTTCCGAGATTATTTCGGAGATTTTTGGTGGTTGGACTGATTGGTATAATTTTGGTAAGGAACGTCACCTACTAGTGGGCTCTCGGCTCAGCAGGTATCACGTAGTAACTACAACTTGTAATGTAAGATGGCGGAGATAGCGCATGTGCGAGCGCGATCTTCTCCGAGAGGGCTCGTGAGTCGTCGGCTAAGGACTGTTCTGGGAAAGTGGTAAAAGTATCGGGTGTACCTATACATATATCGTCGGTGGAACTACAAAACCGCTTAAGTAACATTTTTAATAACACGCAATATGGACCTTTTTAATAAGGCGGTAAGGTTTATTTTGTTTTAATAAATTTGCTAGTTACGTAGTATCGCCAACGTTATACCGTGTTCATTCTTACTGTATGGCTTTATGCAGTGCTTTTTAACTTTGGTGCATTGGGAAGTGTAAAAAAATAATAATTGTTAACGACACCACAAAAGTAGACTAACAGTCTCAGGTTCGATCACCGGAATGAGCAAGTCTGGGATTATTTGTGTTTAAGTATTTAGTTTAGTACACCTAGTCTAGGGCTTAGTTTGGGATATTGTCATTTAGTGTAAAATTGTCTGCTGACATATATTTATTTACAATGTAGTCAAGGCCGTTGTCAGCCGGGGAGATCACGAGGGTATCTATCACAAAAAAACAATACTTCTTAACAAACGGTCCTCTTACGGTCGGTCTTAAAGTGTCGTTTGATAATTTAAAGAACTCTTTAAAATTATTTTCTTAACCATCTAATGAGTACGAATGGCCATCTTGAAGCAAACTCTTTGGATATTCATCAAACTAATTTAACTTGGCAAAGATCTGTTTGTTTTAATTAAAGAAGTTCAAGCGAAAGCTAGAATCAGCTGGGAACATCTCCACGTTAAAACGTTGGTAGGTACGTTCAGGGCCAATGACACCATATCAGCTTCATTTTGTACGGGCATCGTTGAACAAGGGTAAAAATTCCGTAGGGTTAGAACTTAGGATGACACACACATACACTTTTACTTACAACTTTTAAAATAAATACAGTTTCGATTCCCGGTATGGGCAAATATTTGTGTAATGAGTGCGAGTATTTGTTTCTAACTTTTGGACGTTTTCTATGTATTTAAAAGTAGGTATGTATCTAACCTCTAATATATAAAATTCTCTTGTCACGGTGTTTGTAATTAAACTCCTCCGAAATGGCTCAACCGATTTTCGTGAAATTTTATGTGCATATCGATTAGGCCTGCGAATCGGACAACATCTATTTTTCATCCCCCTAAATGTGAAGGGTGGTCCACCCCTAAATTTTATACACATGGCAAAACAACGTTTGCCGGGGCAGCTAGTTTCTATATATAAATATGTTTATCGTGGTCTAGTACCCTTACAGTCACGGACTTTAATTGATGACCCACTGTAGAACTTTGTCGTATAAAACCAACGATTAATTCCCATGTAATTTCATTCTCGTCACTTGACGCTGCCATCATGACAAGGTTCTATGGTGAATTAACATTTAAAGTCCTTGATGGTACAATTTGTGTGAGTCCCCTGATATACATTATGTATAGTCGAGTCCGGAATTAGGCGAACTAACTTGACAGTTCATTGTACACTAATGTTGCCACAGTTTGGCTAGTGCTGTTAATATCGATATTTAAATAGTCTAGTTTATCATTATTATTGTGTTTGGAATCTAACTAATAATTTTACTAAGCAAAATAATAATAATAAAAATTGGTTGGATTTAAAAATACATCGAACATCGTTTTAGACATCGTTAACGACGCAGTCCGCCATTTGGTTTTGTTGACAGTTCGGACCATGCCTAACAAACAAAGCAAGCAAGCCATTCGGCTTTCTGTCATCCTATGATTGATTTTTTTGGTCAGATTGTAACCTAGCAACAATACTTATTAGCGTATAAAATTAATTAAATCGAACACATAACGGATTTGGAATTATCATCGACGATATATAGCGTTTGTCTCTATCGCATTTTCATATTTGCCAGCAAGAAAGGAATGAATGCTATATGTATGGTACTGATGGTACATGAAATGTACCGTACTAGCCCGACGGAAGCCACCTAAAAGGATCACAATGGCCTGTTGTTATTTTTGTATTTTATTCCTAATTTGAGGAGTAAGTATCGTAAATATCCGCTTTAAACCGTACATCCTTCAGATCATATTATATAGTAAAAATTGCTGTAGTTTTTCCCTATTTGGCAAGTATGTATGAGTGAGAAAGTTTCGACGACAATTACTTGATAAAATATAAATATAATCAGATTTATAGAAGGCACAAGGTTATTATCGACATATTTGTGTCGACATAAACCTATCACTATTTATTTTTTCCTATGTCTGGCAACATTTTCGGCTGTCAAGTTAGTTCGCCTAATTCCGGACTCGACTATAGGTATTTATTTATTTATGTAAAGAGCAACGTTCTTTGATTCGACTTATAGCACTCTCTTGAAATAACAGTTATTTATCATGTCACGTAATGTATACATATTTAAACCTTACGTTTACATTATTTGACAAAGCAACCACACGATATTCACGCGTCGTACATTCGTTCTAATTAATTCTCGTGAAAGGTGCATCTCTCAGGGGACTTTGTTTAGGAAAATCTTATTAATTTAACTCCTAATGCTTATTTATATTATTTCAGGAGATAAATGTTTGTCCTGAAGCAATATCCACTTTATTGTTTCATTTTTTCCGGTGATAAAATGCTTTCAGGCGCCAACGACGAAGGGTCCATCACCACGAACGAAACTAACAAGCAACTACAAGAAAACTTTAAAACAAGGAACATCCGAAAAAGTGTCCCTTTTTAGAGTTCGGTACACAAAGGGTAAAAACCGGACCCTAATACTAAGACTCCGCTGTCCGTCTGTCTGTCACCAGGCTGTATCTCATGAACCGTGATAGCACTTGAAATTTTCACTGAAGATGTAATTCTGTTGCCGCTAAATACTGAAAACAGAATAAAATAAATATTTAAAGAGGCTTCCCATACAACAAACGTGTTTTATTGCTAATTTTGTATGGGTAAGGGTATGTACTTGGCCGGTTTTTTATTTACGTATAGGTTATAATTACAACTGAAATAGAACTGTAGGTATCTTAATAAATAAGACCCTTTATTAATTAAGTAGGTAATCCAGTTTTTCCATTATTTTGTTCAGAGCATTAGGTAACTAATATTGAACTAGATAGAGTAAAAGCGATGGCGGAATTCATTTGCACTCACAGGAAATGAAAATGTCACTCCGCCGCCGTCCCATTTTTAGGGTTCTGTAGAAATAATGTCACGTAACACGGAACCCGACCGAATTATAAATTATAATCTCCATGTTTCTGTGTGTCACAGAGAAATGTTAACCCTTTACCGAACTTAGCACCGTCAATGATGATTTTAAATCCTATTGAATCTCCCTAATAAACCGATTACAGCACACACGAGGTTTTTATTGTATAGGTTTAAATTCATTTGTATAGCCGTGTGGTTGCCGGCTTAGAATTGTGCCACTCCATGTCTTCCCGTGGAAGTCGTAAGAGGCGACTAAGGGAATAAAGGCTTGTAGTACTGTTAGGCGATGGGCTTGCTACCTGTCACTAATATACACTGTTAAACATCTTAGCCTAATTGTGCAAATTGTGGTTATAGAGTTATCAACAAGTTTTTAGAGTTGTTGGTAATTCTGTACCTCTGCCTACCCCATTCTGGGAATGAAGGCGTGAAGGTATGTATGTATGTAAATTCATTTGTTTTTTGCTCAGGTTTGAGTTGCAAGTCTCGGATGAAGCCGTGTTTTAAAAATCTTAAGAAAGTACAAATTTTGTTTGTTTTTGACTCCACGCGCGTATGATTCGTTTATGGCTGTTCAACGTGGAACCATATAATTTTCCGTGTGTAAATAATTGGGATTTTTCAGATTATTACAATTACTCTAATTCGGAAACCATTTCGAGAAATAGGGTTTAAAAGCCGTACTGCATTTTTATGTTTTTGAAATATTTATCTTTTTCGGATATTTCAACAAAAGTATATTTAACCTTTGTTTGACTTTCGTTTTCGGCTTGAAGCCCTCCTAGTGTATTTTACGGGTAAGGCGGAAATAGTATGTTTTAATACACTATTACAATCACTTTTTATCATTAGATATTATTTAATCGTTGTAGTTTATTAGAAAAAGCCTACCCAAAATAATCACGTCATCCATAAAATGTCTGCTAAATAAATAAAGACATTAAAACAAAACTATTGGGTTAAACACAAAATTAATTAAATTGGTCTCTTAAAATTATCTCTTCTTTTGAACTAGATTGTAAATACCGTGAGTATTTTTTTTTGGTCTATACCAATTCAGGGTATTGATTTGGTGCAATATTTGTACCACTTTACGTTTACGTTTACTTAACGGCTTTCACTCCTTGTTTTAACAAGGTGTGTTTCGCCAATGTCGAGTTTTAGACAAACATCATGAACTTATAAAAGAAATATGTCTATGGGTGTCACTCCGGTGGACCACACGGATAATTCCGAACGAAATTTTTTGATAGAAGACTTACCTTTTTTTTTTATCTCTAATAGATCAAACCTTACCTAACCTACATAATATGACAATTAAATTATACATTAAAATTTTATCCAAAATTGCTCCAGCGTAACATAGTTTTCGGAAAAATTTATATTCGAAAAAAAAAAACAATATTTAAGGTGTTCCCGGACTAAACAGAAGCTGATGAGGTTAGCTCAACGCGCTTCGGTCAAGGTTAAAATAGCTTTAATAGTATTTTTCTCAAATATGCTCGGAAATATACGCGTACATAATAGTAATGTATGAAAACCCTAAGAAAAAATATTATTGGCCGCTGCTCTAACTTTTTAAATTTGCATAGTTACATTAAACTGACAAAGGAATTATTACATCCTGCCAACCACCGCTAGATAGACTCTAGTCTGTAACCATATTTTGAGACTTAAAAAAAACAAAAACAATCTATGGTACTATTCATGTGCAGTTTTGAGATTGCCGTCGTAAGATGGCAGTCCTGAGATTGCCATCGTAAGATTGCACGGTGTTGTTATTGCCATCGTAAGATTACAGTGTTAAGATTACCATCGTAAGATTGCAGTCTAGAGATTGCCATCGTAATATTGTAGTCTTGGGTTGCCGTCGTAAGATTGCAATCTTGAGATTGCCATCGTAAGATTGCATTCTTGAGATTGCCATCGTAATATTACAGTATTGAGATTGCCATCGTAAGATTGCAGTTTTGACATTGCCCTCGTAAGATTGCAGTCGTAAGATTGAAGTCTTGAAATTTCAGTCTTGAGAGGGTTATCGTAAGATTGCAGTCTTGAAATTGGAATCGTAATA
The DNA here is from genome assembly GCA_927399475.2 of Acleris emargana. Lineage (NCBI taxonomy): Eukaryota > Metazoa > Arthropoda > Insecta > Lepidoptera > Tortricidae > Acleris > Acleris emargana. The sequence goes on from OV656843.1 coordinate 16,273,570, forward strand.
TTGTAGTCTTGGGTTGCCGTCGTAAGATTGCAGTCTTGAGACAAAACGCGGGTTTTGCGGGTGGTAGGACCTTGTGCAGGGTCAGTCCGGATCGCTACCACCATCTTACCCATTAACCTACCGCCAAACAGCAATGTTCGCATTGTTGTGTTCCGGTTTGGGGATAAGACAGCCGGTGAAATGACTAGCATAGAGGCATTCCATCTTAGTCCTCAAGGTTGGCAATGCATTTGCAGTCTTAGGATTGCATTGCAGTCTTGTGAATGCGAATGGCTATGGGTCACAGTTTCCACTTACCATCAGGTGGCCTGTGTGCTCGTTTGTCTTCTCTATGCCATAAAACAAAAAAAACAAAAAAACAGTTACATAACATTATTATGTAACTGTTATAAAGTTTTAACGCCTAGGGATGGGGCCAGTGCAGTAAATTCAATAGGTTGTCTTTTAATCAATCGAAATGCAATCGAATCTACATGTCCAACCAAAGAGAACAAAAGCGTTTATTTATCTTGTCGGGAGCAGGAATTGAATAGGAACTATCTGTAAAATTCTGTGAAATGATTGAAAATGCTTTCAGTGGATTCCCTCTAGATTTGTGGAGCTTTATCGAATACTGTTTGATAGAAATCTATAAGCACTTGAGTTGAGTAATACGTAGTATTTTGATTGTTAGAATTAAGATTTATTTTAATCACTTATGTGGTCACATCTTAGCCTAATTGTGCAAAAAGTGGTTAGTGAATTATCAACAACTTTTTAAAGTTTTTAGTAATTCTGTAGCTCTGCCAACCCCACTCTGGGATAAACAGGCGTGAAGGTATGTTTGTATGTATGTGTACTTATGTAGTAAGTATTAATGAATGTAAAATATTTAGTTTCCTTAGAATAAATTTATATGTAGGTATACTAGGTACATTAGTAAAAAAAACTACCTATAATTTACCTACTTCAGTTATTTTGGTTTGTTTTCGCATATCAGTGACTTTTTTCTGTCCTTAAATATTTCGTGAGTCCTAGTCCCAAACTAAGCTCTAGGCTTGTACTATGGGTACTAGACAACGATATAAATACTTATATAGAGAAATGTATACTTAAATACATACAAAACATCCATGACTCAGGAACAAATATTCGCGCTCATCACACAAATATCTGCCCTTACCGGGATTAGAGCCCCACTACCAAGTAGGCCAGCGCGTCGTCGCTTAAAGGGTAAATAATTTGGAGATCATAAAACTACGAAACATTTATCGAAAAAACATTGTCTCATACAAACCTAAGAAATAGCAAGCTTAAAAAACCCAGTCAGCCCAATGGAAACTTGACCCATCATTATAAAACGGTGTCACAGTGACATTATAAAACAATTTGTTTGACATTCTTACGACTTGAATCATAACGTCACTGTGACACAGTTCTTAGGCGATTCAGGGTTCTATTGGGCTGATAGTACATATAATAATAACATACATACATATTATTTAGTGGGAATAGCAAAATAAATACACGCAAATAATTATGTTTTTTCTTTATTGTCAATTCAAAACTCTTAAGGCGTTATCCCATCGTAATTGCCAAAACCCAAAGTCATTCTCGACAGATCCTTTGACTTGACAGATCACTTTTTCCTCTAATCCGAATCTGCTGCGTTTCGACACAATATAAAAAATATACAAACTATCCCACACGGCCATCCTACTCACTCATCTGCCTTAGATGAGTCCGACGAATTATGAGCAACCCATGGCTTCATCACGTCGGCTGAACTCGAAGTATTAGTTGGACCTTCGCCATGGCCGATTTTCTTAAGATCATACCGAAATCACGCCTGTTTCCCAGAGGGGTAGGCAGAGATCACTTCTTTCCACTTGCTACGATCTTGATAAATTTATTTCGCTTCTTCCACATTCACACATCGAGTCATGTGCACATACGTAGGTTTCGGGTACTCAAGATTCGGCCCTTTTCCAGTATTTCTCCGATAATAACAATGTCATCCTTATTTTAAAATCGGCTATTGTTACAATGTATCCCAATGAAACTCTTGACGCTAAGACGGATTTACTCAGACGGATAACATTGTTTGTCGCAATCGGGTCATCTCAGCTCAGGGTCTCTACGACGCGGCGACAGAAAATATTGCCTTTGACCTGTCATGGTATTTGTTTCTAATTCAGCCGCCATTATTGTCAAGTAAATAATAGCTATCAATACGCTGACAATATTATACGGTAACAGGTCAAAGACGCTATGGTTTTTATCGCCTAGAATGTCGGCCTAGAACCCTCATTATTGTGTTCCGTACTCGGAACTAGGATACCTGAGGCGCTAGTCAATATGCATCGCGGACGTTAGTGATTTTCAAAAATGGACACATTGTACAGTTGGCATGAAAGATATGTTTAGACTTTAGTACCTTTTCACATTATCCGCTTAGACAATTCAAATTGTTCATATTTTTTAAATTACTCTAATTTGAAAACCATTTCGAGGAATAGGGTTTTAAAGCCAGTCTGCGTTATTAAGTTTTTAAAATATTTGTCTATTTCGGACATTTCGACAAAAGTATATTTGACCTTTGTTTGACTTTCGTTTTTGGCGTGAAGCCCTCCTAGGTTTATGTTACTGGTTAGGCGAAAACCGCTTGAAATAATATGTTTTATTACACTATTACATTTTATAATTTAATTAGGAAATGCCAACCCAAATTTAAAATAATAATATAATTCATAAAATGTCTGCTAAATAAATAAAGATATTAAAACAGAACTATTGGGTCAAATACAAAATTAATGAAATTGCTCTCTAAAAATTACCTATTCTTTCGAATTAGAATGTAAAAACCGTGAATTATTTTTTTAGTCTATTCCAATGACGTTAATTAGACATGGTACTAAAGTGTAAACATATTTATGACGTCAACTGTACCTATAGTATTGATGTAATCTAATGGCAGATTGCGTCAAACGATTATGTCAACTTCACATATAACGAGTCGACAGAACATAGAACATAGAAACGTTAGCACATTTGCACCTTGGCCCTGTAGTCTCGTAGATATTGTTATTTCTCAAAGCCTCATACACGTTTTCACTTGTGTGTAAAATTTGAAATAACGCTCTGTCCTTATCAGTCCTTGTCCAGTTTTGGCAAAAGGGTTTTTAACTTAAACAACTTGTTTTTCCATTCGTCGACGGAGTACAACCGGCAAACTAAAGTTACCCAAGTGCCCAAGTTGGCAAACTTAACTGGACGTGTTAAAAGTTAGGTACCTACCGTCTTAGCCAAAGTCCTTTGTCAACAAAACCCGTGACAAAATTCAAATAACACGTTCTAAATTGTTAAGAGGATTGTCAAGCTGAAAATTTACATACAAAATGCGAAAACGTTTCTGTACCCTTAAACTGTAGTCCTTTTTTATTATTTTTTAGTATTATGTGGATATCATGAAAAACTATGTCTGTACTGTAATGCTAAGAAGTATTTTCGTGGAAAAGTAAATTTCCACGAAAATACTTCTTAGCATTAAACAAATAAAAAAAAACAAAAAACAGAAACGTACAGACCTAGTTATGTATAATAAGTACAACATATTCAAAAATTATTATTCGTGGAAATCGCCCCCAATCGCTATGTTGCACATATGAAATAGAGCTGTCTTTGAGAACGTGATTTAAAATATATACAAAAAAAAAAAAAAAAAACGCCTTCATTCCCAGAGAGGGGTACCTAGGCAGAGCTAAAGAATTACCAACTAGTCTTAAAACTTCTTGCCCAAGCAGCACATTAGTGAATTTTGCAGCTTATCCTATAGCTTTATGTTCTAAATGAGTGGTTTAACAATGTTTGACTACACTTATAGCTTTAAACACCACTCAAACTTGTATACGAGTTCATCCTGTCACTTATAGTTGCTTAGGAACGTTTTTTGTTTCTACTTTATTACTTATAGTTGGGTAAAGTCGATTTTGCTACTTAAAGTTGCATGCAGGTTGTAATTGTCACTGAATAAGAAGCAATAGTGATATATAAGGCCCTAAAGTAACTTATAAGCCACTTTTATATATAAGTGGGAACATACCCTTATTTGGAACTTTTAATTCCAAATGACTAGTATAATAGAGTAGTGTATCACCAATAGTGGCTAAAGAGATAATTTTACGGCCCTTTTGGAAACTAAAGTGATTGCAACTTTAAGGCCTAGAAGGGTCGTAAAATTATCTCTTTAGCCACTATTGGTGATATACTACTCTATTATACTAGTCATTTGGAACTAAAAGATCCAAATAAGGGTATGCTCCCACTTATATGTAAAAGTTGCTTATAAGTAACTTTAGGGCGTTATATAGCACTATTGCTTCTTATTCAGTGAAAATTAAAACCTGCATGCAACTTTAAGTAGCAAAATCGACTTTACCCAACCATGTAATAAAGTGGAAACAAAAAACGTTCCTAAGCAACTACAAGTGACAAGATGAAGTCATATACAATTTTGAGTTGTGTTTAAAGCTATAAGTGTTGTCAAACAATGTTAACACGTTCACGGACAGTACGTCGAGAGACGTAAACTAAGACCTTCGTGATATGGCATTACGGCTGTGGCCGGTGTTTTTAATTACACCAAAAACGGAACTCCGTCCACGGCCGGCTGTTTCCCATAGCATTTATAGGAAGCACGAACTCTGTGCCGTTTTAGGCTTTAACGCAAGCCGCTAGTGTCACAGCACAAAAGCTCTAGGGCATAGCATTCACTGCTGTGCCACTCGCAAGATACAAATAAGTGATTTTCAGACCTGATAGTTTCAAATAGAAAACAAATAAGTGAAAATAAACACTGTAAGATCTTTTTTGTTTCGCCATGTTTACAAATTGGAGTCCTTGAAAATGATTTATTTTAAACAGAATTTTATCACACTGACGCATAATCATAGACTTTTGATAGTTGTGACGATGTTACTTTAACATTGTACGTAACCTACAATCATTAGGTCAGGTTTTTACAGTTTTAGTTCTTATCAGTATCAATTCCTTATATGATTTAACACTCTCTTTTTAAATATTCCTGATCTAATCAAAGGCGCATCGAAATTTACAAAGAAACCATACTATAGTTTCACGGTAAAAAAGCATTCGCAAGAATTTCGTGCTTATTTCAATGCCTGAACGTGAATTTTAATCACTTACCAAACAGATGTATAAATCCAAAATTAAAATGGCAGATCACATTCACTTTAAAAATCTTACCGACTTAATTGTTGCCACGTCACTCAAAGGAACTTTGGCGTCCCATTTATTACTCATTGACCGAACTGAAATATTATTATTCATTCGTTCAATAATCGTCGTTCACTGCGCATAACTTTCACCCATAGTTCTAATTGCCACTTAAGGTAATCGTGAGATCTCTTATGGATTCAATATAGAACCAAAAATAAGCTGCAATTTTTCTCCCCGTGGTTCTATATTGGTTGCCTAAGGGTTCTTTCCACCTATATAGAACTTAGTCATGGCTATATATTTCACTTAAGTATCTAAATATATATGATATACGAGCTATTTCCCACCCAGTGTGCTACTTGGGTGATAATTAATTTTGGATTTATACATCTGTTTGGTAAGTGATTAAAATTCACGTTCAGGCATTGAAATAAGCACGAAATTCTTGCGAATGCTTTTTTACCGTGAAACTATAGTATGGTTTCTTTGTAAATTTCGATGCGCCTTTGATTAGATCAGGAATATTTAAAAAGAGAGTGTTAAATCATATAAGGAATTGATACTGATAAGAACTAAAACTGTAAAAACCTGACCTAATGATTGTAGGTTACGTACAATGTTAAAGTAACATCGTCACAACTATCAAAAGTCTATGATTATGCGTCAGTGTGATAAAATTCTGTTTAAAATAAATCATTTTCAAGGACTCCAATTTGTAAACATGGCGAAACAAAAAAGATCTTACAGTGTTTATTTTCACTTATTTGTTTTCTATTTGAAACTATCAGGTCTGAAAATCACTTATTTGTATCTTGCGAGTGGCACAGCAGTGAATGCTATGCCCTAGAGCTTTTGTGCTGTGACACTAGCGGCTTGCGTTAAAGCCTAAAACGGCACAGAGTTCGTGCTTCCTATAAATGCTATGGGAAACAGCCGGCCGTGGACGGATTTCCGTTTTTGGTGTAATTAAAAACACCGGCCACAGCCGTAATGCCATATCACGAGGGTCTTAGTTTACGTCTCTCGACGTACTGTCCGTGAACGTGTTAACATTGTTTGACAACGCTTATAGCTTTAAACACAACTCAAAATTGTATATTGACTTCATCTTGTCACTTGTAGTTGCTTAGGAACGTTTTTTGTTTCCACTTTATTACATGGTTGGGTAAAGTCGATTTTGCTACTTAAAGTTGCATGCAGGTTTTAATTTTCACTGAATAAGAAGCAATAGTGCTATATAAGGCCCTAAAGTTACTTATAAGCAACTTTTACATATAAGTGGGAGCATACCCTTATTTGGATCTTTTAGTTCCAAATGACTAGTATAATAGAGTAGTATATCACCAATAGTGGCTAAAGAGATAATTTTACGACCCTTCTAGGCCTTAAAGTTGCAATCACTTTAGTTTCCAAAAGGGCCGTAAAATTATCTCTTTAGCCACTATTGGTGATACACTACTCTATTATACTAGTCATTTGGAATTAAAAGTTCCAAATAAGGGTATGTTCCCACTTATATATAAAAGTGGCTTATAAGTTACTTTAGGGCCTTATATATCACTATTGCTTCTTATTCAGTGACAATTACAACCTGCATGCAACTTTAAGTAGCAAAATCGACTTTACCCAACTATAAGTAATAAAGTAGAAACAAAAAACGTTCCTAAGCAACTATAAGTGACAGGATGAACTCGTATACAAGTTTGAGTTGTGTTTAAAGCTATAAGTGTAGTCAAACACTGTTAAACCACTCATTTAGAACATAAAGCTATAAGATAAGCTGCAAAATTCACTAATGTGCTGCTTGGGTATATATAACTAATTAAAATATACAATATATTTAAAATAATAAAATACAATAAAAAATATATAAATAAAATATATATATTGTTCGTTTAATAGCATAGGAGTGCCTGGAAGATTTAAAAAAAACAGTTATTTAAGAGACTCACCTGACAGATAAAAACCTAATAATAATAAAAATATTTTGATTCGTTATATAATTTATTTAAGGACACAAGAAGTCCCTATTCAAATTAATAAGCATATGAATTGCCTTCATTAGAGAACAATTTACAAAAGGAATAACTAACTAAGTATTTAACAGAAAGTACAAAGCAAGCAGACCTAACTTGAACCTAAAACTACATACATTAATTTTACTTACTCCGTTTCTCCTTAACGTAAAACGTATAATATTCAATAAGCTCAGCAGCGTGGAAAACTTGCAGTTGTTTAGGTTCGAAGCAAACACGGCTCGAAATAGAACTTTTATGGCTTAACTTACTTACTTACGTGAAGGATACACGAGTTTCTAGCCACTACAAAGTCGTAATGATTTTCCAAACAAAGTTCTTAACCTAATTGAGGGGAAAGTACTACAAATAAATCTTACTTAGATGAAGGATGTATTGCTTATAAATTTGTTTTCGGAATATTTCCCATTTCTATTATATAAAATATGATACAATAAATAGGATTCTCGGTGATTTATAATCTTTTCTCGGTGATTTAATATAAGACATCTTTTCTAGAAGCCAAACTAGGATTTCTTTTGTTATGATGACTACCCCCTCGTATGCTTAGGTATTGTTTAGTGCCAAATATTCACGCACCTTTTAGTTTATAGGGTTCCCTACCCAAAGGCTAAAAACGGGCCCTATTACTAAAACTCCACCGTCTATCTGTCTGTCACCAGCCTGTATCTCAACCGTGATAGCTGACAGTTGAAATTTCGACAGATGACGTATTTCTGTTGCCGTTATAACAACACATACCTACTAAAAGTAGTTTTTTTTTTTTAGGTGGGGCTAATATACAACAGACGTGATTTTTTTGCCGTTTTTTGCTCGATATTAATAACGGTAACTGGTATAGTGTCTAATGTTGTATAGATAATGGTACGGAACTCTTCGTGCGCGAGTCCGACTCGCACTTGGCTGGGTTTTTTTGTATCACATCATTTTTAATTTCCTGCAAACGATGGGATAACACGCGATGAGACCGAGGTTATAATATTAAAACGTGTACGTGTAGGTATAGTCTTTATTATTTCTAATGAGCCGATCTTCTACACAAAGGCCATTGTTTGTAAACAATACCATTGTCTTTCTTTGTGCAAGCCGATTACATACAAAAAAGTTAGAACTACATTGAATGTACATTGAATTATCAACCCTACCCTCTTAGTCAGTAGCTTTAAAATGTAAAGTGTCAGGATACAGTTATAAGTCTTTATTATTTGAACTGTGCTTATTCTCTACACAATACTATCATCTATTATACACAAGACTTATATCTGTATCCTGACACTTTACATTTTAAAGCTACTGACTAAGAGGGTAGGGTTGATAATTCAATGTACATTCAATGTAGTTCTAACTTTTTTGTATGTAATCGGTAATATGATTAATAATAATAATTAATAATAATATTTATAATAATCGTTTTTGTATGAAATGACTAAATTTGTACATTTATATTTATAAATGCAAATTATTTTAAGTTAATATTAATGACTGTGTTTGTAACGATTTGGTTATGTTACTGTTATGTTGCAAATTTTATGAATAAATAAAATAAATAACTTTATATTTTAAACCTACTGACTAATAGGGTAGGGTTGATAATTCAATGTACATTCAATGTAGTTCTAACTTTTTTGTGTGTAATCGGCTTGCGGTTACGGACACAAAGAAAGACAATGGTATTGTTTACAAACAATGGCCTTTGTGTAGAAGATCAGCTCAGTTCAAATAGTAAAGACTATTCTGCCCTGATATGAGAAAGGGCCGCTAAGTCACCATAACCGCCTTTTCAGTATTATATGTTTTTGAATTGGCTAAGGAATTCGGCACCGACCCATTCGGGAGATTTTTCTCTATCTTCTCTAGTTTCTGAGATAATGTAAGCATTATAGCCGTTAAATACAGATTTTTTCGGATTGTCAGAAGCAAAAAAGCAGTTCAGACACAATACTTAAACAAAAGAATATTAAAGCATGTTAGAGGCGATTGACGAATTATCTCCGAAAATATGTTTGTTTTTACACTACGGAACAACGCGGCTAAATAATTTGTGTTTAATCACAAGGCGGTTATAATTGTTCAACTGTTTTTTTTAGTAGTAGCTTCAGCTGTAAGATTGCTTAAATCATAAGCATAAAAGCGGCTAACCCAAGAAACTACCCAAAAACATCGCTAAAAGCTTTTAATCACTTTTATGCGTAATATTTCATCATAGTTATTTAATGTTTGTGCTACAGAAAAAGCCAGTGACGGCCTCTTAACGTATGTATCTAATAAAACATTTACTTCAAAATCAAGTTTATAGGCGGTTACCTCGCTATACTTCTTAAAAAGGCCGCTAAAGTGTATCATCGATCGCCTGTGTATAAATCGATCGGGAGTTCCCGGCGCGCGGCGGGGGTTGCGGGGAACACGCTCGTACGATATTGTAACGGCTCGCAACGTCGCAACAGACAGAGCGCTTCGTGAGACTGCGGTGGAAGGACGCGCGCGCGGAGCATTGACTTCTTTTGGCGCGAAAAGTATGTATTTAGCGTTTAGTATATCGATTTGTTTGCTTGCTTAGAACAATAACACGTAGAAACCAAGTTCACGTACAAATATGAATGAAGCTACTGAATCTATAGTGCTTAAAATTACTCTGTTATCGGCGCGTGTCGTGGTATAGGTAAGTGTCAACATCTCCCGGTTTCTTATTTAAAATGACGGGTTTTGCAATTAATGGTTACCATAATGCTTAATATAAATTAACTAAACATTGTAAAATCACATACCAACTTGCAAGCACTTTTTTTTGACTTGCCTTTTTAACCCCTAAGAAAAAAAGGGGTGTTAGGTACCGTAAACTCGGGTTACTTTAGCCCTATGGGGTAACATTGCCCACCCCAAAAATCATCTTTAAAATTGTATTATTCCATAAAATTTTAAATCAGAAACAAGCTACTTATATAGTTCTAAAATTATTTTAACAATTTAAGAGGTTTACCACTAAAATAGTCATTGTTTTAAGGGTGGGCAATGTTTCCCCCTAGGGCTAAAGTAACCCGGGTTTACTGTATATAAGTTTATGAGTTTAACGTGTGCGCCTGTGTGTGTGTGTCTGTGTGTGTGTCTGTGTATCTGCTGTGGCATCGTAGCTCCTAAACGGATGGACGTATTTCAACGCAGTTTAAAAAAAAACGGTAGTTTAATCGAGATGGTTCTTACTAGGGTGTCATGGAAACCGGTCGGACCGTTTAAAAGATATTAGCTACCGAAGAGGGGGTGCTGTAATCGGGGGTTTTATCTTTTAAATAGTTACGTACTTACAACATTTAACCAAATATCTTTTTTTTACATACCTATTAATACTTACCTGCGAGTAAATTGGTCAATTTAAAGGCACCGGTTATAATTCATCTTAGCATGAGAATGATAAGGTATGGTATACGGTACGCTAGTATTAATAATGTTTTGTAATTGTCGCCAACCAATCGGCTATATGATACTACCATTACATTGTGTTGTTCTAAGTTTACTTGATTTTAAATCTTGTAATCGAATTTATACGTGTATTATTAATTCTCTTACGAAGAGAAGCACTTAATTACTGCTTTATAAGTTGGAAAGTTCAACTTAAATTTAACTTGTAACTTATTTACAGCAGATTTTAATATAGGTATTTATCATAAAACTAAATTTTCTTTGTCAAGATGTCTGCTATTTTTAAAAAATATGCTAGGAGACAGAAGATGGCCAACAAAAAACCTAAAGGTTTGTTAAGTTAGAAATCGTTTGACTTGTCTTGTAATAGTGATCTGTTACGAGTAGTTAAAGTTATGGCATTAAATTAACAGGTTTTGATCACACACATCAAATTAAATTTTTAAATTTTGAGTCGAAAGGGGCAGTCATAACACGTCATTCAAAACTGATATGGAAGGCGAATTAAAAGAATTGTGTTTTATAAAGGACACTTATTTAAATCCAAATAATGCACCAATTACTGTGACAACTACAAGAACAGTCAAAAGAGGTATCGCTGAATCCAGAAAGGCTGATGTACTGAAAAAGTTGAGCAAGCTAATGCCTCCACATAAATTGAAATTCTGGGAAGATATTACAACTAGCAACAATGAAGAGAGGGACGACTAAATGATGAGAAAATAAATGGCAGATATCCCTAGTTAGTATTTTTTACTTGTTGCTCATTGTTCTACCTTTGCAGATTTCATTTTACATGTCATCTTTTTATGTTAGTTATTAATTTTGATCTCAATTGAGTACATACCTAATGTTTTGATCTCAATATTTAAGTTCTTATAGTTAATATTTTTTAACGTGAGTTGTATTTTTGGTTTTAGTACCTATAACATTATGTTATGCAACATAATGGATACATTTTTTTAAATAATATTTTAATTAAAAAACTTTAATTTCTGTTAATCGCATTAAATTGGGATTTTTTCTGACTACTGTTTTTATTTTTTGGTAGGTAATTTCCTTAAAAAATAAAGTTTAAAAACAACCAAATTGACTTCAATTTAGCCATGTCTGTAACCATTTTGCAATTAATTACTATTCACTAAATACAAACTTAACTAATAAAAAGGCAGTTTTATATTTTAGGTAAATACTTTAACAACCTTTTATGTTAGTTTTGCACATAACGTGGGAACTATTCGATACCAATACTAACTTCAAAAGCGATTAAGTTACTTACCGGCTTGTTTTTTAAAATTTAGTTTATTACGTGTGTGTCATATCGGACGCATAAAGGCGTTTAAGTTATTAAACTGCCTTGTTTCGTAGCGTAGTCTTCAAAATATAAATAGCAATAAAATTACTAAGAAATTCATAGGAGAGAAGGGGGTTAACATATACAATACGGCCCTTATACCTAGTATTATTTTATTTTGTGAAATTATTATGCTACGATAAAATAGCAATCCTGGTTTTTAAAAGTATCTTTAACATATTTAAACGAAACGTTTCCATAAAAAGGTTCTACATAAAACTTGCTTTCAGAATCAATTATCATATTTACTCTAGTTAGCATACAACTCTAGAAATCATGTTCGAACGGTTTTTGCCGCTTATCTCAGAAGTTTCATTTTGCACTTAACGGCCCTTTCTCATATCAGGGCAGTATAATAATCGCGAATACTTCTGAACTTGTTACAAGACGAGGGGTCAACGTTGGACAGTGAAAGACAACTCAGACATTGCAATATGAAAGATAAATAATGGCTTTAAAATGCTGTTTGTCATATTGATCAACCCTAGTGGACATTATGTGCCAGGGAGAAGGCAGACGAGCTCACAGGTAGCCTATTATAATCTTATATTGTTACAGAATTATCAACAAGTTTTTAAGAGTGGTTGGTTATTCTGTACCTCTGCCCACAGGCTCTACCTACCACATTCTGGGAATGAGTTTATGTATGTATGTATGTAAGGAGGTTTTCCCAAAAGCTTATAATAGGCCTCCAAAGGCCCTAGCCAAGATGCATTACGTTAACTAGCGTTTCTAATCGTTTAGATTTTATCAGCCGAACGCTATATTCAAACCGCGGATAGAAAAGGCATAAAATTGGACATTATGCAACTATAAAATGTGTCAAATTTTAATCCGAAGTAGGTAAGTCTATCTGTCCGCGGTTTCGGTCATAAACCAAGCGAGTCACTGGTAGATCACGTGACACAAAGAGTCCAGTGACGCGATCAGTACAAAAACGAAACGAATAGAGACGCTAGCTGGCGTAATGCATCTTGATTAGGGCCGCAAGTCATCCGATTGTATGTGAGCTTTGTGCCTGTAGTCATCAGCAATAATAAGACTAGTGGCCCAAGACAGACATTTATTAACAAACCACATATACTAAGCTAGAGGAATACCTGCTTAATATGGGTAAGGACCAAAAAGTTGGACCACAGTTAAGCGCAGTTAACCATACAAACAACTAAGTCGAAAAAAGTTCCGTTGTGCGACGAAAATTATCCCTACAATTGTATTGCTAACTTTCGTGTCACAACGGAAAAGTTTCATAGAAAAATTAATTGAGTGAGTAAGCGTGGACAACTTTTTGGTCCTTCCTTACCCATATAGCAACAAATTAATATTTCAACTCGCCTCAAGCTCGCCGAGCAAAAACAAAGGCACCGCTATCAAACTAACCGTCTGTTATAAACAAACCCTCCCTCGAAGTTCCCAACCCGTCCTAAAAGGAAAGTTCACTGAATAGAAGTGAAACCCCCTCCGCAAGATTACACGCTGTTTTGTTCAACTGAATTAACTTTGTTCAAATTGTTGTTTCACCTGTTTATTTACTTTTCGCGCTAATGTAAACAAATAATACCTAATGAGCGACTTCTTCCTTCGGCGTCCGTGGAGTTTCAGAAATACTGGAGAATAGAACAAGGAATATTTTTTCTAACTTTTAAGATCCGGTAGCTTTGCGTGTGCGTTGTTAGTTAGGCAATCAGTTCATCATCATCATCATGTCAGCCGAAAGACGTCCTTTGCTGGACATGGCTCTCCTTCGTTGACTCAGACCGGTCTTGTGCTTTTCGCATCCACCGCGTTCCCGCGATCCTTACAAGGTCCTCACTCCATCTTGTTGGAGGCCTACCTACAGCTCGCTCGTCTCTCCGTCCTGCGTGCGATGTGCCCCGCCCACTGCCACTTCAGTTTAGCTATTCTCCGGGCTATGTCGGTAACCTTAGTTCTCCTGCGGATATCATCATTTCTGATTCTATCACGCAGAGAAACCCCGAGCATAGCCCTCTCCATAGCCCTCTGAGTGACCTTGAGCTTCCTTATGAGGCCCATTGTTAGCGCCCACGTCTCAGATCCGTAGGTCATCACTGGTAACACACACTGGTCAAAGACATAGGCAGTCAGTTATGGAAGTATTTTATGTTATGTATAGATTGATTAAATGCAAAGGTGATGATTTTTAAAGAATGTTAAATAACTTATGAGTTATGAGCGATGAAGACGGGCCACAGTAAAAACTTATTCTTCCCTCGAATCCATTATTCCTTACATTAAAAAGAGGATTAAGAGCATTCCACACATTTCCAAATTAAAGTTACACAAACGTTTTTTCGCGACGTGCCGGCTCCGGACACTTCTAATTGCGAATTCCAATTAAATAGGATGGGATGTCGACTGGATGTTTGCGGGGAGTACTCCGACAATTTAACAAATTTGCGTTTGAAAAACCGGGCAAATACGAGTAAGACTCGCGCACAGACGGTTCCGGACCGTCCGACTCACAATTTTGAGTATTTACCATTTCTTATTTCTCTTCAGAGTCCGCACTATACATTATTTTATTGATATTTGGTGCGGCCGACACACACTTAGGCGGTTTTTATTTTTATTTTCGCACCCAACTTACACAGTCATAACTATGGTTCTTGTACGAGGCTCCCATATTTTTTTTCGTCGGTTTAATTTGGTCAATTGGTTAGCAAACAATGACAGTGCAAAATAAACAACAATCGGCCACAAAACCTTGTCCTAAAAATGATTATTTGACCGAAACTTCTAAATATGCATAGGGCTGGAGTCAAAGCCGAAATTAAAACCGGTGTACTTCCTCAACATGAACAACGAAACTCGCAGGAGGCTGAGCTTTGCAAGCAGCGCACAAAATCCACAAAATTTAATTTCGTTGTCTAAGGCATGTACACGAATATTCGCCGTCTGTTCTTTTTTTAATTAGATGTTCGAAGCCCGTAGCGACGCTGCCCTCGTTTTAACAAATATTGCCAAAGACTCCACATCGGGTTGAATCTGTATTGGTAACGAGGGGTCGGGCATTGAAAGCTTTAATGGTATTCCTCTATGGGTTCGAATAACCAGCGTGTATCAATTCCTTTTTCATATTCACTGAGTGTACAGATTCGAAGGTTGATTTTTTTAAAGTAAATAGACTTAATGCTCCGTTTAATCGACTTAGAATATCGCGAATTGATGTTTATAGAATTAGACAAGATGAATTCTGCCAACGCTAACACCTAAAGGTGCTTCTTCAGTTTTCACTGCCGGCAATGCATATACGCATTTTCCTGATTTCCAGCATTGTCTTGCGTATGTGCGTTTTATGATTACGACAATAGAAATCTGTCAAAATGTATGAAATTGACAAGGTTACCTACAACGGCAACTCACTTCAATCCCATTTTGTTTTAAATATGTGGCTGCCATTATCGTTCGCAAAATATAAACGCTAATAAAGTAAGCCACGCTTCATACACGCTAACGTCGCCATACCGTTTACATTTTCATTTAAAATCTTTGGAAAATTGCTACCAGCCCGAATACAATGGTCGTGTTTATAGACGTAGATAAACATCTGTCACTGACCAGTATGTAAGTACGAGAGTGACAAAAGACGACCATAATACGAAACAGCATACTCGTACCTAGTCTAGTTCCTCGTGCCTACCTGTTTAGTGATCACGATGACGAAGAGTATGTACGCGTTGAGCAGCAGGCCGACGGCGGAGATGGCGGTGACGGCCACGCTCAGCGCCATGCCCACCGCCTCCTCGCGGTCCTCCGTCCCGTTCATCCCCTCGGCGGTCCCGCTCACCCCTCGAGCATGGTCACCTCACTGCCGCCGCTGCGTTCCATTGCATTTTTTGATCTGCGTCTGAAAAATGGTGCGGCTTAGAGCAAGACTTGTATACGCGACATCGCTTTGCATCGTCACGGAGAGTGTTAAAAGGCGTGAGTAAGTGAGTGTTATGCTTTCTTAACAATAAATGCCATTAGCTAAGTTGCATTGTATATCTGATAGCGCAAAACAAGGGCGATTTTAACGCTCCACGGCTTCTAGTTCAGACAGTTGAAAAACCTTTGACAAATTCCGAGAGCATGTTTGTTTGAAAACTACGAGTATTGGTTAAGATAGCTCCAGGCACGACGAGCCGCCGCCGCACAACACGCCCCCACCCGCAAGTTGGGTATACAGGATTGTTTTCATGGTCCTTTCGATTTTATATGCAATAGAGAGCACTTTTAAAAAACAATATGGACATGGACGGAAAGTGTTTTCATATGTTTTTTTACTCCTAGTAGTAAAATGAGGCACTTTCCATCCTTGTGTTTCAATCGGAAAAACGTTATTTCCGAGCATGTTGGAGAAAACGCATTTGCGTATCAAAAAGATGTTTTTATTTTTTGTGTCGTTACAATCTAAGCGCAATAAATTTCGTACGCTGCTTCCTGTATAAAAACCGATTCAAGTTCGATAAAGAACAAGAAGCTTAGAGATTGTCAGACGCAGTGAAGTGGCGCAAGTACCGTATGTCGGAACGTGTATGGGGCTCCAAAGTATCCGAATTCGCCTGTATTGATAAAAGGCGTAGGTAAAAGCGTGATCAAACATTCTTAATCACCTTGTATGCTATTTACTGAAGTAGAAAAATGTATCTCCGTTGACGACAATACACAAGCACTTGAAGTCATAACAGTTTTTGATTTGCATAAAGGCACCTAACCCTTGTACTATTACTTATTCTGTGCCTTAACCGGTTTCCACTCCAGTGATTTTTATCAAAAGTGAACGCCACAACAAAGGCTCCCCTTTTGATCGGCTTTGAAATATAATATTTTATCGCTATTTTATAACGGGATCGATCACTATTCGAGTTATTACCTGAGCTATGAACATGCGTGTAGCCGAAAGCGCTCGAGCGACGGGGCGCAATTTTATGGCAAATTTACTTTCGTAATGTAGTCGATCTTAGGAAGAAATGGAAAAACCTTGTTTGATCAGTAGTTATAAAACTTGTTACGAGTAATGCAAGGTTTTATTAGTAGATTTATGGCTCGGCGATCAAAATAGTGTGGTCTCCGATCATTGTGTTTTTTGGAATTATATTTAGGGTTCCGTGGTCAACAAGGAACATATCGTCATTGCTTCCAAAAAACCTCGTATCTCATATTTCGTGACGTATGATTTTAAACTTATTTGTGTAGAGAATTAAGTTTAAACTCATACATCTCGAAATATCAGATACGAGATTTATCTAAAGTAGTTTTTTCGGCGTTATTTAAACGCCAAATTACAGATTTGTAGTGCCAAGAGTCTCTGAGTTAAATCGCACACGATGATCAAAAAGACAGGCGAAACTGTAGGGTTCCTAGTTGACTACGGAACCTTAAAGAGCAAGGTGGGATATCGTGTGATGATGCGCTAGACCTGTTTGTACTAAATACATTACCTGATTAGAGATATGTCCCTAGTATACAACTTACTAAGCAATATATAAAAATGGGTGGTGTATGAACCCAGATCTAACAAAATATTGACTCTAGACTAAGTACCTTGAAAAAACATGGCTTATCAAAATAACTACCTCACATTGACAACAAATTGACCTAAAAATGTGTATATTTATGAATACTATGAAGAAGCTTCAATACTGCAAAGGACAAGCCACGACACGCAAGCCGCTGCATAGAACATTTAATAGATATAGGACACGACACTATATCACGTTCTGTGCCAAAAACACCAATTTGGGGTCACCTTTGGGTGAATATCAGGGCGCCTGGCACTCACCGGGTTATCCTAAACGAGAGCACCTTGACGCGATGCTCTTTTGTTTAGTGAATAAGCAATGCACTGTCGTAAATATTTCATAGTTTGTAAAGGTTATTGTAAGTTAGCAAGTATGCAAGTAGCATACAAAAAATAACAAATGTTTTTGAAGAATTACTTACTCCTACAGTTGTTGATAAATGAAAGAATTTTAACCCGAGGGAGAACTTTTTCACCGAATTTTTTTGTATAGCAATTAGAAACAGCGCCCAACGTCCGTATTTAGTACTAACATTTTCTAGCACGTTGCCATTAGCGTTGACTTTCTTATCGTCATCAAGTAGTGAAGTTGAATGCGTTAGTTTTACTAAACTTGTAGTTACAAATTCCTCACTTCAAATTACACGTCATTCCACAAAATTTTGCAACCATACCTAATTGTACTCCACTATCTTTTTAAGTATTAATTGTTTTCCACTACTCAAAGAAGCTATTTTTATTAGGTACTTAAACAAAACACATTCTTGGTCAATTCATCTCTACAGTCTTCGCTTTAGGTATTCACAAAATGTAGTTTTTTCATTACAACTTCTAAGACATTTATCTCCAAGTACTGGCTTTTCTTTCAAGTTATTCTTGGACATACTTTTTAGATGCTCCATGCTGTTTTATTTGGTTTGTACTTGATGGACCTCCTCCATCCTTTCGGGTATCTATCCTCCCTCCGTTTCACCCGTACACCTCTTCTCCTCTTGCATTCTTGACAGAAATGGTTTGTGTTTATTTCCCTTTTGTGGTCCGCATTTACTGTAGACTTAAATGGCGTTAGACCGGCCATACTTATTAAGTAGGGTTACGACGTTTGGAGCCAACCGTGGTTTTAGGATCCATGGAGTGGCTGTTTCCTGATTATTATAATACATGTCACTTTGATTCCCGTGGACACGGGGTTTGAACACGGTTGCACAATTCTAACCCGGCAACCAAACGGGCCCCTTTTCTTATGCTCAAAATAAATAGCTACTTAAGTAATTAAAAAATAAATAAATTAAGTACCTTAGGTATTTCAAAGATAAACAGACTAGACTATTTCCAAGTTTTAGGACCTAAATGTAAATAAAAGTAAGAGGTCCCAGTGAAAAATTATATAACTCTCCTGAAGATCAAGTAAAAAGGGTATAAGTCTAGTATACTTCGTTTATGTATATACCCTTTTTAGTACGACTTAAGTCGACTTAGGTATACCCTTTTTCACTAGGACTCCAGAATTTCTACGGCCGCTGTGCGCCGTTTCAGCTCCAAAGTGCAGTTTACCAACAGTTACTTGTTGCCTAAGTAGTTATCTAAGTGGCAATGCAAATAAAAAATTAAATTAAAGTTTTGTTTTGTTGTTGTCTAGTTGTAGATTTATTAAAATTCGTAAATTTGTTCATTTTAACCGAATTCAAAGGAAGTTTTCACTTTGTCTATTTGTTTATAGTGTATGTTTGTCACGCGATTACTCCGTCAATTGTGGACCGTTTTTTTTTACAATTCCAAAATTAATTACCATAGATGAATAATACATTATCTTGTAATTCTACGTAACATTGTTGACAATTCTGCCGGAATATACACATTATTATGACGGATCGCCAAGCAGAGGGCTTGGTCGAACAAACACAATTTCACTCCCCAGCGAATCCTTGTTAGAAAATAATAAGGCAAGCCGGCAACAGGGCAATTGTAATAACGGACAAAAAATGACCAATTTCTCAACAATAGCCAAGAGAATTGCGGCATCCTGTTAATAATAAAGTACCAGTGCTGTTCCCCCCCTCACCCCTTTGTGTACACTGGGTTCCAGACCTGATTGGGAGCTTCAAAAATATCCGCTAATAACAAAGGTTCACACTTAATGGATGGCCTCGAACCGTTCATATTAATATTCGATCGCTATTATCTTTGAAATTTAATATCGGAAGCGGAGAAGGCGTTCAACTTCGCTTCGTCTTGAACATTAGCCTACGTTCAAAGATGTCTGTATTTAAATTTTGTTTACCGTTGTGAAACTGTTAGAACTAACGGCACTGTAATGCAGGAGTCTTCAACACCATAATGAACAATCTAAAGACTAGACAATTTGTTACGAAGAAAACAGGCACTTTTCATTTTTTTAACTCGTTTAAAAATACTGTATATTAAATGAGATTGAATGCTAAAAAAAAGTGTTATTTGCAAAAATATAATTACTTACGAGTTACATAAATTAATTAAATTTTGTACCAATCAATCTAATTTCCTAACATAATTCTTAAGCTCGAAGTAATAAAGGCTAAATCAAAAGCACCCGAAACCGACTCCACGTACGAGCATGGACAGATTGATGAATGTAGAGGAAGCGAAAGCCGCAAGTTTAGACGGGTGCACCAGGATCCCTCCGGGAGACGGGTGTGAAGGTATGTATGTATTTGTCGGAATAATCGTAGGTGTCGTGCCCATACCAGAGAATTTTATAATTAAACAAAGCAACAAGATTGTCAACGTTATTATGAAAATTCATATAATCTAACAAATTGTATACTTGTTAAGTTTTGTTTAAAAATAAATAAATAAAAAATATCAGGAAACAATCCCACACCAATTGACCTAGTCCCAAACTAAGCTCTAGGCTTGTACTACGGGTACTAGACAACGATAAACATACTTATATAGAGAAATATATACTTAAATATATAGAAAACACCCATGACTCGGGAACAAATATTCGCGCTCATCACACAAATTACCGGGATTTGAACCCAGGACTGCTAACTTCGTAGGCAGGGTCACTATCAACTAGGCCAACGCGTCGTCGTCGTGTTTGTGGGCGCTAACAATGGGCCTCATGAGGAAGCTCAAAGTCACTCAGAGGGCTATGGAGAGGGCTATCTATGCTCGGGGTTTCTCTGCGTGATAGAACTAAGGTTACCGACATAGCCCGAAGAATAGCTAAACTTAAGTGGCAGTGGGCGGGGCGCATCGTTCGCAGGACTGATGGCCAATGGGGTCAGAAGGTTCATGAGAGGCGTCCGCGGACCGGGAGACGAGCTGTAGGTAGGCCCCCAACAAGATGGAGTGACGACCTTGTAAATATCGCGGGAACGCGGTGGATGCGAAAAGCACAATACCGGTCTGAGTGGAGAGCCTTGGGGGAGGCCTATATCCAGCGGAGGACGTCTTTCGGCAGACATGATGATGATGAAGTTTTGTAAGGATAGGGGATCAAAAAGGTTTTGGTCTTATTGATACATGACAACTTCTGGTAACATTTATGCTAAGTACATTTTTTTTATTGTGATTCCAATATCCCTGTTTGTATACACCACACACCGGTTATAGGTATGAGCGTTCCTGTCACTTGTTTAAAACATTTTTTTTTTTTAAACTTCAGTTTATGTTGCCAAAATTGCGCAACGGCAAAGTATTTATTGCTTAAAAGTGTAAAAACTTAATAATATAAGTACAGGGTGTCCCAGAAACTGACGTCAACCCGCCTAGGGCTGATAGAACAGCTCATAAGCTATCGATTTAACCCCTATGTATGTTTAGCAATTTTTATTAGTTTTCGAGTTATTGATCATTTAAATCGGAATTTTTGCAATTTTTCCTATGTCCGTGATACGAAAAAACTCTAAATTCATGTATTAATTCATATATTTTTTTGTGTTTTCTTGCATGATTAGAATCACTGTGAAATAAGGAAGTTTTTAAAGCTACATGCCATTTTTTTTTTCATTACAAATGCTTTGAGTAAACGCACAGAGTTACTTTCTCCATACTAAGAGAACCCCGCGTTTGTTTTTCACCAAGTATGGAAAAACAAACTTTGTGCGTTTACTCAAAAAGATGTAATGCCAAAAAAATTGGCATGTAGCTTTATTTCACAGTGATTCTAATCATGCAAGAAAACACTTAAAATGTGAATTAATACAGGAATTTAGGGGATTTTCGTATCACGGACATAAGGAAAAATTACAAAAAATCCGATTAAAATAATCAATATCTCGAAAACTAATAACAATTGCTGAATATACATGGGGGTTAAATCGATAGCTTATGAGCTGTTCTATCAGCCCTAGGCGGGTTGACGTCGGTTTCTGGGACACCCTGTATAAAAGGTAAACATCAATGACTATATAATCGCCTCCTGGCATTCTTCAATTCAATTGTTTTTTTGCGCAACACATTATTCATATCATTAGCCTATAGTAGTTAGTGATGGGCGATTTCTGAAACATTACAAAACTTTCCTTAACCGCGAAAATTACAGCTTCTGAAAGTTACATAGTTAGATGGAAATGATTCTGACACATGTAAATTTCATTTAAATTACATGAAAGTTTTCGTTACTTACGTTACATTACAAAACTTTAGTAATTTTCAGAAATTAAACGATTTCATTTTAGTAACTTTCAGAATGTTGCATGAAATTTTAGGTGAAAGTTTCACTTTTGACAGTTTCAGAATATTGCAGAAATTAAAGTGAAAGTTTCACTTTTGAAACTTACAAGCTGCCCATCACTAATAGTAGTCCGCCGCTGGATATAGACCCCTCCATATGCACGCCCGGTGCACAATTTTCAGCTCCCCCACGCATACACAAATAACATAATTTGGTTGATTGTGGTATTGTCCATTTTCTATTCATTGTCTTATACCTATTATGAATAACCTTCGATCAATTGCCCATTAAGGTCCAAGTCAGGCTATTTACGACCGAGTCGATACTGCCTGAAGGCCAGTAAATGATTAACTAGGCAACAGGGTAAATAGCCGTACAGTTGCTACCAAGCCATTGATTGTACGATTTATTTTTAACCGAGAAAAGGTATGGTAACCTTCGATTGTAACTTTTGGTATCTGAGTGTGTATTTTTTATAGGATTCTAAAGAATCCTAAAACTAAAGTTACTACTAAAATACTAAACTAAACAATGAGCCCTTATCCAATCGCTTCACCCGCCGGCTCACGCGGTGGTTCGTCTTTTCACTCTGGGTATTACATAACAGTACCCAACACTATTTGGCCGTGTCGCTTCACTTTGAATACTATGATTTCCACACGGTACCGTGCTTAGCCGGAGCTTTTAAATTTATATCTTTTCCACTATTACGAATGAATAAAACGGCTATGAAACGTTTTTATCCTTTTCTTGAAAAAGTTTACTATATGTTTCCTAAAGAGCGCCTGTGTACGATTTATAGTTTTAAAGCAAACTCAAAACAAAGTTCGTGGTTCAGTTCAAGATCGTTACTTAAATACACACACACCACAAATATAATCAAATCCCTAAAATTACCTTTTATATTGCAATTTCAAATTTTAACTAATTATTTTATAAATATACTTTAGCACAGGTGAAGCGAGGTTTTATTGTGGTCGGGTACTATATTACCCCGTATGAAGCGATTGGATATAGTTTCATTACGTCCGGTTGTCTGTATCACACTCACCTTTTTTCACCGGCTACCGGTAACCTTCAGGGAGGGAAGATGGCCGATTGAAAAATGACCGACTTTTACTTTTGATTTATTCTATTTACTGATTATACCCTCACTCACTTGTCCAAGTGAGCGAGGGTATAGTATAGTCCTGTCCAGGAACAAAGGATGACCAACATTAGTAACAAAAAAAAATGTGCAGAAAAAATATAGATTCTTATAATAACATTAATAACTATTCATAATCTACTTACTTAATATAGGTACTTATTTGTACCTCTATACATATTTTGTAAAAAATATTGAGGGTAGATATTTTCCGTTCATATAGAACAAGGGTATTTTTTTATCTTTAAATCATCGTGTGAGATATACCCGTGTCGCTCTTAAAAAACGTATTGTATTCCTACCTAAATATATTATTATATGTTTTAGGATTGATAGTCTCATTTTTGTTGTGTCTCCACTCCCTACAGCTAACCTAAAAATACAATAGATCTGGAAAATATCGTCGTATAAGCACATAACGAATTTAAAAGAAGTAAAACCAAACAATAGCTACCATCAAAATTCTACCACCACACTGCTTCACTTCAAACTGTAACACAAAAACCTTAATCCGTAGCAACCACAGATCACAGAAACAAGGGAGATATGTCATGAACGCCAATTCGTACAAGACCCGGTGTCGCCACTTTTAAACATGTGTGCGTCTTACGGTTACGCTCTATTAACTACTACAAAAACAACCTCCTCATAATTGGTTACAGCTTACGAACTAAAAACGCCGTAACATACGAGGGTGGATTGAAAAGTTCTGAGCCTGGTAAAAAAAAGTAACGGGCTCACTTTTTATAACAATTTTATTTTTCGACATATTCTCCATGAAGGTCAATGCACTGAGCCCACCTCGCCTCCGACTTCATTATCCCATCAAAAAAAAAAGAATCGCTGAGGTCGTTAAAATATGAGTCTACTGCTTCTTGTACCTCCATATTTGTCGAAAATATTTGTCCTCCCAAGTGTTTTTTGAGGTTTGGGAAGAGATGATAATCGGGAGGAGCTAGATCCGGCGAGTAAGGGTCATGCGGCAGCACTACAAATCCACAATCATATATTTGTGCCATTGATTTCGCCGAAGTGTGAACGCGAGCGCTGTCTTGGTGAAACAGTACTTTTTTCGACAGCATTCCAGGTCTCTTTATTTTAATTTCCTCACGCAGACGACGTAAAAGAGCACAATAGTAGTCCGAATTTATTGCTTTGCCCTTTTCGAGATAGTCTATCATGATATTCATGATAACCCCCCTGCAATCCCAGAAAACTGAGGCCATTACCTTATTAGCTGACAAAATGACCTTGGCTTTTTTGGGTGGTGGTGAACCTGGTCTTTTCCATTGCCTGGATTGTTCTTTCGATTCTGGTGTACTGTGGTGGACCCATGTCTTGTCCATAGTTATAAAACGATTGAAAAAACGGCCGCCCACTCCTAGGCTCGTCTTGAACAGTCTCCCGGCCAAGTTTGAAACCAGCTACCCATCTTTTTATGGTAGCATACGATGGAGCAGATTGCCCTTATGTTTGTATCATATCTTCAAATATTTGTTTTGGTGTTAACCCCTTCTTTTGCAAACATTTTATGACAGAACGGTGCTCAATTTTATCCATTACTTGAAAAATCAGTGACCTTATGTAGCAGTTCGAGCATAAAATGCAAAATTGTGACAGGAAAAAAACAAAAGATAGTGCATAATGGCAACTAAATATGGCACTTTGACCTGCCAGTATTTATTTGTTTTTTTTTTATTATATTCAACCTTAGGCTCAGAACTTTTCAATGCACCCTCGTAGTTTTGATAGTAGCAGAAAATTAAGCTTTATACTAAGTTCTCAAGGTTGAAAAATGCTGACAGATCGTTTTTTTTCCATCGTAGTTCAGTCACTGAACGTAAGGTAGCGCTTACTCGTCACTTAGCTGCCATCTATGCGACGAGTAATTAATTAGTTCCTCAGAGCTAGATGGCGCCAAGGTAGTAGTCCCTATGTTCAGCAGGTTAAGGACTACCCACACACAGCGACATCTAGTTATACTTTTTTCAAGAGGTGTGCGTTTCTCTCCTGTCGTCCACTTAGGGATGCCACAAGGAATGTTTCAAAATATATCGATAAACAATTCAAACTTGTTTGCAACGTTAATATAGGTACTATTCAATTTACAGGCAATAAGTACTATTTTTATTATTTTACTACTAGGTTAATACAATTACATCATTTAAACTTAATATATTATTGTTAGAATAGAATAATATTTTATTAGCAAGAATACGGTTTGCGTAAAATTGATACATAAGATTTTAAATTTGGAACGATACCTATATTAGAACGTAACAAAAAAATGCCCGAATTTCTTTGGTTAAATTATCTGGAGCTGTTTAAGATTTTCGTTTTGATTAGTACATAAAGGTCTAAATTGTAAACTTGGACTTTATGATGTTAATACAAATATACTAATAAAATGCAATTCGGTTGAGTGTCACGTCACAAGATCTCAGTTTGGGACAAACCAGTAGTTTACCGACTTGATTATGTAAACTTCATTTCATAAATGGTACAAATTACTTAAAACAGAAAGATAGACTTAATACTTGGGGCAATCTCTACCATCCAACCTTTAGGCTTGAATCCTTTTAAGAGTGAGTCGGCGCGAGCTGTCAATCAGCGCTGTGTGCAAACACAGCTCAATACTGAGCCAGAGCCCTTTGCCTTTGTGGTTGGTTAATTTATTTTTATCTTAATTGTATGATTTGCCTACTTATATTTGAATTGCTAGAGTCCTTCGTCGTTCGTTAATATTGTAAAGAAAATTAAATTTTGTATAACGTGAAAATGTATTAAAATTATTTTTCTTCTGTTTTAAGCGTGTCGTAGTAGTGATAAATAACTAGAACTATTAACACATTGAATTCTATTGATAGCTGTAGAATAAGCCATTTATCGATAGTCGATAGAAATCACGTCAACACAACTTTCACAACCTTACGCTCTGAAATCCATTCAAATATAAAATATTAATTTAAAAATATAAATAATGCTTAAAAACAAAATTTACCGGTGGTAAGTTATGCCCTTTGATTTTATATTAACGTTTGTATTTCGATTTTTGCACACTTTCACGCTACATACAGTCATTTTATCATTTAAACGGAGCTTCTATACTGACAGCGTTCAGTGAGTGACTGTGTCAACGCTTGACACGCCTCGTGCCGATATGGTCAATTTGACCATATCGAGGCGACACGAACCACGCCCCCATAACATATCTCCCTTGTTTCTGTGATCTGTGGTAGCAACCCAATTTACTCCTGGATTAATAATAGCTTCAATATTCGGAGTTAAACAAAATAACAATCCAAATATTCTCATATTCCACCGAAAAAGTAAATTACATAATACAGATTCATATAAGCATGTATGCACAATAAAAGTAACAGAATAGAGGCGTAAGTTTCTGAACAGAAGATTAAGTTCTAGAATCTTTGAAAGGAAATGGGACATTTTAACGTTAATAAATATCAGCTGCTTAAAAGCAAAGTACTTACAAAATATCTAAGCCTTCTGAATACGAAAACATCATTATAAACACAATAGAGAATTCGCATTAGGTCCTGGCAGAATATCAGCGTAGCGAAGTTGATCGTGAGGAGCATTTTTGCATGCTTCCCTGTCCCATAACATTTTTTTTTTTTTTTGCTGCATGGAAACGCAAACGAGCACACAGGACACCTGATGGTAAGTGGAAACTGTGACCCATAGACATTCGCATTCACAAGACTGCAAATGCGTTGCCAACCCTGAGGACTAAGATAGAATGCCTCTATGCTAGTCATTTCACCGGCTGTCTTATCCCCAAACACGACAATGCGAACACTGCTGCTTGGCGGTAGGTTAATGGATAAAAATGGTGGTACCTACCCGGATGGACCGTGCACAAGGTCCTCCCACGAGTAAAATCTAAATGTAAGAAAATATTGGATATTTTAAAATAAGCTTAACCAATTAAACTTTCAGGCATCTCATAAAGAATTAGCCCACTCTTCTAAAATTGATGAGCACAAACAATCCAACTAAATTAAAAAAGTCGTAGATGACGTACAAGCACTTGAGAACTTCATTATGTTTTAATTCAGTTTAATCAGAAAAGGTACGCTTTATTATTATTTCGAAGAAAACTTGGCTCGTTTAAAGGTCGCCGGTGGTTTCCCGTGTTGTTGTGATTTCATTATTAAGAATTGGTTTATAATTAAGTTATGAGTTTTTCTTTCCACGGAGTTAGTATTGCGGTTCGTAATCTCTCTTGAGTTGACGAAATTTATGCATTTCACGTTGGTAACTTGTTTATTCCGTTGTGGAATAAATGAAATGAATTTAACAAATAAAATAATTCAAAACTGAATTTAACTTATGGCACATCAGCTAGGTATTAGACTTACCGCCGCACTCAGAGACGTCAATTAAACTCAATGCTTGATTAAAGTTGTTGTTGTTACTTTCTTTACTATGTGAATAGAATAAGACAACACGTCACTTAACGAGCATTAATTTTAATTGACGTCTCTGAGTGCGGCAGTTAGTCATCTAAATATTCATCTATCGAATAGAACCCTTTCTTAATTATAAGTATCTGCATAACAATCTTTTAAACTCTATAATATTATGTTTAGGTACATTCTCTTATTTCATTTGGCGGGCTGTTGTAAATCCTTGGAGCCATTCCTATAATACTTATATAAATAACAAAGGCGCATGAAAGTTCTCAATTAAATGTGTGTGTTGTGTATGACAACTATGCCTCTACGTATTCTAGGTAGTAGAAATGATATCGTATTTGACCTGTTGTGGTATTGTTTTTAACTCTGCGGTCATTACTGTCAAGTAAATAAGAGCTATCGTAACGTTGACAAAACGATCTCAGATCAATGATGACATAATTTTTCCGCCTATAATCTCAGCCGTAGGTATACTCACGGAAATAATGCAGCCAATTATTCAACATGATTTGCCTACGTGTGAACCCGTTCTAGTCTCATTAAATATGTCTAAGCCTCATGGTTTTTTTTTATTTAAAACCTTTTTATCGCATCACCGTGCCACACTATTTGCAATTTACACGGAATTCTACTCAGTCCGCATTTTCTAAAACCCCTCAGAAACGGACTTGTTAAGCTGGGCGGCATAGTTTATGAGCTCAGTCCACACGACCTCGATCTGCTAAGTCGACTAAGTTCGACGCTAGACTTGTGCATGGACCAGTTTATTGCATGTTTTATAAACTCATAATACACGTAAATGACATAAATAAACAACTATTCTGTTGGGTCTTTTGCTCTCGCTCACTTACTCAGTGTCTTAAATCAAGGCACTTGTGTCGTCATCATGCATCACTTCATCCGATAGATTTTCCAAGCTGGACAAAGGGCTCCCCCAAGTTATGTAACAAGGTTTGTCAATTTGCAATGAACTGTCTTACGATAAATTGAAAATATCGAAATAATGTAGGGATCTACAATTTTTTACTTGATGAAAATAAATAATTAAATTCATTTCAAACCACGCGTCATCACAAACTCGTCCAGAAAGGGATAGAAATATGAAATAAGTAAATATACATTCCTACGATTTTAGTTATTATTCCGTTATCAACATCAACCCCATTTTCAAGACGAATGATCTCAATCTAGATAAGATTCAACGGATATTAAGTTTCCAGACGTTTCCTTCATTCATACCTATACTTACAGATTATAACCACTTAATGTTGTCAAGATGCTTGAAAATGAGTAAAAAATTAATGAAAATACATCTTATTAAAATAAAACGACCTTTCAAAGACTCTTCGTCGTTCTGTCTATTGATATAAAATAAATTTATAAATATTTAACCTATCACGAAGCAGGAGCGTTTGAATGTATTCCGTTGGGGAGATTTAATTAGAACCGGTGAATTAACAAATGTCGAGGCATTCCAAATTACTCTTCTAGGTAATATAATACATCTTCTAGGCCTTCGGTTTACAGTAATGAGATTGCAAAAGTTTAAAAGGAATTTGAAACTGATAAACATAACATAATGACAAATAATGCCTCTAAAAAAAAAAAAAGTATAATAGTTAGTTGCTTTTAAATTTAAAATTTGTCCCGTGTGGTTGCCGGGTTAGAATAGTGCCACTCCATGTCTTCCCGTGGATGTCGTAAGAGGCAACTAAGGGAATGAAGGCTTGTAGTACTGTTAGGCGATGGGCTTGCAACCTGTCACTAATACGCTGGTAAACATCTTAGCCTAATTGTGCAAAGTGTGGTTATAGAATTATCAACAAGTTTTAACAGTTGTTGGTAATTCTTTAGCTCTGCCTACCCCACTTTGAGAATGAAGGCGTGAGTTTATGTATGTATGTATGTAAATTTCAAAAAAAATTATAATATTCAACTAGGGATAAGAAATTTCGTTTGTAATAGAAGCAAGAAAAACATTTATTTTTATACATTAAAATTACTCAACGGGTTTTAATGCAATTTTCAGCAATAGATAGAGTGATTTCAGAGAAAGGTTTATATTTAATAATAAATTCTGGATCATGTACGGGTGTCGCCGAAAACTCACTTAAACGGTTGCAAACCGGGGGCGAGTCGCTAGTGAAATCTACATTTAAGTTACAATGTTTATAACGTGGAGAAGGTAGACAAACAAACACACAGGCCGCCTTATAGTTAGTAGGTTCTGAAGCCCATATTTATTGACAATATCAAGATCATCAATTACATGACAGCTAATGCGTTTCAAATCAGAAGAATAAGATCGAATGCATCTATGTTTGTCATTTCACCGGTTGCCTTAGCTTGGAGGTTAAAAAGTATGGTGGTATGATAGTAATTAGTAGCCAATCCGGACGGACCCTGCACAAGGCCTACCACTACGTACTCGTTCCGTTTACGAACTTGCGTTTGAAAAATCGTCACTATGGAACGACTTAATCGTTATTAACTGACTCTTGAGTGCGGCTATTTCACTTATCACACTTAAAATAATTTATCGTTGCAATTTCACAGTGAAGCAATGCAATTTCAGAAACCGTTAAATAGACAACAATAAATAAAATACGAGCTGACTGTGACATTTTCGCAATGTGACTTAAACCAATTTAAGTCGAGCACAACAATTACTTACGTGTTATAGTGAAATATCCTAACCTGAATAAATTTCATGTCTTTGGTTATAAATAAATATCCGGGGACAATCTCACACAAATTGACCTAAATAGGCTCAAACTAAGCTTGTATGTACTAGGTACTACGCAACTATTCACATAGAGAGGTTTTTTTACTTAAATACTTACATAGAAAACATCGCACAAATACTCGTAATTACCCTGACTGGGAATCGAACCCTGGGGACTGCTTCGTAAGCAGAATCACTAGGTACCAGTTTAATAGGCTAACTGCGTCATTATGGTTGGTTGTTTTTTTTACTTTCGTTGCAAGAAAATACGTGCGTCTTAATTTAAACTAAGCGGAACGTAGTGTTGGCTGGCCCTCCACAAGGTGGACTGACGATCTGATGAAGGTCGCGGGGAACCAGTGGATGGGAGTAGCACGATACCGGCCGCCGTCGAGGGCCTTGGGGAAGACCTATGTCCAGCAGTGGACGTCTTTCGGCTGCACGGCTGATATGATGATCATGATGATGACGAATTGTAAAATCACTTGTGGGAGGACCTCGTACAGGGTCCGTCTGGGTTGTTACCACCATCTTATCTATTAACCTACCGCTAAGCAGCAGTGTTCGCATTGTTGTGTTCCGATTTGGGGATAAGACAGCCGGTGAAATGACTAGCATAGAGGCATTCCATCTTGGTCCCCAGGCTTGGCAGTGTATTTGTAGTCTTGTGAATGCGAATGCCTATGGGTCACAGTTTCCACTTACCATCAGGTGGCCTGTGTGCTCGTTTGCAATCATATGCCAAAAAAAAAAAGCGTGGTATTTTATTTTCAATGTAGACAATTAAAACTTAACTTCGTAGCGTGTTCATGCTGTAAATTACTATTTGCACACAAATGAAGCTTCGTACGGCATTAACTCGGCTCGGCGGCCGCCATTAGGTTCCTTTTAATTTGTTTACTGGTGCCCCGCCCTTTTATTTCCATATAAAGTGAACTCAACTAGGAGCCCTGGGCGTGAAATATGTTTAAAACATTGCGCTAGTTACGTATGTTGAAAATTTATGGTTTCGCATAATTTTTCCACATAGATTGAACATGTATGTGGGAAATAAAACGCAGTAGGGCAATCCTTGGCTATTCGGTGATATGCAGTTATCGTCTTATAGCGGAGTTATCTAATCTTTTTATAGATGATATTTTTCAATGGATAGCGCGACTTGCATTCACTATGATAGCGTAGAGCAAGAATCCAAACGAACTCAAAAAAAAGAACTAAGTGTAATTAAAAGGCAAATTATTTGACCTGACCTACATTCTAAGATGAGTGGATGTGAGGTGTAATTAAAGGTGTATGACGGAAAACAAATGAAAGTAATGGCGGAAACAAAAGAGAGACCCGTTAAAGTAAGAGTTTGTTAACGTGTTTATATTTTTAAAGCAATTAACTTTACATTACCCGTGTGGTTGCCGGGTTAGAACAGTGCCACTCCATGTCATCCCGTGGATGTCGTAAGAGGCGACTAAGGGAATAAAGGCTTGTAGTACTGTTAGGCGATGGGCTTGCAACCTGTCACTAATACGCTGGTAAACATCTTAGCCTATTTGTGCAAAATGTGGTTACAGAATTATCAACAAGTTTTTAAAGTTGTAGGTAATTCTGTAGCTCTGCCTACCCCACTCTGGGATTACAGGCGTGAAGGTATGTATGTATGTAACTTTACATTTTCGTTCGGTAAATGCTTAGTTATACGGTTGATTTCCTAATGTTTTTCGCTGTCATGATTTATGTATGACATGAGTCATTTTCCGCAAATGAGCGCCCTGGCTTTCAATTAGTACGTACGAGTAGGTTGAAAACAATCGCTTTTTAACAGAATGCGAGCTAATTAAAAAGGAAAAGGTACGGCATCTAGAGAAACATGTGGGTAATAAAGGACGACAGCAAAGTATTAGTATTAACGTTTTACGAGCAGAGAACAAAACATACCTTTCATAGTTAGGTTTTACAGTTAAACAGCGCTTTTTAAGTAAAATTGGGAAATTGTGACAAAGGATACTTACATTAATCAGAAATACAGTTCTATAATGAGATGAAATAATTGTTAAATGATTAAAGAGCTGTTTAACGTTAGTTTAGAAATATGCTAAATTGCTAAAATGGTTTTATATAAGCATTTATCTCTTTTATCGCAGGCTTAAAGGTAATAAAGGTTTTATGGAGTGGCCAATTTTCTCGCACTTGGGTAGGAAAGCAGTCTTTTTATTTTTCTGCAATCATAAATTTATATATTAGTTACTAAGAATTACATTATTAAGAATTGTTTATCATATCAGGGTAGCCTATAAACATAGTTTTATCCCTATTTACCCGACTGCCGAAAGAGGCGGGTAATGTGTTTATCAGC
This sequence comes from Acleris emargana, assembly GCA_927399475.2. Taxonomy (NCBI): domain Eukaryota; kingdom Metazoa; phylum Arthropoda; class Insecta; order Lepidoptera; family Tortricidae; genus Acleris; species Acleris emargana. Next base: position 16,306,436 of record OV656843.1, read on the forward strand.
CTTTTCATAAGTATATGTATGTTTGATCCTTTGTGGCGCTCTAGAAACGAAACGCGTAGAGACCGACTTTGATGAGACTTATGTCAATCGATTTGTCTAAATGTTGTGGGTGTCACGAACACAACCATTAGTGTATGACAGTTATCAAAATTCAATATGGCGGCAGCTAGACGCCATATTGTAAAAAGAAAAAAATTAAGTTGACGAACTATGACAAGTGGGGCATCATCAGTGGGCGGCTGACGGATGCAAAATAGGGACGTAAACAGAACATGGATAAGACTTTTATTAAATTTCGAGAAATATTTATGAATACAAAATTATGCAGTTTTTATCTTTATCATACATTATTAGTAAATACATAAAAGCTATCCTCTATTTTACGTAGATTGTATACTAAGAAGATACTGGCCACTTATTATTTTATCACCTCTTGAGACTGATGAGCGTTTATGTCTATTACGTCTTAGACTTGTCAATTAAATTTGCTTAGTTTTCAATATTCATATTTAAGATGGCAAAGGAAACCACAATTCGTAAGTGGATAATTGATAAACGTGATCTAATTTACGATACTTCTAAAGGCTCGATCTTTTGTACAAAATGTCAAGTAAGTTTATTTGCGAAACGAAAAAGCGTGATTGATAGACATGTTAAATCTAATACGCATCGCCGTCAAGAATTTTGCACGAAACAGAATCAAGAAGATTTTAATATTGATTTGATAAACTTTTTAGTTTTATGCAATATTCCGTGGGAACGTGTTAACAGTGCCGCTTTTCGACAGTTACAACAATACAATTATATAACTATTTTACAATTTCGTTCTTTTTATTAAACCCCTTGCAGTCATATCCATATTACGTATAACGTTCGACATTATTTTGACGTAATTTGCATCCGTCAGCCGCCCACTGGGCATCATTGAATACGTATTTACAAATTTTTTTTAGGTAATTTTTATCATTTTTCACTGTGAATGATTATTTAGCTTTTATAACGATTTAAAGTTGGTGAGCAACATTTGGGTTTTGTAAAGCTTGCGTTTTGTGACTTATTTTTATTGAACTTTACACGTCACGAAAGCTGTTATTAATTTAACAGTAAAGGTGGCTGAGTCAAAAATATAAGATTGCAATAGGGTTAAATACAAAGAAGAATATAGACCCGGTTTTACCCCAGGCCATGTCCGCAATACACCGATAGCCAGAATAATCGCCATCCTTTATTTTCTATTTTTAAAAGTTATTGTATTTTTTTATTGATAATGAAGCTCATATTCACTCAGAGGGCTATGGAGAGGGCTATGCTCGGGGTTTCTCTGCGTGATTGAATCAGAAATGATGATATCCGCAGTAGAACTAAGGTTACCGACATAGCCCGGAGAATAGCTAAACTGAAGTGGCAGTGGGCGGGGCACATCGCTCGCAGGACTGATGGCCGATGGGGCCAGAAGGTTCTTGAGTGGCGTCCGCGGACCGGGAGACGAGCTGTAGGTAGGCCTCCAACAAGATGGAGTGACGACCTTGTAAGGATCGCGGGAACGTGGTGGATGCGAAAAGCACAAGACCGGTCTGAGTGGAGAGCCTTGGGGGAGGCCTATGTCCAGCACTGGACGTCTTTCGGCTGGCATGATGATGATGATTGTTTTTTTATATGTAACATTCGATCTAAAAAAAAAACACGGCGAAAACATACTTAAGATAACGCCTTTAGAAAAATGTAGCATCTTTACGTAGCCAAAATGAACCTACTCTTTCCCATAACTCATCTGACACTAAACGCCATGCATGTTAAATACTCTCTAAACGCCATGAAACTCCAAATAAAATATTCAAAGCCAGCACGTCAACCTTTATCCTCTCCGTCTAACACACGCTTTCTCTATAACAAGCAAGTTAATTACGTGAGAGAGCAATTGTCTAATTTGTTCAGAAGTACTCGATCTTAACGGTTAATTAATAAGACAAGTTTTAATTAACACTCGCGGTTAAATACGACGTGTTTGCTAACAAACGTCAAGGGTTCTAGAAGGCTGAATAATAATTAAGGGTTAAAATTAATGAACTTAAAATCAAATTACTTGCTTGCCAGGGTCTTTTACCTATCCTTCTAAGGCCCACCATACAACGAAATTTGTCAATGGAATATGAATCTATTGTGGATGAAATAAAGTATATTTTCTAATTTGATCAGTAGTCACAAAGACAAAAGAAATTCCACTTTACTTCCCTCGCTCTAGATCTTTATTTCAATGGCCGTATTATGTACTATATTTAGTACAAGAAACCTCAGGAGGCTATTATTTTACCAAAGCAAGGGACATACAATACAATGCAATACAAAACACTTTATTGTACACCAAACAAAAACATAACAGAGAAGGAGCACAATTAAAAAATAATACAGCTAAACAACAGGCGGTTTTATCGCTGATTAGCGATCTCTTCCAGACAACCTTAGTAGGGACAAGGTGTCAAATTAATATTATTTTATAATGTAGGTGGTGCAGACCTAACACGAGCAATAACAGGATAGATGTACACATAGATAGACATAGATAAATGTGGACATATGATTTACCCTGAACTTTTATTTCATCCATTTCATCGCAAGCCATTTATCGCAGCTTGACTTTTTTTTTGGTACCGTACTCACAAGTGTAACCTAAGCTTACCAACGCGACGTAATTAATGTTTAAGATATCCTGAAAAAATCATGGTTTCGGCAGAAATTTATTCGAAAAAGTAAATTTGATGAAATTATACAATCAAGCGAAGTAAAATTCGATGAGGATTGTGAAGCTAAAAAAAACACACAAAATCTGCTAACGCCCTAACTTCCTTTTGTCGATTATGTTATAAATAATATAAAAAACTATGTCTGTAACGACTTTCCAACAAATAAAAAAATAAAAAACGGAAACGCAAAAACCCAGTTTTTCATAACAACTAAAACATAATCAAAAATCTTGGAAATCGACCTATAGGGTAAGAAGACACGTTATCACCGGGAGCTACATTTGTATGTTCTTTTTCTACAGCTTCGCTATTTAGGTAAAGTAAGTAAGTAAATAAAACATTTATTTACAACAATAAAACACAATATGGTTATATTATATGTATGGTTGCCGGGGTAGAATAGTGCCACTCCATGTCTTCCCGTGGATGTCGTACGAGGCGACTAAGGGAATATAGGCTTGTAGTACTGTTAGGCGATGGGCTTGCAACCTGTCACTAATGCGCTGTTAAACATCTTAGCCTAATTGTGCAAATTGTGGTTACAGAGTTATCAACAAGTTTTTGGAGTTGTTGGTAATTCTCTAGCTCTGCCTACCACTCTGGGAATAAAGGCGTGAAGGTATGTATGTATGTATGTAATAAAACACAACAAAAAAAAAGTAGCAATAAAAATGAAGAAAACAAGAGAATAGATATGTGCTAATGTTGCAAAACGGTCCCAACTCAGCACGTCCTGGCTGTGAAGCCAACGCTGGTCTTCCGTTGGGGCCGCTCGGTGAAAACACAAAAAGTGAAAGTGTCGTTTCACAATCCGCTTAGCTATGCGACAGCTTTTATTCACTTGACTTTTGTAGCCGGGGACTAGTTTCGTAGGCAGGTCGAATTCCTTTTGGACTTTGAAGGAGTCTGTCTTTGCTTATGCTCTATCTGGGTCTATATTATTCTTATACCAAGGCGTCTTTTCTACCGTGCAAACTCACATTGTCTTGTCATATTGTTTTTGTTTCTTGTTGTGTTATCTATAATATTATATAAAAACATGCCGTGGATACCACCTATAATTAAGTGAGCATTATGTGTATGTTTCCACTGTAGGCCTTAAGATGTTTGCTACAATGTATTACTTGTTGGTAGCTCTGAATAAATGGAAAAAATAGCCAAAAAAATGGTCAGCCTTAGGTAGCATTCGAACCTACATCAAGGTCGGTATCCTAGGCGGTAAAAACGACATCGTAGTCAATCTGTTATAGTCATACCTGGGATAACTCGGGGCAAGTTCTAGGGATTTGATATCGATAAAAAAAGATGTCGATACAATATTTATATATTTAACGTGACGCGTGACATTATATTTTTTCTGGAGAAAACTGCCATTACATTTAGAGCAAAATAATTTTGACGCACGTAGTTGTATGTCAGGATATTCACAAATCCACGAGTTAATATAATTTTCGCGTGGGCGTGGATGTTTCTTGGGCGGCATGATTATTTTGGACTTTGTAACAAACGTAGCGGAATAGTACCTACCTCGTATATTATTCACTCTAAGATATGAATGGCACTGACAGTAAATTGTCATTTTGATTGAAATGACATTCGCATACTTTTATTATCTTAAGAGGCTCGATATCAGATATGACATCGAACCTCTTTACAGTAATCGAGAATGTTCAATGTGCACATGTATTAATTTAATTATATCGACGTTTTTTTTATCGATATCAAATCCCTAGAACTTGCCCCGAGTTATCCCAGGTATGGTTATAGTATTGGTATTGATAGCTCTTATTTACTTGACAGTAATGGCGGTTGACGTCATAACAATGCCATAACAGGAAAAAAGAAGCGATCACTTGGATCTTAAGTATTGGTGGCATAAGTGGTAATGCGCCTGCATTGGCCCGGATAGCCAGAGGAGATGTAAGTTTGAATCCTATCTAAGATGATCTTTTTTGTTGTAGCTTTAATATAGTTTAGATTTTCATAATAGACGTTTCTGTGAAATTGTACAAATCTATCATATTGTTTTTAACTCAGCCGCCAATTACTGTCAATAAACTAAGAAATATCGACGTTGACGATACTAAAACAAGTAAAAAACAATATGTTTTCACCGAGAAGAGGTAGAAAATAATAAATAAGGATAATGCAGCTTTCTAATACTGAAATAAATTTTGACAGACAATTGTGTTACAAAATTTAATATGTGTATATTTTTAATATGGATAAAAAACCTCTTCAAATCAAATAATATTGTAGGTAAGGTAAAAATTAAAATTAAATTTCTATAGCATTTTTTAAATACTGAAAATAGGATTCAATCAGCCCTTATAAGTTATAAAACAGTTGATTGGGACACTTCGAAAAGAAACACAAAAAAACACGCACGCCTTGATAACAAAAGTAATTGGAGCACCAACGCATGTAAACAACGTGAGTTTGGATTGAAAGCTTTTTAAGCTTCTTTGCTTGGGAATGATTGACTCCGGAAAGATTACAGTACCAGGAAATTGTATTTTCTATTATGCTGGGAGAGCCTTGAAAGCTTGTAAAGATTTTCTTTTAATATTTCCGATGTTATCATAAAATGTAATTTTAATAATAGTGTTTTTTTCAACAGTGTTTACATATTAAATTTATGAACTTACATAAAAAAACAGAAACGTACAGTGGAACATATAATAAAATCTCCTACTTTTTTGAAGTCGGTAAAACCTTTGGGCAACTATTATTTTCAGTAAAACTTATATTGCTAAGAATAGGGGCAAATACAATGTAGACTTAGGGCAATACGATAACAAAAGAGACAAAGGCAATGTAGAATTAGGGCCTCGGCTGGCAAATGGTACGTACTTGCGGTCGTGCTTGCGGTGAACGTAGCGCTGTACTTGCCTCTACGGCGTAGAGCTGCTACGAACGAGCTACTGTGGCAAGTTTAGACAAAGCCGATACGTTTAGCCAAGGCCTCTATCCTAAGGGTAAGGGTAAAACCACAAAAAAGAAGAAGTTTGAAGTTGTATCGTAATGTTATAAACTTGGCCGCCAATACGGTCAAGTAAATAAGAGCTATCGTAACGTTGACACTTTGACAGTACTATATGTTAAAAGCAATTATGTTTTACCGATTAGAATAGAGCCCCTAGACTACACAGGGCCTAATATGGCTGCGTGATAATAGATGGATAAAACATCCGTCTCTTTCTGACACGTATATAAGAACGAGAGTGACGGATGCTGTATCCGTAATTTTGTCACGCGATAAAGACAACCGTGCTGCGCCATCATCGAACATGTACCTAATATGATTTACTTGATTAAATTATTAAGAATTACTTTCAATTGAACCGTTTTTAAATATGTCTCCTTAAAGGAGTTTTTAAAGTGAGAAAAATTCATATAAATTCAAAGATAACCCTACTATTGTTTGTCTGTTATGCTCTTACAACTATACCGCTAAAATGATTGTACTGAAATTTTGTGTCAGGAAAGCTTGTAATGTACCCTGGGGAAGGACTTAAAATACTTTTTATTTCTAAACTTTTTATAGTTTCCCATAAATAACAATAATAAAGCTAAAGTATTTATCTTCTACATGCATAAAAATCGATGTGTCTTAGTGGGGATGTGTTTTGTATGCACTCCAAAATGGCTGGACCAATTTTGATGAAGTTTTCAGGCCATCATTAAATTAGTTAGGCCATCGGATCAACAGCTTTTTTTAGTGCTACCGGCGCGAATTTGATGTGTCGTTAGTAAACTATAAAATTAAATAAATGGAGTTAAGGTAGGTATATAAACAATTAATGATATAATGAAGAAGTAAATCATACAAGTATAAACCTGATTTATGCGATAATAATATTCATGAATGTAGTGGTTATACCTAGTGATGTGCCGTGGGAATATTCCCGGGAATGGGAATATTCCTATAGGGAATATTCCTTTATTCCCAGGAATATTCCCAAAACAGGGGAATATTGCAATCAAGATTGGGTTTTTTTTTATTGTTAAACTTATTTAATAATGAAGTACTCAGCAGAATTAAATGACTTTGCTAAAAACCTCGTGTTATACATACTAGATACACGTACTCGTAATTCATGTTTTATATAATAAAATTTAAGCATTTGGTTCGATCACAAAATCGTTTCTCTTTTTGCGATAGGTACCGTTTCTGAGTATTTTGTTTCTGCCTCTTTCTTTCAATGGCTGTCTCCGTTCCTCTAAAAACATAAAACTCGTTGCACTTGTTCAGTCTTCTAACGTATCTGGTGCTATCAACACGTGCGTAGATGTGCTTGAGTCATGAGACCGAAAAGTAAAGTGTTTGAACATTTCACTACTCATACAGTTAACAATAAAGTCACTTTCAAAATTCCCCAATGTTCCCTTTGTGTGGGAATATTCCTGGAAATATTCTCGGGAATTTTCCCACCTCGGGAATATTCCCGGGAACGGCACATCACTATATACCACAGGGAATCAATGCCCTGTGGCGATAGTCCCCCGAGTATACTAGACCTGTCAATTAGAGAAAATGGTCAGGCCAGAGATGAGGACAACGTTGTTAGTGGGATCGGCCATTCGGATAACGGCGAATTAGGGTTGGTAGTACATAACCTCGTAAGTACTCGTGATAACTATGGTATAATATTATTAGTTTATAAATCCGTGATACATTAGAGACGCTTTTTTGATGGCTACAAACTCTTACGAGACTGGCAGGTTCATGGTTCGTTTGATTGTACAATAAAAAAATGAAAAAATCTCACACTAATTGACCTAGTCCCAAACTAAGCTCTAGGCTTGTACTATGGGTACCTACTAGACAACGATAACCTATAGAGAAATACATACTCAAATTAAAAAGAAAACATTTAGACTCAGGAACAAATACTCGCGCTCACCACACAAATATCTGCCCTTACCAGGATGTGAACCCGGGACCGCTCGAAGACAGTGTCACTACCAACTAGGCTAACGTTTCGTCAATATACATTGTCATTTGAATACCATAGGAATAGGCTTGCTAATCTACACTCAACCAATATTTTAGAGACATGGCTAAGTTTAAAATTACTTTCCGGTTAATTGGATAGTGAAATCCAAGAAAGCGTAATAAACGTACGTAATTATTTTATTACACATAAAGTTGTCTATATAGTCGATCCGATTTATGGTCTGGCACTTTAAGGTCACATTTAGTTCTAAAACAAGAAGATTAAAATGTAGCTACAGTCTGGATACAACTTTAATGTATTTATTATTATAATGTCAGCGTCTACACACTCCACAGGAGGGGCTTGTGTCATTGTGTACCTGCAGGCGACGGCGAGTGTTTGTACTTGGCCATAAAGACTGCGCGCTCTATCGCACACTTCTAACGACGTACTGGGCCCCTACACCACTAGTTGAGAACAACCGGGCCTCCATTCTACTTTTAGCCCATTCTTATTTTAAAACGGATTTCACTGAAAATATAAATTGGTCGTTTCTGACAAGATTGTAAAAGTTGTGCATAATCGGTTTAAAAAAAAGATAAATATCAGGGGACTATGTAGCACCAATTGACCTAGTGCCAAACGAAGCTCTAGGCTTGTATTATAGGTACTAGACAACAAGATAAGTACTTAAATAGAGAAATATATATTTAAATACATAGAAAACTGCTTTCTGTGTGGTTGCCGGGTTAGAATAGTGCCACTCCGTGTCTTCTCGTGGATGTCGTAAGAGGCGACTAAGGGAATAAGGGCTTGTAGTACTGTTAGGTGATGGGCTTGCAACCTGTCACTAATGCGCTGTAAAACACCTTAGCCTAATTATGCAAAATGTGGTTACAGAATTATCAACAAGGTTTTAGAGTTGCTGGTAATTCCGTAGCTCTGCCTACCCCACTTTGGGAATGAAGGCGTGAGTTTATGTATGTATACATAGAAAACATCCATAATTCAGAAAAAAATATTCGCACTCATAACACAAATATCTGTCCATTGATTCCAAAGGAGCCCGACAAGACGTTCGATACATTAACTAAGATGATAGTTGAATCATTGTCACTAAAGAGCTTACTGCTGTTACTATCAGCTTTGGTTGATATAACTAACTAATATCATAACAATTGTATTTATTTTTTATCATCTAAGATACAATCTGGTTGGCTCTCATTTTTTTTGAGGGTTCCTTTTTCGATTGTGGCTTTTACTGTGTAGTGAATAAGAGAAAACATCACGTTTCTAAACAGTCTGATTCTCCATCACACTGTATTTCTATCTTCCAAGTTAATTTAAATTATAACAATATAGCATCTGTATCGCTTTGATAGTACCTTATAATATCAATTATGTATAACTTCTGTACCTTATGTCGTTTAACAAAACTAACTACAGCATCAGCTCAGGTCACTCTACGTTGAATTAACACTGTGCTCGGCCAAAGCTTAATTTAAATAAATATACATGTTTAAATAAACTTGAAGGTTTATCCCAGCACACAGAACACTGTCTGTCTTTAAAATGTAAATTTTGTTGCAGTCGGTGAAATATGAAAGCGTCAGACGTTGAATTTAAATATTTAGCAACCAACGCACAAAGATTCGTGTATTACAAACTGTGTTGCTGCTGAATTTTAGAAACAATATGGTTTCACTGGGAGCTCGTGGTTTACTTTTTTTTATCACAATGCCAGTGTTTACCTAATTACTGATAATCATAATTCTCTAATTATTGATAGTGACTGGAACTGTTTTTTTTTAAATACCACTAACTTTATCTCTTAACGTGCAGATACGGCTAGGTTAGGTTTGGTTTACAAAAACCCTAAAATAAGTTACAGATTCTTAAAAAAACTTTGTGTTATGATTATGACTAAAAATAATTATGGCAGAAAATATAGATAGACCCGGTTTTACGAGGAAATTAATTTCTAGCGTTTTACTTCCCATCCCATCAAGATAGCGTTTAGACCAGACGTTCTCACTCGTATTAGTATGAGTTTTCAAATATAGAACAAGTATCAAATAAAAGATAGCATTGCATATACAAGTTAAGTTGTGAGGTTAAGTAGGATGGGGTAGGAAGTAGTGGGGTTAGAGAGGTCAAGTTTCGAGTTTCTACAATATTTAGCAAAATTTCATGACATTAAATTCTTGGATTTACAACACTTTTTTATAAAAAATAGACAATACCAATTAAACGCTAATCTACACTAATATTATGAAAAAGAAAGATTTGTATTTTCTATGTTGGTAACGAATCAACTCAAAACTACTGGTCTAACTCTGGAGCTATTTCAAAAATTAATTTACCATTAGAATGCTACATTATCCCTGAGGAATATAGAATATTTTATTTTTTGCGCGGACGGAGTCGCGGACAACAGCTAGTAAAATGTAATTAATGATTTCATCTCATTTCTCTTCTTTAATTACATTAAGTTATATCAAATATTAAAGCAGGGACTCTATTTTACTAGGTAAAACCATATTGCTATTAACATGTAACCGTATTATTACTGTCAAGGAAATAACTATCATAACTGTGACAATACGTTAACATAATGAAAAATAATATGTTTTTGCCGGGTAGAGTAGACGTTAACGATTAAGTAACGATAGGATTAACCCTAATATTTGGACTAAGGATGCTAAGCGATAACTATACTTAATTACTTAATAATAATGGAGAACATTACGAGTAATGTTAAGCAAATCGCTCCAGCCTTGCGGTTGCGTTCGAGTAAGTAGATATGTAGATGACATTCGCCACACACACCAGTCACGGCACTCTTGATTGAAACTTTATATGTGGTAGTCTAAGTTGCCTTGCCACGTCATAGGCAAGTACATATTTTTGATTATTACTATTTAGCTCTTGTGCAAATTCTGCGTTTTGACACGTTTCCTGCTCATGACGTATGATATGTTTTATTTTATTATTTTATATTAATTATAATTGTTTTATATAATCCTAGGTTAAGTATGAATGACTGACTGTTGAGTTTCTTGCAGCGTTTCTTCTCAGCAGTGATCTCTTGCGAAGTGCTGGTAGATTTTAGACGTGTTAAAGTGCTCCTTACATCAGTACACATCACACACACATCACATCTTTTATCTATTTAAACCTTTGTTTTAATAACTTATGTCCGGTTCATGTAATCAAACCGTAAATAAATTATTACGTTACTACGTTTAAATTTTTTCACATTTAATAAGTGGCATAAGAAACCAAATCCATCCGTAGTTTGAATATTGTGAACGGACATGAGCCTCGTGTTCACTAGCATGAAACGATATCCTTTACCTCACTGCTCGACAAGTCAGGCGACATCACGCGGCGCACGCGACTTTGTCCAATGATTTATTTGCGCAATGTTGCCAGTAATGCTGAGAATTGGCAACATTTTGCCCCTTCTTCTGATGCCGCGAGACGTGTTGAGAGACATTTGTCCCATGCCCACGGTCCTAAAAAAAATACGGACGTAACCTAGTCTAATCATGAGTGAAACATGCAAAATGGCTGTCTGTATAATAGCGTGGGGCGCGTTGTCTTAGCTAGTGTATCTGTGTATAACAAACGAAAATGCTGACCTTGTATGCTTCAGACCTTTTTAGTGCAACATTGCGTCCGTATTTTTTAAAGGTCCGTGCACCTGTCATACGAGTCTATAGCACTACACCCAAAAATACATTCCTCATTCATAGATGATAATAAATATCTATAAATAAAATGAAAAAATGAAAATGTTTATTCAGAAAAACTTAACTTAAGACATAACAAGTTGCGGTACTGTAAACTGGGGCTATTGTAATCGGTAAAACCCTTATACTTTTAACATGATTTAATTATTAACATATAAATAACACTATCTACAGGAAACCCAATGTAGTCTACCAACTTATTAACGTGTTTTCATCATTTAGCGTATTGTTTTACTTGGCTGCGATTACTTTCAAGTAAATGAGATGCATGCAATTTAATAATTTGAGACTGAGTGGTTTTGACAAAACTTTCTTGGTATTACGAGTCAGTTTTAAATAATTTTATTATATAAATATAATGTATTCACGCCATCATTCCCAGAGTGGGGTAGGCAGAGCTACAGAATTACCAATGACTCTAAACATTTGTTTATAATTCTGTAACCACATTTTGCACAATTAGGCTAAGATGTTTACCAGTGTATTAGTGACAGGTTGCAAGCCCATCGCCTTACATGCCTTTATTCACTTAGTCGCCTCTTACGACATCCACGGGAAGACATGGAGTGGCACTGTTCTAACCCGGCAACCAGACCGGACATTATTGAATTTTATTTCTGTCAGTTAATGAGTGTAACATAAAATAAATGTATTTAATTCTATTTGTAACGTTGCAAAGTAGTCTTTGTGCGCAGATGGCTCTGTAAATTAGCCGTTGTAACTTTAGGCGGTGGAAATACCACGAAAGCCCTTTGAGCGAACAGACACTCGCCATTAGCGGCATCCACTCTGATGACACAAATGGGCCTCTGACTTTTATAAATTCTTAAAGGGAGTGCTAAAAAACCGGCTGAAGTAAAGCGAATCTATTTTTGTAACGGGACTGTTAGTCTGGGAATGACTTTGAAGTTTATAAAACGGGTAGTTAACTCGATTAGAATATTTGAAGGGTATACGGAAAGATCATGTTTAGTCGCTTTATTTAGGGTTCCGTTGTAAACAAGGAGCCGTTAAGTTTCGTTATGTCCGTGTGTCTGTAACAAATCGGTAAAGCAATACATTTCATCGCAATACCTCAAAAAGTTTTTTGTTTTATCTCGTGTACAAAGTTAGTGGCTTTTGACAAGTTCCCGATATTTTGACGACGTTGCAATCATGTCATGAATTACTAAACAACATATTATTATTACATATCAAATCCAATTATTTTTACCCGTTTATTGGTTCAATAATGTCCCCATAGACTGGACTATTCCGCAATCGTACAACTTTAAATGATGTGGCGAGTCTCTGTGGATTACAAACGTTATAAAAGTCTTAAATACGCATTGCTACTAAACACGTGTGCTGGACACGTGTTTGAATAATAAACTTTATATATCTCCTGTTCTGAAATAAACAGATTATGTATGTATGGATTCCATATATCATTTCCGGCATTTCCGGCCCTAGGGAGGCAAATGATATTGAAAAAAATATTGTCAGACACACAAACATTATTTTCTTGTTACTAGACCATGGAAGAATCTTACACAGACATGACGAAATAGCTCTGGTTGTTTTTGAACAGGTTTTTAACGTCAAGAACGAATTAACAATCATTATTTTTGTTTGATAACCAAGACAACATTAAGTCGTAACTATTACAAATAACTTTTTTTGTTATCTTCCCTCACTGTCGAAATGAAAAGTAGAGCGATAAACTCGGTTGTAAATATCAATTGAATACTCTCAGCCATCGGTAAACAATCTACTATTTCACTTCTCATGCTCGTAAAGTCCTCTTTATGCTGGATATAGGCTGCATAAAATCGCATTTAATGCACTAGTGCATAAAGTGTTATCGTCATATAGACTAAGATAATTATGCCCTACAGCCAGACAGACGAGGTGACTGCATTAAATAAACTCGTTTTTTTAATACATTTACTTTAATTTATCTCCCTTGTATGTTGCATCTAATAAAAAAGAATAAAAAATATTATAAACAAGCATTATTAAAAAAAACATTGCAAAATCAATATATGACTTGGCAGTATTGCGTTAGACCTAAGTTAAAAATCTCATGCAGAAAATTAAAAAAACCGGTTCGGATGGATACCATAAGTCTTGGATAAAATGTTTTGTTTATGTCCCTTGTTGTACAATATACTATTAAAACAACAAGCATAGACGTAACGTAATAGATACACGGAGCATGTTTCCCACATCAACAAACTGCTTGTATTCATGTAAGCACCAATGTACACACACAGTACACATATATGGTAAGCAAGCGGGCCGAAGTTTGGATTCAAGAACTTAACAACAAGTTACGCTGCAATATATATAGTATGTACACTGGTATTTTATTATCTGGGTAAGTGCAGTTTCTGAGTTTGGGAGCATTCAAGTATTACGTAACGCAATTTGGGGGGGGAGGGGGGTCTCGTAAAACGTTACGATGCGTTACAGGGGCGGGAGGGGGTCTTTCTTACAAGACGTTACGTAACACTGTTTCTTTTTTTTAATCAAAATTTAGGGAATTAAAACTCCCAAATTGGCAACCCTATTCGTTTACGTTTTTTATAGAAACAAAATACGCAGGTGTTGCGGATTAAAAATCTCTTGTTTTATTTAGTATGATTACCGCAAAAGCAATTAAAACTATACCAAGGACAAAAACTATAACATAACTTTTAGCGCCTTTAGGGTAAAAATGGTCACTTGAGTGTTACGTAACGTTTAGAGAGGGGGAGGGGGGGGGGGGGTACAGAAAAACGTTACGGTGCGTTACAAGTGGGGGAGGGGGAGTCTAAAATCTTCAAAAATTGCGTTACGTAATACTTGAATGCTCCCTTTGCTAACGTCATGCAACAGCCCAACTTGACCTCTAATTATAAAAAACATAACCGTTTTATTGTCTTCTTAAAAAGACGACATAGCAAGGTTACAAGATTTCTTAGTGTTTATAAAAAAAGTTAATTTTCAAAGCAAGAACTAATTCTAAAATGAGTACAAAATGAAGTTTTATTAAACGATACATTTGATATTTGAAGACTTCGCCCCGCTTCAGGTGTTGTTTGTAAAATGTGATCAATATTATTATTTTTAATTATTCTCTATTATGTTGATATCTTTATAGAAAAATGTGTTATTCTTACTACGATTGCCACTACAAGGAAGATTGAATCGCTTTTTTTTTTAATTTAACAAAGAACTAAAATAAAACGAATATTGTTGTTTAACATTATTAAAAACCAAGATTTGGGACGTAATTGATCATCCATCATCAACTTGCGAATTCTTTGTTGCCTTTAACCAAATTTTTAAAATAAGTTATGTTAAGTAAATTCAAAGTTGGTTAAGCGTAATAAAAGTTGCTTTCCTAAATTATAATTAAGAATTGCATTTATATACTTAATAATTAGGTAAATACTGCGTTGTTTTACTGCGTTATACTAAGAATAGCCATGTTTAACTTAAAAACAATTAGGTTAAACACATCAATTCAGTTAATGTTAAACGGGCGTCTAGCTATTTTCTCCCTTCTTTCAAATCACAGTAATTACAGTGTGTCTGTTTGCATATCCTCCTTAAGTCTCTATAGTCTTAACAAAGTAACGCCCACGGGTAACGCATGACAGAGCCGGAAAGTGAGTTAACTACTACGCAGATGAAGTCACGGGCAAAAGCTACTCTTCCATAGCCTCGTAAGATCCACCATACTACTGGAAGATATTTTTAAGTGGGAATTTGCATCTAGCACCAGGGATATAAAGTTCAATTACTTTTGTTCAAGTACCATTGTCAATTTTTAAACAAAGAAACTAGAAATAAATTCTTATTTAAAAAAAAAACTAAATTAAATAGCCTTCCACGTCCTATTGCACATCGGGCTTAACGAGGGTAAATAAAGCAACTAGCACCGTGTACTATTAACCAAGACAAATAGCACAAAAAGTGCCGACAGCAGCTAAATGACAACGAAACCTTTATGAAGTCATTATCATTAAGCACTGCACCCTTCCTAATTCCTTACGGCTGGTCACGCGATGGCTGCAATCTTGCTTGATTTAAAGTAATGGCTCACTCCGGGAAGTTTTATATTATTAAAATTGCTTGTGGACAATGCTAAAGTACGAGTATATCACATACTCAAGCATTATTATTATCAATCGGTGTACGTAATAGTACATAAGTAGTAAATAATAGTACGTTTTGATGTAAGTGTGGAAAGTATGTCATTTTGACAATCAAAAAATGACAGTTCCGTATGTGTATCAGACGTTTTTTAATTTATATTTGCTTAACAATATCAAGAACTTGTTGTAATTCTGTAGCTCTGCCTAGCCCACTCTGGGATTACAGGCGCGAAGGTATGTATGTATGTGTATACAATATCAATGAAAAACAAAACAGTAATTACAAAATACAATTTTACTTCATTCTGAGTCTGATGAAAGTTGACAGTAGGTAGGTACAATTTGAACAATTAAGGGTAATAAAATGGCTAAGGAAAAATCACTCGTGCGAAAAAAACCACTTCCGCACGACATGCAAGTACAAAAACTAAAAAGCATTAATAGCTAGTTCGGAAAGTAGTACTTTTTTTACAACGGTTTTTTTAAATGTGATTCCGGACGAAACTGCATCCTGTAACACTGGGTTTTCTAGCTCAGGGTGCAGGGTCGTGATATATCCACTGAAATGTTTCATACATTCAATAAATATTTTTCAATCAAAAAAACTAATTTCTCTTGCTAAATGTTTTTATGAGATATGGACTTTGTACTTGATAGAAGCACGTGGAACCTATCTCCATGTTAATTTCACAAGAGAAAATACTCTTTGACCGACCAATTGTCCTCACGTGTGATATCCATAAACTTATTTCTCTAATAAGTCCGTGGGAGTGTCTGAGAATAACTTGACATTTGCGAAATACTCCATAATAGGAGTGAAAGCCGATCATAAAGAAAAAAAATGGACTGTGATTATTTTTTATTGATTTTGAGTTGATTGAGTTCGATTCTGCTGGAAATTTTCCATGCTTATGTATGAAACGGTTACATAATAAGTAATATGTCAATTTATATGCGATTGCGTGATACGGTCTCGAGCACGTCTCCGCGGACTCGTGTTAGGGCCGCATCAGTCGGCCAGATTCGTTAACGACAAAACGATTGCCTTATTGGGTAGCACGAAGACGGGTGGAGGGGATTATTTCCAAGTTGACTAGAAGACGAACGAATTGGGATAGACCAAAAAATATTACTCACGGTTTTTACACTCTAATTCGAAAGAATAGGTAATATTAAGAGATTTCATTAATTTTGTAATTGACTCAATAGTTTCGTTTTAATATTTTTGTTTATTTAGCAGACATTTTATGGATGACATGATTATTTTAAATTTGGGATAGTATTTTCAAATAAATTACAACACTTAAATGATATCTAATGATAAAAAGTGATTGTAATAGGGTATTATAACATACTATTTCAAGCGGTTTTCGCCTAACCCGTAAGATACACCTACGAGGGCTTCAAGCCGAAAACGAAAGTCAAACAAAGGTCAAATATACTTTTGTCAAAATGTCCGAAATTATTATTCCTCGAAATGGTTTTCGAATTAGAGTAATTGTAAAAATATAAACAATCCCAGTTGTTTAATGTCCGGTGAATATTAATTAAGTAACCTATTTTTATTGTGGCGAGTATAAAATTACAACCTTTTTTCACGTTGGGGAAAATTGACGCATGCTTAATGTGGAACTCAAGAATGCGCTACACGGTTTTAAACAGATATTTTAAACCGTGTAGACACTTAGACAGTGGTATTATACCGAATTTTGAATGACCTTTAAACGCCCTTCGTAGACAGGCGTGCGCTTTAAACCACTGGCAGAAATGTTAAAACTTAGTTTAAACTGTCTAGCCGCTTGTTTAAAAGCAGACCTCGCGCACAGTCAAAATGGCAAGACCACCAAGCCGATATGGACTTGACGTTATCACAGAACTTCTTGAATTGTAAAGAGACGTGCCCTGTCTATTTGAGATTATAACGTCCATGTCATGACTCCTCCCAAAAAATATGCGGGGGATATTTTGGCTTAAGAAAGTGCAAGATTAACATTTTGAAATTTTGATAAACATGTTGCCATGACTTTTTTGAAGTGAATCAACTCATGACTTAAGATCCGAATAGGAGACGAACTTCACCCAGCTGTTTATTCGATAAAACGTATTTAATATCAAATTTAATATGTTAAGTAATAATGGCGAATACGTTGGATGAAATAATTCAGTCCAGTACTTATATTTTATAATTAAAAAATTACATACTAATCGAAAGTATGATGCCTATATTTGTAAGTAGATTTAAAAAAAAAAGTTATATGTATACGGGACTCAATTTTTTCAACCAACCTATAGCCTATAACAGCCTATAACCTATAACCTAAGTAATATATGGCGATATATTACTTAACATATTAAATTTGATATAAAATACTTTTCATCGGATAAACAGCTGAAGGTCGTCTCATTTTCGGATCCCCTACTATCAAGCATCTCGCACACGTCTACTCCATTCGTGCGTTTCGAAGACACTGAATATTGGGGTTAGTTTTAAACCGTATAGCCAGCAGCATGTGACTCACTTCTACCGAGGTCACCTTGGTAGAACCTATGGTTTTATGCCATCTAGCACACCGTTAAGGCAGCTTCAGAAATTGTAACCTAGCTAAATTTAATGTAATCAATCCACAGCTTGAATATTGGAAACGTGGTTCAACACCCTCAAAGCGTCCCGTATATAGGCCTTTCGTTCTCCCATTAGGAGTGGACCCGGGTGTAAAACGACGTTAGTCGACCGGATCCGTTTAAGACCCGTGCGGCCGTCTCCTGTGGCCGAAACAATCTAATTGAGCCATTATTGACTTGCTTACACCTGGGACTTCTCATGAATACGCGTATACTTCTCTAAAATAAAATCCGACCTAGTAGAAACAGCGGTAAGAAGTATCGATTTACCCACCGGGTAGCAATGCACCTATCATTATTATAATTGTTTTTGCCAATAATCTAATTGAATAACTTATTAAACAAATGCCTTTGGTTGTTAATGTATTTGAAATGAATGCTTTATACAACATTCAAAGTAACAAGAATAACAAAGCATGATAATTTAATCAAGTTTAAAACATACATAAACTCACGCCTTCATTCCCAGAGTGGGGTAGGCATAGCTAAAGAATTACCAACAAGTCTTAAATCAAGTTTAATTTCCGTAAAAGGAAAAGTGCAACTTTTCTATTGCTCTAATTAAAGCGCAGTGGCGTCCTTGGGTAATAAACGAAGTAAATAGTTCGCGCTTGTTTTAACATGGCAACTTTTATATTAAATTCAATCTCGCAGCTGACGAGGTTTTTTAGGCCGCCTGTTCACTGGGTACCACTTACGGTGAACGTGCTATTCATTTAACTAGCTTTTGCCTGTGCCTTCCTCCGTGTACAACTCGTTTATATAACTTTTCCTTTCTCTGGGATAAAAAGTATTATTTGTCTTTCCCTGGGATACATGGGGTTTCGTACCAAAAAAATCTGCTGTTTCCTTGTTTAGCCCTAAAAAAGAATGCAGTTACTTTATCGTTAACAATATTTGTACTTATGGATTGTTTGACGATCCGGGTCCGCGCTCCCTTCGGTAGATATTCGTCCGGTTTTCTCGCTTATGACCATAAACAAGCGGCCACTTTAAAGTTGATCAAAATCCCGAATTTTCATAATTTGGAAAGCAAAGTTTTGAGAAATTTATTTTCTGATATCAATTCGCTTTTAAAATAAATGAAACCTAACCTAACCTATGTACTTATAGAAATTAAATTAACAATATATTTAAAAAAACATAACCATCGGAAAAATTAAAATTCGTACAAATGAATATTCACAATAAAAAAAGAATTTTAATGTGTTCCCGTTTACATTTTACATCCTTCGTGGTTTTTGACCATACAACCGTCCAGATTTCGGTATTAGTAATCATTTCATTTGAGATTTCAACAGTTACCACTGCGTTCGTCGATTCTTTTTTTTTTAAGGTGATATTTTTATTTTACCTTAGTATGTTTATTTTCATCACACTTGCACGTAAACAGTATCTAAACATACAGGTTAACTTGGCCGCAATGCCCCATATAAAACCCTCGACCTTTCTTTTTACCATGAAGCCCAAGGTCGGTAAGTAATTTTTTTTAATTTATAGCACAGCACACATGTCATGCAAGTTCAAGCAAATAGTTTACACGCAATTGAAAAATTGTCTTAAAATGTTATTTAAACAGGAATTTCTTTGCAATCTCGCTACATGTTACTGAAATACTCAATTAATGTTCTTAATAATTTTAGTTTTATTTTACTAACAAATTCATTGAAAAACTGGCTCTATTCTATTCATGAAAACCATGTCGTTAAAACAATATAAATTTACCCAGTAGAATCCCCGGAAATACTTAACTTTATAATGATTGTTAAATTCAAATGCCGATATCTTAATAATCGATGTTAATAGTTTTCTGTATCAAAACGTCGTTTTTTTTACACTCCTTCAGGGCTGTATGTATACCTACGTAAGTATTTGCCCTTAACGTTTCTGAACGAAACATTTGTATAATCTGTGGAGTCCGCCCGCCATCCGCTTAAAAAAAGTTCAAGTAATGCTTTATAATAGTTGTGCTGACTTGTGTATTAAAGCTATAATTCATAGTTATTTACATTTTATATTTGAAGACAAGTAAAAAAGTTATAAAAAATGTCGTCGTCATCGTCCGATGAATGTAATTTAAATGCAACACCGCCAGATATTATCCATGCAGCAAAAACAATTATTGAAAATCTTTATTTATTTACTCGCAAATGTGATGAATAATTACTCGAAATCTACGTGGACGAAGTCACGGGCAGAAGCTATTGGTACATTTATTTGTGTTAATGACGATATTTTCTTGAATTTTGACAATCCTTACTTATCCTTATAGTACCTACACTTGTGGAGTTTTTTCTACCTTCACGGATCCACGACTCGTGAAATTGAATTTTGGTTTATCCCAATTAACTTCCTCTACGTGGACGGAGTCAGAACATAGTGAAGGTTGTTACCTTAATTAATAAACATGCCCTTCAGTTGTTTTTACAATTATCCCAGCATTATGAAACAGCATTTTGTTCGTAACGACTGGTCTGAAGTTGTAGTCTCATTGTTTGCACGGAGCAGCCCCTTCATTTATGTTCGATGCCAGTATTTAAACTGCACTACGTCATTTTTATTTAAACTTTGACACCTTTTACAATTATTTTATCAAATTCTGTCTTTGTTTGTTTGTTTGTTTGCAGGATAGTTAGTGGACTATGGAACTAACAATCCGATATTTTTTTCACTAATAATAAAAATAAGTTTTCAATTAAAATATCAACTTATAGGAATATGAAGATGATATATTTAGCAAAATTAACGCAAAGAATAATAGTTTCACACTAATTACGTAAATAATAACGGAGAGTCTAGAAAAGATATACCGCCTGATGTATACCTATAGTTAAAAATGTACTGTTCCGTGTAATGTATTTTTGGTGTTTTATAAAGAGTATCACGCTAAAGTAAACGATTTTCGAAAATTGACAAAATGAATGACATTGTCATAGACACTCAACACGACCGGGCGAAAGCACACAACATAATATATACTTTCAATAACGATAACGTTCTCGCAATACATCTTGTCTTAGCCACTAGTAGTTAATAATCGTTAAATAGTCATAACTAACTTAACAAATGTTTACTACCTAACAGTCCGGCTGATCTCTCTGCACCTTCATCGTCTAGTCGTCTGGAAGACAGCCGTTCATATTTGTTTTATGACTCCCTACCTTCGCAAAATAAAGTGTATTTACGTTCACGAACGATTTGAAAATTGTATTTCTGTTTGCAGAATGGATTCGTACATTGCAGAGGTCACAGGAGTCGTATTTTTGTTGTTTTAGCTATGCATCTAAAATGAACATTGAATTTTATAAGTCCATCTGTCTTTGGTAAGACAGCTGGCAAATGATTTAGTATTCCAATAAGTTTTGAGAATTGCGCGGTTCTCGCGTTCGTTGAAATTAAACTGTATTTCATACGACGTCGGTTAGGTTATAGTTGAATATAGCCTAACTTTATGAGCTTTCTCTTTGTTCCCTAACTGCTGAGAGTTGGTCAACAAACCCAACGTCTTCAATTCAATTATATGCAGTTTGTGTGTGTGCCTTGAAAGGATTTTACCTGTACATTTTCTTGGTGTTATCGGAATTGAATTATTGTTCTAGACCAAAAATGATTTTAGTGTTCTTGTCACCGACTCTTTGTAAAATATTGGAAAAATACACATGATTATTACCAGACATAGAACTTTCGTGGCATAAACGTCAATTAACTAGAGACTTCCTTCCGATATAAAATTTATCGATAACTGTTTCAAATACTTATTTCTAAGTGACATTTAATATTAGATAGGTATTAAGTTCACCGGATAAAATATAAATTAACTTAAATGCTGATCACTACCCATCGATGTTATAAATAAATAAATTTGTGTTTCTCACACAAAAACTTATTTTAATGGTATTCAATCGATTTCCAAACTAAGTAATTCGAAACCAAGAGATCCTTGCAACAAAGACGTTATTATACGCACATTATACTGTATAATAGGTACGTAAGTTTCATGTTCATATTATACATTATCTCATAGTCATAACTGTCATAACAAATTACAATTTATCGATAAATTAATATCATTCGGAAGTCCCTAGGACAACTTTATTCGTGCCACAAAAACTTCTATGTCTAATTATTACAATTACCTATAACTGACACCTTCGTCAAGCTCTACACAAGCTTAGAGCAGATTCATAAAAAAACAACAACGACGAGTCAAAACTTTTCAAGTATTACGTCCTGATGACAACGCAACTACATAAAAAAGTGCCGTCAAATCTAAAATGTTGACTTCTTTTTAATCTCTTTACATCTAAATGTACTAGGGCGTTGGCAAGCGTGGCAGCCAAAAACCAAATTGAATGGCATTTTGAGTGAGTAATGCCCGTAACCGTACTTTTGGGGAGGGAGCCAACAACTTGGTGTGCCAACATCCGAAATGTGGCGTGGCGAAACTCTTTTCAATGCAGTGAATAAATGTCATACTTAATGTATTAAAACAATGTAGCCATACAACCTTTCTTCGCGTCATATTTATTGAAGTTTAAACTGCGTTTTCCGGAACTGAAAGCCGTTTTTTACACTTAGTAGCGTTGTGCAGAAACCGTTTGGTTGCCGGGGTAGTGAATAGTGCCACTCCATATGTCTTCCCGTGGATGTGGAGAGGCAAGGAGATTAAGGCTTGTTATACTGTTAGGCGGTGGGCTTGCAACCTGTCACTAATACGCTGGTAAATCATAGCCTATTTCTGCAAAATGTGGTTGCTGAATTATCAACAAGTTTTTAAAGTTGTAGGTATTTCTGTAGGCCCGCCTACCCCACTCTGGGAACGAAGGCGTGAGTTTATTTATGTACGAGTATGTATAAATTACGAACTAAGAAAACTTATATTATTTTTCGTCCTTATCGATAATCTCATCTTAAAGATTTGAAACGCATAAACTTTTTACGCATAATGTATCTTTTCGCATAAAATCTTTTCGCATAACACCCTTTTAGGCTGACAATTCTGAATATTTTAAACGTCTATTGTGTAGATTAGGTTAGGTTAGGGTAGGTTCGTTTTTTATAATAATTCAAATGCAACCAATTCTATTGTAAAATCCGTTTTCGTCCAAACGAATTTATGCGTAAAGATACATTATGCGTAAAAAAAATATGCAATCCAATAGGGAACCTATTAAAGATCCATTAAACAAACAAATTTTCCTATTTATCAAATTAACCAGATTCTCCCCAAATAATCAGGAACGCAAATAACGTCGCGTAGAAAGACAGCCAATATTTCTCATTGAAATTCAGTAACTGTCTAATAAACGGGGCCATTTCGCTGAGGCGCACTAATAAAATTCCGTGATGGCACTTCGATGTAAATTCCAGAGCTATGTACGACGTTTACGCGGCAAAATGCTGATACTGCCCTGTTATTGCTATAGGCAGCCTAAGTAAAGCTATAGGCCGATTTAGCGATGATATTAGCCTTTTTAACACATATTATTTTGTATGTGAAACATATGGACAGTTTTTAAAGCGAGTATTGATTTTCAATACTAATTAGTTACAGCTGCATTGAAAATACATGTTTCTGAGCACTTACCTTCTTCTAATAACTGAAGAGAGTGAAACTAGGTGAGTTACTTTACGTACAACATTGATAAAATTCCGCTGCTGCTGCGGCTAACAGGCATTGTGTAGGTCGAGTTCCAATATGTGTACACTTTAGTACCCTGTCTATTTAATGTCATGTTTATATTAACTGCCATATATTAATTTTCAGAGTGATTAAAGTGACAAGGTACAAAACTGTATACACATGTATGAACTCGACTGTACTGTAACCCCGGAGTCAGATCAAATCAAACAATTAATTAATAATAAGCTGTAAAAGACTAAAAATAGAATAAAATAAGGACCCTGTGCTTTTGCGCTTTAATAAAAAAGGTAGTTAAATAGATGATGGAAATCGATATTATGGGCCTTATGACAGTTATACTTCTTTTATTTTATTATTTTTAATTGTTGCTTAATGTGTGGTGCCGGTAGAATAGAATAGCACCACCCCATATCCTCCCGTGGGTATCGTAGAAGGCGATTAAGGGATTAAGGGATTATTACATTGGAAAGATCTCCTCCGGGCGGGATAGGCGTCGTTAGCATTGGGCTGCTACCTATCTAGGAGAAGGAAAACTCCGAATTCAAACCCGGCGGGATAGGCGTCGTTAGCATTGGGCTGCTACCTATCTAGGAGAAGGAAAACTCCAATTTCAAACCCGACCCTGCAAAATGGACCATGCGAGCACCATTTAAAAAGTTTATACCCCAGGAGGGTACTGGCAATGCCAGAGAATCCCTCCCCAGGCCTAGCCTGGGCAGCCCTTCGTACTCTGGGGGGGGCAAAATAGTGCGCGTATGTTCGGATCCCTCCGGGGATCGGAACGGCGGCGATGCCGTTTGCCACGCGTCACGCTGTGTTCGCAGGGGGGTTGGCAAAAAGCGGGCCGCTGAAAGCCGCCTTGCTACGATGAATGTTTGTGGAGGGATGGAACATAAATTAGATGAGGTATGTATGATGATGAAAGAGAGAAAGCTAGATGTTCTATGTGTGACTGAGACGAAGAAAAAAGGGGTGAGTACGTCCACACACGGAACCTTGACGGCATTGTGGTCCGGAGTTCCGGTATCCGAGCACGGTCGTCAGGGAGTTGGTATCGTACTCACAGAGCGAATGGCTGAATGTATGCAAGAGTATGAATGTGCGAGCCCAAGACTTCTCTGGGTGAGACTCAAGGTAGGTCTCACCCGTTTATTCGTAATTGGGGCTTATGCCCCAGATACGAATAAATCGAAAAAAGAAAGGGAGGAGTTTTGGGAAAGTTTGCATGAGGTTTCAACAAAATGCAAGGAGAATGAAAGGATGATTTTGCTAGGTGATTTTAATGGTTGGACAGGCGTGCAAAGGGATGGTTATGAATCGGTACTGGGTAAGTATGGTGATGAGCGAGTGAACGAGAATGGCAAATGCCTTCTCAATGTATGTTTGGCTAAGAATCTCTGCGTGACAAACACTTTGTTTGATCACAAAGAGATTCATCAGTATACATGGAGACGGCAGAATGAGAAGTCTATGATAGACTTGATGATTGTGGATGAACGGCTGCGTAACAAAGTTGTAGATACCAGAGCATTTCGAGGAGTTAGCGTAGGTTCAGATCACTACTTAGTGGTAACACGAGTAAGGGGTCTGTTCACACGTTGGCGCCATCGTGTTCCCGTACCTACCACTGCGTTAGAGAGGATAAAAGTAGAGAAACTGAAAGACGAAGTTATACAAGATGAGTACGTAAGAAAGCTGAAAGATTGTTTTGAATGTGTCAATAAGATGAATGACAGTGAAGTTGAGAATAATGTTAATAATGTATGGGAAATTATGAAGAATGGCATGGTCAAATCGGCCACTGAAGTATGCGGTGTAGTCAAAAGAAGAAAAAGCAAGAATGAACGTCCGGAATGGTGGGATAGAGAGGTAGATGATGTAGTGAAAGAGAAGAAAAAGTGTTGGTTGGATTTTGTAGCTGTAGATCCAGGACAAGATCTAAGCGACAGAAAGAAAAAAGAGTATAATAGATCAAAGAAAAGAGTGAAAGACGTTGTGGCTAGAAAGAAAGATTTACTGAATGAAAAGTATGATAGGAGTTTCTCTGACAACTTCCGGTCGAATATTAAACTCTTTTGGAGCTTGATTAAATCGGCTCGGGGGAAATCAGAGAAAACTAAATTAAGCGCGGTGAGGGATGAGTCTGGAAACTTAATATGTGAGGAAGAAAAAATGCTTGATAGATGGAAAACTTATTTTGAAAGCTTGTTTGAATGCGAAGATATTTCTCGTGAGCCAGAAAGCATGAATAAAGGTGCAAGTAGCGAAGATGAAACTGTGATTAGTATGAGTGAAATCATGAAAGCATTAAAAAGTATGAAAGCGGGAAAATCAGCAGGTTGTGATAGAGTGTCGATAGAAATGCTGAGGAGAGGAGATGGCCTGGTGGGTAGTCTGTTGTACCGCCTTTTCAATGCATGTTGGAGAAGCGGCCGAGTCCCGGAAGATTGGGTCAAGGCCGTTATCGTCCCACTGTATAAAGGAAAGGGGTCACAGCAAGACTGCAAAAACTACCGCGGTATCAGCCTCCTTAGTGTTGTCGGCAAAGTATATGCGAAGATTTTAATTGAAAGGGTATTGAATGTTACGAATGACAAAATCTGGGATGTACAAGCGGGATTTCGAAAGGGAATGGGATGTACGGATCAGGTCTTTTCACTACGGTCCATCACAGAAAAGTTCTTGGCTGTCAACCAAAAGGTTTTCTGTGGTTTTGTGGACCTGGAAAAGGCCTATGATAGGGTAGATAGAAAGGAGTTGTGGACGGTGTTGTCTATGTATGGAGTGAGCAGCAACCTGGTGCAGGCTTTGAGGTCCCTTTATGAGGGCTCCAGAGCCTGTGTCAGGATCAATGGGGCATACTCGGCCTGGTTTAACATCTCTAAAGGTGTTAGACAGGGCTGTGTTGCCTCACCATGGCTGTTCAATCTATTCATGGACAGTTGTATGAGGGATTTGAAAGAGTATGATAAGGGTTTGCGTGTGCAAGAGTTGCTAATCAAATGCCTCTTATATGCCGATGATCAAGTTATACTTGCCCCATCGGTACTTGAGTTGCAGGAGATGTTGACAGTGATGAATGAGGGATTTAAGCAAAAGGGGATGAAAGTAAATGTTGCCAAGACCAAGGTCATGGTGATAGAGAAGGATGAAGAGATGACTGAGTGCGTGATAAATGTAAATGGCGAATTAGTAGAACAAGTGAGCGAATTTGTGTACCTGGGAAGTGTGTTTACAAGAGATGGTAAGTGTGAGAAGGATATCGAGAGGAGGGTAAATGCGGGGAACCAAATTAATGGGGCACTGTACTCCTTTGTGAGCAGACAGGGCGTTTCACAAAAAGCCCGGCTGGCTGTTCACAATGGAGTGCTGGCCCCTACCCTGATGTATGGTAGTGAATGTTGGGTGTGGCAGGACAAGCATGTAAGTCGTGTAAATGCAGTTGAAATGCGCTCTTTGCGTAGTATGTGTGGTGTGAAACTGATTGATAGAGTTAGAAATGAAAAAATCAGAGAGAAGTGTGGAATAAAAGAAGATGTAGTGACTAAGATTGAAAAGGGCATGCTTCGATGGTTCGGTCATTTGGAAAGGATGGATGAGGGAAGATTGACGAAAGAGATATACAGATCGAAAGTGTGTGGAAGGGTCGGAAGGGGCCGCCCTAGGCGTACTTTTTCGAATCAAATCGGAGAAATACTGGAAAAGGGCCGAATCTTAAGTACCCGAAACCGACGTGCGTGCATGACTCGATGTATGAATGTTGAAGAAGCGAAGGAAATTTGTCAGGATCGTAGCAAGTGGAAAGAAGTGGTCTCTGCCTACCCCTCTGGGAAACAGGCGTGATTTAATGTATGTATGTATGTAAAGAAAACAAAGGAAGTAGGTAACTAAGCTTTGTAATATTTTAATTAATTTTATATTCCGCGATGAATTTTTATTTGCACTCTTAATATAAATATTTATTTATTTTCTAAACATAAAAGAAAATAGAAAATTGCTTAACACAAAAGAAATCGCCTTTAACGACTATAAGTAGGTACTGATACAATTTTCATAACACTGCCTTTTTACCCATGAGTCCATTTGCATATTAAAATTATTATAAGTACCTACCTAATTATTTTATAATAAGGTATTTCCTCCAAAACGAAGTTATTTTCGTACTTATTGAAGAATAGCCTGTAGCACTCTCAGAAGAAAATTAATTTATAATACCGGAGAATAATCGAAGCGCCCATAAAATGTGAACAATACCTAATTAATTAGCAACTTTTCGCAACCATAACATAAGTAACAAAAGTCGAATAAATCGATGGTTTTTCTGTTCTTCGAGTAAGGGTACTTTTCTATCATTCAAAGTTAAGTATATGAATCGTGTTTTCGACTTTTGCGAAAATACGGGTAACATTCTCACATATTGCAAACTGATTATCAACTTTTGGTAAAATTACAATATGACCTCGAGAAATTGATCATAAATATGTTATTAAGAAACAAAAAAAAATACAATCGGTCAACCAAATAAACATGTTAAGCATATGTAGGAGCTTGTAGATGACATTTATTTAGGGCATTGGGTGAATTTATTTAAAAATTTACTCTGTTTATTTCTTACACAAAAAACAAATACATTATTAATTTATCTTAACTTATAATTTTGAAATTAATCAAAGATTTTATCAGTTAAGAATATATATCGTCGCACAGTGGGCTGAAAATCGGCTTTCATAGAAATAGAAACCGAAGTCGTAAATGTTTTTTTCTCTCTCTTGAAATAGGTTCTGTTTGCCATCCTCATATTATTAGAAAATGAACCTGAGATCATTTGGACCGATCGATCATTTCAATAGAGAGAAAAAAACATTTAAGACTTCGGTTTCTATTTCTATGAAAGCCGATTTTCAGCCCACTGTGCATCGGTGAAACAGCAAAACCGCGCAAGTAACATTTTAAATAAGGAGCAAAATGCACCTTTTTAATAAGACGGTAAGGTATTCATTCAACGGCCACGAATATTTCTTATACAATGATTCAGAGGACCTCAAATACATGTAATTAAAAAAGTTTAATGCATTTATTAATATCGGAGCCGAGATATTTAAGATTTAAGGGTCTCCGTCGGAAATCCTAATAACGTTTGTCCGAAGGCTTCATTTGTCCGAATTATTATTTGGCCTAAACCGGTTTTCAGCCGAGATTGACCACTTTTTTATTTATGCATAAATATAAAAATATTGTGTTATAACAACACTTAAAAGTTTTAGCTCTTTTTAACAAAAAAAAAAGTTTTAAATTTGAAGCAGGAATGGGTGTAGGATAAACAAAAATTCGGACAAACGATGCACGCAGGACAGGGGACGCTTAGGAATCCGGTATTACCTTTTAAGTTTTTATGTATTGGTACTACAAGTACACCCAGGTATCAATATTTTCGATGCACTTAAGAATACTACATTGAGTAACGAAATTATGTTTATTTTGAATGTATCCGTGATTACGAGATTCTCCTAAAAAATATATGACTTTTACAAAATGACGACCCTTACCCAAACCCTGTCGGACTTGACAGAAACCCGTGGAGCTGACCCCACGAGGGTTTAGTCTACCACAGTAAATACTCTTCAACCGAACAATTGTCCTCGTGTGTGACATCCATGGTTTTATTTCTTTAATAAGATTATGGTTATAAATAATTTGCCGTGTGGTTGCCGGCTTAGAATTGTGCCACTCCATGTCTTCCCGTGGAAGTCGTAAGAGGTGACTAAAGGAATAAAGGCTTGTAGTACTGTTAGGCGATGGGCTTGCTACCTGTCACTAATATACACTGTTAAACATCTTAGCCTAATTGTTTTTGTTTTTGGAGTTGTTGGTAATTCTGTAGCTCTGCCTACCCCACTCTGGGTATAAAGGCGTGAAGGTATGTAGGTGTGTATGTGTATGTATGGTTATAATCTAAAATTAACGAAGAGAAAAAAAAACCTCTTGTCGTTCTATGTTCAGTTAGAAGCTTACTATGAGAAAGCCCTGAATAAATAAATACGAGTAAATATCAGGGGACAATGTCACACCAATTGACCTAGTCCCAAACGAAGCTTTAGGCTTGTACTGTGGACATGGTGAATACGACTATATAAATCCTTATATCTAGAGAAATATATATACTTAAATGCGAGTACATAGAAAACATCCATGGCTCAGGCACAAATAGTCGCGCTCATCACACTAATATCTGGCCTTACCGGGACTTGAACCCAGGACCAATAGCTTCCTAGGCAGGGTCACAACCAACTAGGCCACCGCGTCGACTAATGAAACAATACGAGCAACGTTTCGTGTTTCTTATTCGGCTAATTGCTACCCCCCAATTTCCGACCCGAACTCCCTCGATGGTCTGTTCCTCTTTGGAACTTGATTCTGCAATCTAATTCGAAGAACTTCGTAGTGAATAACAAATGGTGACTGCAGTGAATTATGTAACTGGACCTCAGTTGCACTGTCTATTATTAAGAACACATGCTTGTTTGTCCTAGTTTCATGTCGAAATGGAAAAAGAGGTACCTACAGTCACTAGGAATTCCTTTTTTTAGGTATAGAGAAGCAAACGAGCAGACATGCCACATGTAAATGGGACCTGAGACCCATAGACATTTGCCGTCTTACCTTTGAGCTTGGAATAGTTTATGCTATGCTTTGTCACTTTCTGTCAGATGCAAATGCCACAATTACAGATAAGGACAAAGCATGGTGTAAACTATTCCAAGCTTATTCCACGTTTATAAGTAAGGAGGTTAGGCTACAATCTTAAGAATGCAATCCTTCTAGTACCCATAGCATGACTACGGACCTTTTTTGTTGACAGGTCCGGGAATTTTGTCGCGGTAAGTCATTGATTCATTTTGACTGAAATTATTTCTCGAAAGTGGACGCTGTCACTATGACAAAGTTCTGAGGCGGCTCAAAATTTTGCCTCTTTTTGTTATCTGTCATTCAGTAACAGAAAAGTTTGGTATCGGTGGAGGGATGGGTGGATTCAATTGAACAGAAAAGGAGAATCAAACTTTTAACAAAAGATTTATGTCTATTGAGAAATCTTTACCTTCTTTTTGTATATTAATTGTATTGAAATTGATTCCTTTCAGGCTTCAATGATTTTAAATGAGTCAACTGAAGCCTTCGATGTGCATGACAGACAATGGCATTGTAAAAACAATTTCGCGTGAAATATTATTTGTCGATTATGTTCACGTTATAGTAGGAAATTATTTACAAAAAAATGTAAAAAGCAGTTTTATATTAAAGATAAACCAACCCAAATCATATACCTATGGATATTTAAAAATGCTTTAAAACCTGCCCCTTTTTTACCAACTGCGGCAAATCCCAAAAGGAGGGTTATGTGTTTGACTTGTATATAATATTTCCGACTCAATGTCCGCTCGTTACTACTGAACGGCTAAACCAATTTTAATAAGTTATACGTGGTCAGATTCGTATTGACCACAAGAGTGTCAAAGGCTATATTAAAATTATTCAAATGTGAAAACGGCGAAATAAAAAAGTAATATACGTCATGATAAGTAACATTACTTTGACGACATTATCCAAACAGCAGTTGTTTTGTTTTATAAAGCTTGCTTTTTATTAGACTTGTTTCCGTTTACTCCGGCATATAATTGGGTACTTTTACATGTACTATATTCACATTTAACGAACATTTAAGTTACACGTTGAGATTAACATCCCTTGTATTATTGTGACGCCTAACTTTAAAACTGATATCTCTTAAACGACCTACCTAATCGATTGTTTCTTTTAATCTTTCGCGACGTTCACACATACTTAAACACACACACACATACATAAACAATGATATTTTATATTAAGATACGTCATGTGCGCGCAAAAGCGTTTCTCAAAAAGGAAGGTAATTTACCTTACTACTTTATAGTTGCCCCGCGGCCGCTGACACGCACGCATCAAAGACAATAAAAATTTACCATCGAAAAGCAACAAATATATTTCATAAAAAATGCCGTCTTGTGTTTTTCGAGGCTCCCGAAATTTTACTGTAACTGTAAAATTAAGAAAGAATATCTCGTTTCATTCGTAAGTACCGTAAATATTTATTACATTCTGTTTACATCTTGCCATAATTTGTTTAATTTGCACCTGCGTCAATATCACCTGTGAAACATATGAGATACACAATTAGATATCGCCTGAGTGCGATAAAGACGGGTAGCTACATTGCGGCCGTTAGCGGGCACTTGTCTCGGCAAGAATGGCGAGTAATTTGAAACAACTATATTTATCTCTTTCTAACAATAGCGTTCGCTACGGATTGCCGTCTTTGTCTATAGAAATATGGTAACGTACCACATATCAGTAATTGGTGACGGGTTTAAAATGCGTTTAATATAAGCATAACGTAGGTATCTAAATATAAAATATCATTGGTTATAAATCTAATCGTTTGTGTAGCTACTACTAAGTTTGTACACCACTTAATTAATATAATAATTATAATAACAATGTTAAATGTATACTTAGCTAGATTTAACTTAACTATAATAATAATGTATAGGTACTTACCTAAATTTAAAAATGTTTATCCACTAAGCAATAATTTAATATTTCAATAATAAATGGTGTTACAAAAATTATGACGTGTAAAATGTACCATTTTATCAGTAAATGCTTGAATCTTGAATCTTGTGCCGGTCGGTGGGTATTCCGATAAAACAAAAACAAGATCAAGTGCGGGTAGTTCGACAAACTCGCACGCAACATAAATTAGCACTGGCTGTTCAGTCTGCTCGTGACCACGACCGTTGCAATGCGATCAAAACGTCATGATGTATATACCTACCTGTAATGCTAAAAACCTGTATAAATAGCGTTCTTTTATAAAATTGCATCAGAATCAGTCTATGCGTTTAAGAGCTACGATTTTACAGACATACCTACACTCAGATACACAGAAACACAGACACATATTTCAACTTATATCACCCATCTAATTTTATCAAGGGTTAAAAATGTTTAGAATTCTTAGTTTGTAAAAAAGTCGAAATAGAAGAGTAGTAGCATCTAATTCTGAAAATAATAAAAATAACATTACTCGTTTCTTATTTTATGTGCTCCAGACGTACTCGTATTGTATTTCGAAGTTTTATTCAGAATGTAATTACGTGTTAGCTTGAGGGGTTGAGACTCCGTGTTAAGGTTTATGTGCTGAAATAATATTGTATTTACTTAGCCACTATAAGAAAAAAGAACTATTCGTTTTTCTTTCCATCGAAAGAAAAACGACAGATAGATGAGGTGAAGCATACGTTTTACTTCTTAATAAGACAGAAAATATTTCTATCTCGTAGCAGAAAATATTCATGACCTACTTATTTACCTCGACAAAATTTACAGATTGCTGAGACCAGATATAGCGTTAAAGGACACTCAAAAATGTGGTAAACAATAAACAGGCAAAAGATAAAAATATCATGCATCCTGTATTTTTTTATGATCCTTAATAATGTGCGACCCTGAATTTATTCCGCCGATATAATATAACAGTGACCTAGCTGCGACAAAGAACGACAGATTTTGTGTAAAAACGCTATTAAAATCTAATTTTATCGCGCTCAGCCGCCAGCTGGTGTCGATACGTATAGCTAAATCCGTTTCACCTCGCGTTTGCTCGCGTGTGTGTAAGAATGTAGAAACATTTGACGATCGTAACTCACGTTCAACCCAACACAGGTACCGTTACATGTGTGCGTTGATCTATAGCTCTGGATCATTGTGTTGGCTTCACTACTCATTCACTACGTGCATCTCCCTAATGATTTAATAATACGCTATTTCCACCTTTTGCTCGTCACGGAACGCTCTCAACAAAAATATACTGTCACTACTCACTCACTACCGGGAAGCTTAAATCATTTGAACGGTTCATGGATCCCCCTGTGTATTGGTTTTGTTCTGTGGGTTGCGGGCGTTGCGGCGACGAAAACGTATTTTTTAGTCGGTAGGTAAACATAATAGCAACCGCTCGCGACACGGTCCACTTTGTCTAAAAAAACAAATAGTAGGTATGCAGCAACATGGCCGCAATGATTACGATACAGAGACAAATAAGTGGCGCACAAAAGGTGCAATCTACATAGTAAGAACAATTTTGAAGTATTTTTTTATTCAAACAAATTTATAAATAGAGTGGAAATATGTTCAATCGATTCCTAAAAATAACAAAGCTTTTTTATTCCACGAGTAAACAGTAAATAAATAATAACTCGTCTGTTCGTACACAAGACAAATGCAATACGGACAGTCAATAAGGGCCCAGAGAGGCTAGAAAAGATGCATAACAAATTTGTATGGAATTGACATAAGCACTTGACGCGACCGTCTGGCAGCTTATGTTAATCTTATCTTGTCTTACTAACACTAAATTGAATACTAATAAAAATATAAACGTATATTTACATACGGGGGGAGGTCTATAAGTTCGCAGAATGAAGCAGAAGGAGATAAAATTATGTATACAAAACCTTTTTGCTTATCGGTATGAGAACTATTTAAAAAAAAAAAAAATCCTAGTTGCATTTGAAATTGATAGAAAGTGACAACGTATAATTTAACTAAAATAGGTTTAATGTACGTTTATGAATAAGGGTTATAGTATTCAGTAAGTCTTTTGATATAATTTTAGATATGCCTCTATACAGATGTTCAACGCCCGAACGTGTGATGTCTGCACGCAGCGAAATAAATATATTTAAGAAATCTGTTTAAATATAATTCAAATAAGATCAACCTAAAGTCTAAAAGCGTCTTACTCAAGCAATAATAATAAACTGTATTATTCAATTTCATGACATTATAATCAATCAACTAAAAGCCCGCATAGATTACGTAAACCTTATTTAAATGTTTAGGAAGTCTAATTACCAATGACTACAGATGCATCGCATACAAATCCTACCTATGTATGGCTAAAAAAACTGGTAGAGTATAAAACAAAGAGGCAATTAGTCCAACGACAAGAGCATTATTTTCGAGTTTTTTTTACTCCTAACCAATTCTGATCGTTTATATACACAATAAGGAAAAAAAATAAGATAATGATGGATGAGTGAAGGTTAAATAATCCTTTTAAAATAAAGACAAACCAAAATAATGTTGTTATTTTGTTTCATGGCATACTTTCAATAAAAAAATATTATTACATGCAAAACTTGGGGCGATCACTAGTATATGGGAAAAGCATCGATATTTGAGTTTATAGATATAGGCAATCCCTAGCTGTGATTTAATTTTGTCCCACAATTCCTAGGTCTACTCAGACTTTATTACACAACATGCAATAGTAAATAATGACCGCAGTGAGTTTGACTCCTCTTAGTACAAACTTAGATACGTCAGTTGTTCAGCTATTGTGAATATTGTGATCAAGCCTTTACGTCGATGAGAAATTACTGGCACAAGTAATCGAATTAATACACCGTGTAGGTTTGTACACATTAAGGGTAGGGAATGGGTAAACAGGCGGGGTGTACTACGTGTCCCTCTCGACATCTCTTAAACCTTAATCAAACGGGACAATTTTTAGAAGATAAAGGAATATAAATTTCATTAAAACACAATCAAAACCCCGAAAAATAAAAGACAATTATAAAATTTGTTAGTATAGTTTCCCAATATTTGATTAAGGGTTAATCCACAATTGACAATAAAAACTTTTCTTAAAGGTTCTTCGAAAAAATCATGCTTAGGTAAAGAGGTTTGTAAAAAAAATCTTCCTTAAGCATTTTTTTTAGAACACCATTTAAAAAAAGTTCCTGACGTCAATTGTTCAGAAGTGATTTGAACACAAACAAATTATTAAAATTCTTTCAAACCAAGCCACAATATAAAACACCTTCCCGGCGTCAATATTAAGGTTCTTATAACCCGTTGTCCTTCAGAAGACGGATTTCATTAATAGGTAAGTCCTTTCTGGGTAAACTCGCTCCATCGTCGACCTTGTGCTGAATCTTTAGTCTCAAGGGTCAATATCAAACCCATTTATTAAAAAAACAGTAGCATTAAAAAAAATACAGTATCAATTGATTGATAAAGAAGTTTTCGTGTTCGAATTGAAGTATCAACAGCTCTCAAAGCTGCAAAAATATTGCATATGAGATGCATTACTTTACACATGGGATTCTCTAAAGTAATATAGCTCTATTAAATATGTAGATCGTAATGATAATTAAACACTTTTAAATTTATATTTTAGTTTATAACGTTATTACTGAGTTTATTTTGTTAAAAAAAAGGTTTAATATCCTCTCAGTAAGTTAAACCCATTCGATTTAAAATAAATAGAAAACCCATGGACAGAATTTGATGCACAATTGGTACGGAAGTACATAGCTTTGATACCTCCCAAACAAAAGTAGTCTAAGCTGTGGCGGACTTGGGAGTGCTGTCCAAACATTTTTGCCCACTATCAAACCGGTATTTTAAGCAAATGCTGTAAATTTAATTGTAGATCGCAAATTAACGACCAACGTGTAACCCTTCATATTCCATGTCAACTAATCATCTAATTTCAACATCCACAAGGCCAATTTAACATATTTCGCAGCGAGTTGCCATTGTTAGCCCAATTAACGAACGAGAATTCATGTCCAATTTTATGTGCAATAATGCATTTCTGTTTCAAAAGTTTAATAGTACTTACCTTGCAAATACTCGTAATTTCCGCAACGGCGGGATGCACAGGCGGATGTAAGGATAATTAAGATAATTCCATATTCCATTACACACGTATTTTTAAATCCTCTTTTTAAGGATTATCTTGTTTGCAATGTAAAGCGCTCTTCTGTACTCGTATGAAGTTAATTACAAAATGTATGAGCTATGAGCAGCGAACAAAAAAAGACAGAAATATGAGCGTTACTGGTACAACGGTGGATTAAATGGCGGGAAAAATACCTGAACTTTAAAAAGACATGACGTGAACTTTGTTTATCTTGATAAAACTGTTTATACCAGTCAACTGCACTTGAATACTGCAATGTTACCTTCATCTGCATGAATAACGACACAAAATTAAAACTTTATTGCAAATTGCTTTACTGCAAAATATATTAGACAGATTATTTCAAGGAACGAATGTTTAAAGAAAGATAACTAAGCTTTAGATTCAGATTCAGATTCAGATTTTATTACTCAATATTAAACAGTATAAATTACATGGCATGTCAAATTATATGCAGTTACATTGAGGTCGATTGATTGATTGGTCGGTTGATTGTTTAAGCACAGATTAAGTAAGAGTTACTACGTAACAGATATTTATCTGAGCGAGGTACGTCCGATAATCACCGCCTGACGGAACATAGTTGCCGATGCTAATACATCAAGGATGCCCGCGCGCGGCGATGTCAACTCGCTCGACCGGTTTTTGAGTGTCGAGACATGGTCGAGACACGTCAAGCGAGATGCAAGTAGGCGAGTAGTACACTCTTACTTAATCTGTGGTAGTAGGTACATTCTAGTCATTACGTCAAGTTCGGTTAGATGTGTGTGGTGTGTTGTTGTTTCTTTGAATTATTTTGGTGAATGTATAATTTTAAAAAATGACTCATTATTGCTGTGTGAGTGGGTGTTTACACAAGAGAACCAAAAATAATAAAAAGGAAACGTTTTTCTCTTTGCCGGTGAACGAGGAAAGGTCAGTAGTTGCAATTTATTTTTATTTATACATATTATAAGATGATATACCTAAGTATATTGAAGTGATCAATCAACACGAAACAGTGTTCATCAAGTTAGAAATATTGAATTATCTAAATTCGGGGTCAATAGAAATGATAAAATTATTTGTTTACAAACAAATCAGTACTGTTTGACACATAACCTCAATATTTCTGCAAACGAGTTTTGATTCGAAAAAACCTATAGTTAATAGTTATTTAATCTTAAACAGAATGTAAAAGTAACAATCAAGCGTGTACATCAAATAAATACATATAAATATATATATATATATATTATATTTTGATTATTCAAGTAACTGTTTTTCTCATAATGTGTACCTGTTAATTTATATTAATATTTTCGATGTGTTGACAACCCTACCGTTCGAGCGAGCAAACGTAGGTATAACTATACGTTCGCAGTAAACTACGAAAAATGAACTTTCAATAGGAGTTAATATGGTTTATTTAGGCGCGTTCGGCCAGCATTATACATATATTTTATATGTATTCAATACTTTTACGTGTTGATCGGATCTACTTTGTCGCTTTGTATTGAAGTGAAATATGCCTGGTTTAAGGTATAT
Organism: Acleris emargana; assembly: GCA_927399475.2. NCBI lineage: Eukaryota > Metazoa > Arthropoda > Insecta > Lepidoptera > Tortricidae > Acleris > Acleris emargana. The sequence goes on from OV656843.1 coordinate 16,344,597, forward strand.
TATAAAAACTTTCTTGAGACTAAAACGTAATAACTTCCCGGCCCGCGAGTCAAGTTATAAAAATCCGGCGAAAAAGACCACAGAAATGGTTACAACAAATTATGGCGAGATGTAAACAAAACTTAAAAAATATTTACGGTACTTACGAATGAAATGAGATATCCTTTCTTCCTTTTACAGTTACAGTACAGCGCTTTAGCGCGCAGATGACATATCTTAATATAAAATATCATTGGCCTCAAACATGTATTTCGTACTGAAATGACAGCTGTCAACGCAGTAAAAATATAATCTCAAACATGTCCAAACATATTATTTTGTACCGAGTTGATTGCTTTCAAATCAGCCCTTATAGGACGGCGCGACTAACTATAACTCTAAGAAGACAAATTGGAGTAGTCAATTTAAATTTCCCTCAACGACTAATGCCGACATTTGGGTTATCGTATGTTACTCAATCCTCGGCAGAATGGACTCGAATGAACTTGGCACAGATGTGAACGCAAATCGCACATCGAGACTTTTTTATTGCAGCTATTAGCCGGTTATTTTGCCCGATTTAGACCGTTCATTCAAAATTGTTATCAATTTAAATCCTGTGGCTAATTGATGGCATTTTCAGTTTGTACAAGTAGACTAATAATTCAAAAAATAAAAAACTTGAACCTTATCAAAGGCTATGAGGCCATAACAATTTCAATCACAATAAAATTGTGAATCAAAAATACGAACTTCTCAAAATCAGTAAAAATCGGCCATTTAGGTGAACGTCAACGGATTGATTTAAAAATCAACCGCCAGGGGTTATATTCTACTCGGTAAAGCCTTATTTCTTTTGACATATTATCGTATTGTCGACATAACGATCACAATGAGTAATTTACTCATAAGCAATATGGTTTTCTAAATAGAATAGAGCCCTTGATCTTCATTTGGTTTCATGCAGCAGGGTAGCACAAAGACAATCGCTTGGCGGTCCCGTCATGCCCATCAACAAGCGTCGTGGCTTCTAAGCCTGACATTAAACTGAGTGACACGTGACACGTACTTCATTTCGGGGCTTCATACTGCGTAATAAATTAATATACGTAGCTCGAGTACGGACATTTCAATCATTTATCCACATTGTAGAAATGTCTTTACTGTTCGAAAATGTGTACATATTTTTACGGAATCTATTCGTGACACAAACCCCAAAAACAGCCACGTTTCCATGTACGTTCTTTCTTTGTACGTTATTCTTCTTTATTGTATGTACTTTCTCAAGGGTAACTGTTACGTTGAGTAATTTCATATAGATGCACCTTAAAACCTTCTTTAACAGTGTTTTCATAGAGAGATACCGACTAGGGAATGCAAATAACCGGTTATAACCGGTTATAACCGGTTATTTTAATACAAAAACGGTTAATAACCGGTTAAATTGCATTCCCTTATACCGACAACAATTGTTTTCTTGAACTGCGGACTCTTCTCCGCTTTGCTATCATCTAATTAATCTCCAAGAAATGTCACAACAATGTATATTATACGAGTATACTCCGACTATTGCGGTAAAAATCAATATAAGCCTCGGGCGCAGCGGAAATGGGTCGCGTCCGGCCTATCACCAATACTGTCTATAGGTGGCCATTTATTTTTTAACAAAAAGGAGTAAAAAGAGTTTTAGAACACAAACTCGGGCTGTATTCTACTTGGTAAAACCATATTGCTTTTGACATGTTATCGTATTGTTTTAACTCCGCCGGCAAGTACTTGTGGGAGGGCCTTGTGAAGGGTCCGTTCGGGTTGGTACCACCATCTTATCCATTAACCTACCGCCAAGCAGCAGTGTTTGCATTGTTGTGTTCCGGTTTGGGGATAAGACAGCCGGTGAAATGACTAGCATAGACGCATTCCATCTTAGTCCTCAGGGATGGCAACGTATTTGCAGTCTTAGGATTGCGGTCTTGTGAATGCGAATGTCTATGGGTCACAGTTTCCACTTACCATCAGGTGACCTGTGTGCTCGGTTGCCTTCCTACGCCATAAAAAAAAATAAGTAAATTAAATAAATAAGAGCTATGAATGCTATGATAATGTCGAGTGAGGATGATAATGAAGATGAAGTGACTAAAATCAAAAAGTGTATGCTAAGATGGATTCGGTCATTTAGAAAGGATCGATGAAAGAAGAGTTACGAAAGAGATATGGCGAGTGAAAGTGAGCGGAGATGTCGGTAGGGGACGTCCTAGACGGACGTACGGTGATCAGATTCGCGATTTACTGAATAAGGGCCAAATTAAAAGCAGCCGAAACCGACGTACCTACGTGCATGAAGAGATTGATAAATGTAGAGGAAGCGAGAGTTGTAGGTTTAGACCGGCGCACCTGGCGTTCCATAGTCTCTGCCTACCCCATTTTCATCGCATATCGCTTCAACGTTTTACGTCATATTTTAGTAAAACTTCAAAAATTTAACTGTCTACGAGATTCGATCGTGCCCTGTGAGCTTAAAATACGCTGAAGCTGAGTAAATTAAACTGCTTCAAAATCGCAAAAAGAATATGAATATGGCGTTTTATAGGACGTGACTGCACCCGGTCGTCATAAAAGACGCGACGCGACGCGTCACGGCGGAACCTGACGTCAGCGTATTTTAAGCTTCGGTGTGGTGTGCTTGATCCTTTATGCATAATTGAAAGTCAAACATCCAAATGCTTACAAACTTTCACATTTTATTTATTTGCTTAGTAGGATGGGATAATATTAGGATTAGAATTCCATCCGAATTTTAGGGTGTTTTTATTAATTAGGCACTCATGTAAAACCACCACCTACTAGCACAGAGACATACCTACCATCCAACACCTCAGTGTTGACATTCGGAGTTTTGTAATTATCATCATAGGATTGCCATAGCCAAAAACTTCGACATCGGCTACGACATTTTCGTTTCGCCTATTTCTGCCGTCAAATTTAATAATGACATTTTACTTTATTAAGCAATCAAGTGGAAACGTAGGTACTTTATTGGCTTTTTAATCCCACGAGTTCACGCCTCAAAAGTTAATAACGCGGCTTTTCGAATTTCGAACGAAATCTGTTTACCTATGACGTCAAGGGCGTATACTCGTAGGATAATTAATAATCATATTAAATAATAAAAAACCGGGCAAGAGCATGCTCAGTGTAGGGTTCCGAAGCCGTTGCCACAAACACATAAAAGTGCACCAGCTAAAGAGCTTATCTTCATGACACTTACGTCCTTTGGTCGGGAAACGCAGTTTTTTGGAAATTACTCAAAAACTGGTATGTTAAAAATATTTTTCGTTGAAAGTATTTATTAAGCCTTATTTATCTTTGCATTTTTTTCATATTTTTTCTCGTATTGTTTAAAAGATAAAGGAAACGTAAGGAGCTTTCGGAGCAAAAAAACTGCTTACGAACATTTATGTTATCAAAAGAACTGTTGAAATAAACATGTGCCATACTATGATTTATGCTGAATTATTTTTCCTCTTGTAGTTTTCGGGTAAAATACCTTTGACATACGGAAGGACGGACGGACCCGGACATGACGAAACTATAAGGGTTCCGTTTTTAACTAAATCTTCATTTTTTATAGACATGTTGGATGTTATTATGATCACAAAAAAGTAAAAAACATAAATAAACTGTTTCTGTAACGCAACTTTTTTTTTATTTTGGTTTATTTTAACATTTGATTTTTATAGATATATTTTACTCGTTATTACGATACACCAAAAAAATATGTTGTTAGAATAACCCATAGGCCCATTTATTATTTGCCTTACTTTAAAACGAAAATTGTTTGAACATCCAAACATTTCTATTAGGGTTCCAAAGATACAGGTCTTAAATAAGGACGGACGGACGGACGGCGTAGGCATATGAATAGGGGTCTCTTGGGTACAGAATCCTAAAAGCTTATGAGTAGGCATCGGAGTTTTTGTCGCACGGTAAGACTAATAGCAAGCTATGGAGTCGTCATTTGCCATAAATCTAAACTCTTATTCATATTCATACTCATTTATTTATTTAATTATTTAAGTTTTTTTTTATAATCAAGGACAACAACGTTGACGAGTTCAGAAACGATTATTGAATGTTATTTTCGGAAAATAAATAATAACAATAAAAAATAATTACCATTTTTATACTGATTTAATTCCGAAAATTTATAAACAAACAAAAGATACATTAAAACAAGGCAGAAGGGAATGATTTAGTCCACACTAGTGGCGAATTGTATGTTAAAATAGTTCAAGTAATGAATTTATAATCTAATTGTTTTTTTTTTATATTACTTGACTAACACACATATACACGACATACACGACCGACCGCTATAGAGGCATTTTAAGATAAATTAAATAAATGAGTATGAACATTAATAAGAGTTTAGATTTATGGCAAATGACGACTCCATAGCTTACTATTAGTCTTACGGTGCGACAAAAACTCCGATGCCTACTTATGAGTAATTCAGACATTTTTGCAGTTTTCATTGGACTGGGTTAATAGTTCGGTGGAGTGGTAGTAGCGGCCCATTAGATGGCGTGTTTTGTGGTGTTCCCGATAAGCCAATAACCTGTCACTCGCTCACAAGCACGAACGAAAATGCAGGCTTATTCAATTCGGGTGTTCAACTCATGCAACGGTAAATAAAATACTCCGTACCCGGGACTTACCTGGAAGATTTTAACGGCGTGTTTCTGAATTAATGTTGGAGTTAAAAGTGACGTATAAAATAAGCACGATTTAGCTATTGTTTGAGATATATCCAGAGTATTGCCAAAATGAATTAATAGAGGGAAAAAATCACTGCGAGAGTCAATAATAATGTATGAGTGCTAGAATAATATTGCCACTTATAAGATTACTGGCTAGATTTTTAAACACATGCGTTTTTTCCTCATATAAACCCGCCTACAAAAATATCACTTATCAAATTTGATCACAAATGAAAAAGTTCTTGAGCAATTGTATTGCTAGTTACAGTTTACTTTAGACCATTACCTAAGGTCTTTTAAAAACGAACTTAATATTTATTTTACAAGGATTTAAACACTAAGTGCTTACGCGTCCATACAAAATAGTGTAATTTTATATGATCGGGTAAGTTTTTTCCTTCAAATCCTTATAAAAATAAGCTTCATTTATAACGGAGATAAATTGTACGTTATTTCAGACTTCAATTTACGATTCAACGATTAGTGTAACTAACAATGAAATTGGTCAAGAGCTTTTTGATTGGTTGTCAAAACTGAAAAGTCATATATTTGTTGGTTATCGTACGGGAAAAAAGCAAGTCTTTCTAATAATAAGACCACCATTTATACTTTGGTGAACCTGAAAAATTCTGCATAATATGACTTCTTCATTTGAACGTCGTTTTTGTTTAATGTTAACTATTTATATATTCATTCATTTACATACATACATAAACTCACGCCTTCATTCCCAGAGCGGGGTAGGCAGAGCTACAGAATTAACAACCACTCTAATAACTTGTTGATAATTCTGTAAACACATTTTGCACAATCAGGCTAAGATGTTTACCAGTGTATTTATTAGTGACAGGTTGCAAGCCAATTGCCTAATAGTACTACAAGCCTTTATTCATTTATTCTTTCTTTATTTATTTGTTCATTTGTTCAAATCTAAACCTTGCATTTAGGATAATATTTCTGCGTGACCTAGGTTAATGAGACTGCAGCCACCGGCGTTGTTTGATGTGCCGGCGCAACTTGCGGCGTAAATCAGTTAGTCGTCCATCTATTTAAACCGCATCTTAGAAAATGTAACACGGATAGCGAATTGGGCCATATTCGTTTCCGGATTGTAATATATGGTCCCTCCTAACGAGCTGCTCCGTTTCTATGAGAAATGCTCGTAAAGCTGTGTTTTGTTTATCTTAGGCACCGTTCTAACACCATTCCCTATTTTTAGCCATTCTCGGCGAACACCAAAAGGACCGGCTTCCTTAACTTTATCAAAAGTTTAGTTCTATTTAAAACGCATGGAACAATTGAGAATGAGAAAATACACCTCATAAAACAGGGTGAGCGCAGGCAGTGAATTCAAATCACAATAGGTACAAAGAAAATACATAAAAAGGAATAAAACGTGCAAAGTAGAAAACTTTAATAAGAATTCACAAAAGCCAAACACATTCTCGTATTGTTAGTCTGGCATATGCATAAAACACAGAATAACAGACGTTCGTCTACTTATATACGTTCCAATCGATCAACCTCCATCGACTCGAACTCCGTTGAAAGCAAAATCCAATATTGTAAATTTCATTAAATCTGCAAAGAAGCTCGATTACAAAGCATTTATTCCACGACTCTAAAGAACGGACGCATTCTTCCACTCTCAAGTATAATCATTTAGAGATTCAGAAAAATCGTGGATTAAAATATTTCATGTAGAATTTATTGCTAGGTCTTTGTTTGTTTACAGTGTTATTGGGGACTCGACCTACGCCCATTTAAAGGGTCCAAGAAAATTTACATTAAAATCTTCATTTTGTTATATTTTACACGTTATAACCTTGTAAGGCCCAGTGTGTATTAGGATGTACATAATCAAGGCAATTTACTTTGAACTCTGTAGCAATAAGAATAAGGTTTATTTTCCTGTGTTCATAAACTGAAAATGGCATTGAACTTTATTCCCTTGATTCAAAGTCCCATTTCCAAAAAATCCCATTTTGCAGTATGGTGTGCCTTACGAGGATAAGCATGTCGTCTTTGACACGTTATCGTAGTATTGTCAACGTTAATACAGCTCTTATTTACTTGATCAGTAATTGACAACAATTCATTATCTGCTAAGGTAGTAAAATAAAATACCGTTTCTAGATTTTACACTGCTGATTACAGTAAAAATATCTTTGGATTTTTTTATGCAGTAGTTTTTTTTTATATTTAGGAAAAACAGTAAAAAAAGTTGGATTGTGAATGTTAGGAATACACTTATAGTGCCCTTAGTCCATTTATTACCAAAGGAATTCAAAAAAATATACAACTGTCACGTTCATTGTTTATCTGTCTGACGGATTACTTGATTCTAACGACACGCTTTCAATTCTACGCAAAATAGTTTATTTATTTTAATGGCGTCTACAAATTACGTAATTAATTAAATTACGCAAAATAGCAAATTTGTGAACGAACGGCAGCGAATGATTGACATGACATGACAGTCAGTTTTGTTTACTGTTTAAAGTTACTTTTTTAAATTTTATATCAGGCTAAGCTAAGATCACGACATCAGTATTCCTAACTTTGTATATACGGTCTTTTTAATGACTATTTCTTTAATAAATTATTAACGACGAATTTAAGTTAAATAAAGAAAAACCAAGAAATACGGGTAGTCTAATTTTTAACCAGCTATTATAAACGCGAAAAAACAATAATGCCTTTTTTTTTGAAATGTTGTCAATTACGGCCGTGTTAAAAACAATACCATACACGTCAAAAGCAATACTCGTTTTACTCGCACTTATCTATCTGAGTCAACCATGTATACATATGTTACTAGAGGAGACGCCCGCGACTTCGTACGAGTAGTTTTATTTCCGCTACTCCCTCCTTTTATTCCCGTTGGGGGTTGATTTTCGGAAAATCCTGAAAGGAACCCAAACCAACCAAATTTCAAGTTTCTAGGTTCAGGAACCCATCTGTAAGATAAGATAAGATTAGTAGACAGTTTTTTTTATTATTTTTATTAACATCGTTTAAATAAATATATGGTATTATGTCTATGGTCTGCAGACTTTATACAACCTGAGTTGAATCAAGCGTGAACCCTTCACTAATACAGGGTGTCCCAGAAACCGACGTCAACCCGCCTAGGGCTGATAGAGCAGCTCATAAGCTATCGATTTAACCCCCATGTATGTTCAGCAATGTTATTAGTTTCCAAGATATTGATCATTTAAATCAGAGTTTTTACCATTTTTCCTTATGTCCGTGGTACGAAAAAACCAAACGCACAGAGTTACTTTCTCCATACTAAGAGAACCCCGCGTTTGTTTTTCACCTAGTATGGAAAAACAAACTTTGTGTGTTTTCTCAAAAAGTTGTAATGAAAAAATTTTTGGCATGCAGCTTTAAAAACTTCCTTATTTTACAGTGATTCTAATCATGAAAGAAAACACTGAAAAAAATGTGAATTAATACATGAATTTAGGGATTTTTCGTAGCACGGACATAAGGAAAAATGACAAAAACTCCGATTAAAATGATCAATATCTCGGAAACTAATAACAATTGCTGAACATACATGGGGGTTAAATCGATAGCTTATGAGCTGCTCTATCAGCCCTAGGCGGGTTGACGTCGGTTTCTGGGACACTCTGTATAACAGTGCAAAGACAACATTAATAAAGCTTATCATAACATTCCCAGAGCAAAAATAAACGTAATATTCTGAGAAATGTAATTGAGGCTTTAAAGCTCCATTACATTAAAGCTCGGGTTAATGTCACGCGCCACGTCACGTTAAGCCTGTTAAGTGATTAAAACAATAAACAAGACGTCCATAAACACGCTGTGATAACGCCGCCATGTTGAAAAATCAATCCATTATGGCGGTATTTAAATCAGGGTAAAGTGTAGCTAACGGCTCTGGATTTGCCGGGGACGTACACAAGTCGTCTAAATGACTTTTTTTTTTGTAGCTGTGTTTTGTTGTGCCAAAACCTAGGCGAAGTCAGGGGGTTTTACGGTAATTGTATAAATTTGAATTTTGTGAGGATGTTTGGATGTTATGATGTTTAACTTTTAAAACTAAATTGTTTTTGACTTGTTTTGATATTGTTTTTAACTTGGCTGTCATTACTGCCAAGTAAATAAGAGCTATCGTAATATTGATAATACGAAAACATGCCAAAAACAATAATGCTTTTACCCTGTATAATACAGGTCCAGCGCTAGGATTCTATATATAAGACAATGGCTGATTTTCCACTAGCCGGCACGGCACCGGCACGGCGACGAACGAGAGGGACGCCGCAATACGTTGGAATGAGATGGAGATTATCTCCATACTTACGTATCTGCGTATCGCGGCATCCCTCTCATTCGTCGCCGTGCCGGTGCCGTGCCGGCAAGTTGAAAATCAGCCAATGAAGTTCGCCTAGTTGGTAGTGACCCTACGGAGCTAGCGGTCCCGGTCAAATCAAATATTTGTGTGATGAGCGCAAATATTTGTTTCTCACTTTTGGGTGTTTTCAATGTAACTAAGTATTTTACTTCCCTATATAAGTATGTTTATCGTTGCCTAGTCGGTACCCATAGCGCAAGGCTTAGTTTGGGACTAGATCAATTTGTGCATTATTATAGCATTGTCAACCGAAAATGCGTTATTTTCTCTTTTTTAGATTCATAAACATAGAAATTCGTAAAAGACGAGCCAAATACCAACATTAAACGCTAATTTATAGGGAGGTTAACGTTATTTGGAGTCTAGGTATTAGTTTCGCTTTTCTTTTGTTTATGAGATCTTGTAAGTTTATACTCACCGAGGCTGCAGGCCGTCTCGTGTAAATCTTTGTGAGGAACTGCTGGGTAAGGCACCGAATTATGTTTGCCGCAACAAGCCCTTGTACTGTTTATTGTGATAATCCTCCATGTTAAAAAAACAGAACAGTTTTTCAGTTAATTGCCTAATTGTGCAAATTGTGGTTACAGAGTTATCAACAAGTTTTTAGAGTTGTTGGTAATTCTGTAGCTCTGCCTACCCCACTCTGGGAATGAAGGCGTGAAGGTATGTATGTGTATGTATGTAGTTTTTCAGTTTTTATTCCTGACGTGTATTTTATTTTAAGATTTGTTGATTTTTTGTTTTTTGTATCTGTAAATCTCGTAATGACATTAAGTGTCATCAGTCATCTTGTAAATGATGTATTGGCGTCATTCACCCTTGTTTGCTTCGGCACGGATCCAGAAATTTTCATATAATTATGATGATCTGTTGAATACGATTTTTGCTCCTATTTGTTTATTTAGTACAATTTTATTTACTTTATGAAACAAATTACAAAGCTATAATTAAGTATATTTACCTTCGGTATGAGAGATTAAGCCATATAATTGACAACATAAAAAAAAGCTTTATTTTTTCTTCGCGTTTATAATAGCTATTAATAAAGAAAAGAAAATATAATAAAAATAAAAATAGTCATTAAAAAGTCCGTATATACAAAGTTAGGAATACTGATGTCGTGATCTTAGCATGATATAAAATAAAAAAGTAACTTTAAACAGAAACCGAACTGACTGTCATGTCATGTCACTCACTTGTCAATTATTCGCTGCCGTTCTTTCACAAATTTGTTATTTTGCGTAATTTAATTAATTACATAATTTGTAGACGCCATTAAAATAAATAAACTATTTTGCGTTTACTGCTTTGCATCTGCTTTGAGTTTCTTTCGTCAGACAGATAAAAAATGAACATGACAGTTGTATATTTTTTTCAATTCCTTTGATAATTAATGGACTAAGGGCACTATAAGTGTATTCCTAACACTGTTTTTCCTAAATATAAAAAGAACTACTGCATAAAAAAATCCAAATATATTTTTACTGTAATCAGCAGTGTAAAATCTAGAAACGGTAAGTATTTTATTTTACTACCTTAGCACATAATGAATTGTTGACATTTAATAACTCACATTACCTAAAAATTCTGAATTACTTTTTCCGAATAAATACCTATTTATTTGTCTGAATTTTATTTTTTGCTTTAAAAATTGTGTTCTTAATTATGAAAATTTGGAATTTTGATCAATTTGGAATTATGATTCTTTGGAATTATGTAGTGTATCCTGTAATTATGATATGATATTACAGAAATTTAAAATATTATAATGACTAACAAATAAACGACCCCTTTTTTATGGCACTGTGAAGCCAAACGAGTACGCAGACCACCAGGGGGCCTAATATGGCTGTGTTTATCGCGTGACTAAGTGTGGATAAGGCATCCGTCACCTTCTGACACGTAAATAAGTACGAGAGTGACGGATGCTTTATCCACATTAGACACGCGATATAGACGCAGCCATACTAGGCCCGCAGGGCTTCTGTTCTACTTCTTAAAATTGCCAATGACATTTTATCGCGTTGTCTTATACCCGTCTTCTTTCTTTTTCTTCTTCTTTTATCAACCTAAAACCACTGCCAACTGCTGCGTGAAGGTCTCCTTCAAAGTGCGCCATTTCCCTCTGTCCTAAGCTACTGTCATCCACCATCCCTGCGGTCTTGGTGATGTCGTCCGCCCAACGTGCCCTTTGTCGCAAAACAAGGCAAGCACTGTTGCTTGGTGGTAGTTTCAATAGCAGATATAGGCAGCAATTTGGGCGTATACTGCACTAGGTACTTTTTACCCTCGCTGAATTTTTTACATAGCATATATCCAAAAATATCCTCCTAGGTAATCTGGTAATAACGCATCTAACCTCTGCTCACCGTAAAAAATTCGCGCCTAAAAGTACGAGGCGGAACCCTTTCAGTGCCGATTCCAGGGTTCAATAAAACAAAAGTGAACATCAAACAGCACTAAGTTTCCCCGTGCCCCGGCGTCCCGGCGCGGCGTGGGGTAAGCTGGGATCATGCGACAAATGGTGAACATTCTGAGGGATTGTGGATTTTGCCTGTTATCTATGTAGAGGATTTTCCTCCTCGAAATCCTATACTGAGTAAATCCTTCCGCCGTCTTTAATCAATTTGTAAAAGTTTACCCGGTAAAAATTACATATATTCACGCCTGTAATCCTAGAGTGGGGGAGGCAGAGCTACAGAATTACTTACAACTTTAAAAACTTGTTGATAATTCTGTAACCACGTTTAGCACAAATAGGCTAAGATGTTTACCAGCGTATTAGTGACAGGTTGCAAGCCCATCGCCTAATAGTACTACAAGCCTTTATTCCCTTAGTCGCCTCTTACGACATCCAAGGGATGACATGGAGTGTCACTATTCTAACCCGGCAACCACCCGGTATAATCAATATAAATAATAAATAATATATAAACAAAGTTTGCAATATATCTGTTATGCCTTAACAAGTGTATGCCATAACAACACCCTAGAGGGCCAATTGATTATTAAATAGCAATACCAACAAAAAAAAAAGCATTTGGTACGTCTAAGATAAACCTTTCAAAAATGGGTAGGTACCTTATTTATTTAAGTATTCATTTTTATGACCTATTTATTATTATGAGCCTGTTTTATCTCACTGCTGGGTAAACTTCTACTTATTCCTGGTTTCTCTATTTTGCGGGCTTAGTATGGTTGCGTGTATCGAGTGACAAAATGTGGATAAAGTTTCCGGCACTCTACGTGTCAGAAAATGACTGATGCTTCACATCACATTTTGACACACGATAAACGCTGCCATGCTGGGCCCCCTGAGCAGTCTCTGGCCAGTTCTTCAAAAAGGAATCCAACTCATCCCGCCATCGCCGACGTGGTAATTTATTTACTTCATTTTATTTCATTCTTTATTCAATATTATTAAAGGTAAAATTGAGTAAGTGTTTGTTTTTAATGGGTTAGACAAAATTATTTCGATTGTAGGACTTTATCATCATGTCAGCCGAAACACGTCCACTACTGGACATAGGCCTCCCCCAAGGCTCTCCACTCAGACCGATCTTGTGCTTTTCGCATCCACCGCTTTCCCGCGATCCTTACAAGGTCGTCACTCGATCTTGTTGGAGGCCTACCCACAGCTCATGTCCCGGTCCGCGGACGCCACTGAAGAACCTTCTGACCCCATCGGCCATCTGTCCTGCGTGCGATGTGCCCCGCCCACTGCCACTTCAGTTTAGCTATTCTTCGGACTATGTTGGTAGCCTTAGTTCTCCTGCGGATATCATCATTTCTGATTCTATCACGCAGAGAAACCCCGAGCATAGCCCTCTCCATAGCCCTCTGAGTGACCTTGAGCTTTCTTATGAGGCCCATTGTTAGCGCCCACGTCTCGGATCCGTAGGTCATCACTGGCAACACACACTGGTCAAAGACTTTTGACTTCAAACACTGCGGTAGGACTTTATACCTGCCTAATATTTATTTTACTTGAACAAAACCGAAGCGGGGCGAGCCACTAGTCATTCATGTTATGATGTCACCCTTGTCTATACATTACTACAACTAAATGTGTACGTGTAACCCAGAATCGGTCGTTATTAATAATGTACGTGTTACAAATGATCGCCGTAAACCTGAACATTAACCCACCCAGTCCGTTAATTCATGCATCACCTCCGTTTATACGCGCAGTTAAAACGCCAGCGACTGCTATCGCCAATTAGTAATCAATAATTTGTCAAAAATAGCGTTTAATAGTGGCACGTCTCCCACGAGCCGTCAGTAACGTTCGTCTGGGCACCGAAATATGCCTTAATCACTCTTCCAAGAAATAATGAAACTAGTTAAATACATCATTAGGTTTACCGACGGATTTATGACGGCGGTTTGGCAATGGCTGGACTTGAAGGTTGGTTTTTAATAAATACTGCGTATGCTGAAGATAGACCAACGATTTGGTGAAGGACGCAGAATCTGGTGAAGGACGCAAAATCAGGTGAATGACGCAGAATCGGGTGAATGACACGAGATCTGGTTAAGGACGCAGAATTTGGTGCAGGGCTCAGAATCTGGTCAAGGGCGCAGAATCTGTTGAAGGACGCAGAATCTGATAAGACTCAGAATCTGGTGAAATGATCGATCGTGGTGTAAATACGAGTGTAGTCTTTACTATTTGAACTGAGCTGATCTTCTACACAAAGGCCATTGTTTGTAAACAATACCATTGTCTTTCTTTGTGTCCGTAACCGCAAGCCGATTACATACAAAAAAGTTAGAACTACATTGAATGTACATTGAATTATCAACCCTACCGTCTTAGTCAGTAGGTTTAAAATGTAAAGTGTCAGAATACAGATATAAGTCTTGTGTAGATGATAGTATTGTGTAGAGAATAAGCACAGTTCAAATAATAAAGACTTATATCTGTATCCTCATATCCTGACACTTTACATTTTAAACCTACTGACTAAGACGGTAGGGTTGATAATTCAATGTACATTCAATGTAGTTCTAACTTTTTTGTATGTAATCGGCTTGCTGTTACGGACACAAAGAAAGACAATGGTATTGTTTAGAAACAATGGCCTTTGTGTAGAAGATCAGCTCAGTAGAAATAATAAAGACTATACTTACCTACTATTTTGAGCAAACATTCCTAAAGACTATACCGGATATAAGAAACGTTCTATCGAAACTGATACAGCTCTTTCAGGTCACTTACTGTAGCAAAAATCCCACTTTGAGAATCTTTTAGCTAACATCTCTAAGCTCACTATTAAAAGCTATAGAATAAAGTTTTTCACGAACATGAAATGTTTCTGAAAGTCATGCGGCGTAGCAAGTAAAAAACGCTGCATTCCGTGCATTGTATAATAAATGTTCGCCAACATTACCCTCTCTGAGTACTTTTATGAGCTCTCAACTAGTCAAGGTTTTTTTTTCTTTATTTTTGGTGGAATTGTTTTCGTACCTACAATCGTAAATGTTTCATAATTATTATTAGTTGCCAGCACGTCACACGTGGTTAAACGAAATTATTTGGGTCAATCAACTTTTCTTCGTAGCTCGTTGCCATGGTGACGTCTCCTGGGTCACCCTTTAAAACTATGATTTCAAAGGATAAAAATCCACTAAAAAACTGTTTTATTGGCCATTACACACCCATTCTTTTATGGCCTTTCTCCTCAGTGTGCTTTAAGTATATATTATAACATTTTTTCTAAGAAACTCTATCACTGTTGTCTCCTGGCTAACGGGACAAAATAACAACAACAAAAAGTTGATCCACCCATTTAATGGTATTAGCAACACTGAAAAACCGTAAATAAATAATAAAACCGGGCAAGAGCATGCGAATGACCATGCTCAGTGTAGGTTGCAAAGACGGTACTACGCAAAAACGATCTCAAAAAAGTGCACCATCTTCTCATCTCATTGTTGATAAGCGCAGTTTTTAGGAAATAACTCAAAAACGGTATAACCGATCATGTTGAAAGTCATTTTCGTTGAAAGTAGGTCTTTATTAAGCGTTACCTTTGTAATTTATATCATTTTTTTGGACATACGGTTTGAAAGATGTTTGGAGTACCCTCGTCCTAGAAATATTTATTTTAGTTATTCAAGTACCAAACTAAATAGCGCCTTAAACAAGACACCTCACCCCGTATTTCATCAATGTACCTCTTTTAGTTTTTGATTAAAATGAATGTGCCGGACTGAAATTATTTCGCCTATGATATCAAATAGGTATAGTCTTTATTATTTGAACTGAGCTTATCGTCTACACAAAGGCCATTGTTTGTGTATAATACTATTATATTTCTTTGTGTCCGTAACCGCAAGCCGATTATATATAAAAAGATAGAACTACATTGAATGTACATTGAATTATCAACCCTATCCTCTTAGTCAGTAGGTTTAAAATGTAAAGTGTCAGGATACAGATATACGTCTTGTGTAGATGATAGTATTGTGTAGAGAATGAGCTCAGTTCAAATAATAAAGACTTATATCTGTATCCTGCCACTTTACATTTTAAACCTACTGACTAAGAGGATAGGGTTGATAATTCAATGTACATTCAATGTAGTTCTAACTTTTTTGTATGTGATCGGCTTGCGGTTATGGACATAAAGAAAGATAATAGTATTGTACACAAACAATGGCCTTTGTGTAGAAGATCAGCTCAGTTCAAATAATAAAGACTATACTATGTCTAAATTCATAAACAATGACTTGTGGGCATCAACTCTCTGATGTCCAATTCCAATAAAGTTTACTTTTATTTATAAGTATTTCTAAACAAAACAATGAAGTGGGTAATAAGTAAGATAACAAAGTTATAAGTTAGAGGGCATCTGGGAGTTCTGGGACCGATGAATTCGTTCAAAAGAAACAAACGCCTCGGGTTGTAACGTAATAAAATTGATGTAGGTACCTACTGTTTTTTTCACGAGATTTAAATGAAGATCTTTGGAAGATATCTTATTTATTTATTTTTCAAATAATATATTCCTACTCTGGGCAGCACGCGACCGTGCTTATCAAGTCATTGGTTCAGTTTAGTTCTCTATTTATTCGTCACCGTAATAAACAATCCTTTTATGATAAAAAAAACAACATAGTTTATGGTATATTAGGACTAAGTAGTTACTTAAAATTCTGCTTTATTAAATAAACTCCAGGCCCAGCAATCAGGACCCGAACAGAAAACGACTCCCCAGGGAGCAATCCGGATTTAAAGAGTTGAACTCGGGATGAATATAAATGGTCGGACTGAGTGAACAATATAAGGAAGGTGCCTTTCCAAGGAGTACGAGTATGTCGTAGGGGTCAAGTGGATAAGAGAAATCTTTTAGTTTAATTTAGACTACGGTATTACTTTTTAGCGTTGGTGGTAGTGACTTTCGAATTTAGAGTCCTGGGTTTAATCAACGACATTAGCAATTCAGGGGTCCTATTGTAAAAGGGTACAAGTCGACTTAACTCGTAATAAAAAGGGTATATCGTCGGTGAAACTGCAAAACCGCGTAAGGAACATTTGAAATAAGGAGCAAAATGCACCTTTTTAATAAGACAGTAAGGTTTATTTTGCTCTATAATAAATTTGTTAGTTACGCGGTTTTGCAATATCACCGACGATATACATGAACGGAGTATACTAAACTTATACCCTTTTTCACTTGATCTCCAAAAGACATACCCTGTTCCTGAGTGTTGGATAAATAAATAAAAGTATCAGGGGACAGTTTTTCACAAATTCACCTCGTCCTGAACTTAGCTCTAACGATAAACTTACATACCGTCGGTGATACTGCAAAACCGAGTAACTAACAAAATGAACCTTACTGTGTTATTAAAAAGGTTCATTTTGGTCCTTATTTAAAATGTAACTTACGCGATTTTGCAGTTTCACCGACGATATGTAGAGAAATACCCAGGAACCAAACCTGTGACCACTAGCTTCGTAGCCAGGGGCGATCACTACAGTTTTTCAGCCCACGTCATCTCCCCCCTCAACTTCATTTTTCATACCTACATTGACACGGAGCGTGCTACGTACTAAATCCGTGCTGCCGTAGACTGAAAACACTATAACAACTAGGCTAAGTGCGTCGAATATTCTCTGCTGTTTTAACCTGTGCTTTATTCATTTAATTCCATGCAAGTCCATTTTGAAAAAGTGGAAAATAATCAATAAAAACAAAAGAAGGAACTTACAAACTTATTTTAAACTACACAAATCTAACCAAATGTGCCTTGGGGCATTATTCTCAAAATGCTAGCAGCATTGCCACGTTGAATGGCAATCTTAGCGCCAAGTACTGAGGGGTTATTATGACATATATATGCAGTTCAGTTTACGCTGAGAGAAAAGGAGAGCTATATAACAGCTATAGCTCTGTCCTTTACGCTCGCCGTAAAGTGAACTGCATAGCTATGTCAAAATAACCCCCCAGGTCAGCATTTTCGTCACGAGTTACGTCGAACAGGCGTTTTGAAAAACTTTTACACAAACGGTGACTTACTGGTACCCACGGTCCTAAAGTGTCAACCCCAAAACCGCTCAAATATGTAACTTCTATCAAGTTGACTATATTTGCGCCTTTTGAAGGTCTCCGCTGATTCCGCCGCGAAACCAGCCCTAGTACTTGTTCCGGGCTGTGACGGCGCAAGGGTATCCACGAACGCGGCATTCCAAACCAACGGCGGACCCATTTTCCACGGAATCTGTTTACAATTTTAATATTCGGAGCTTTACCGGAGATATCCATGGTGATGGGGGTAAGAGTAGCCACTAACCACTTTAACAATCTAATCAATCTAATTTAATTACAATTACACATGCGTATAATATTAGCGTAGCGTAGAATACTAACTAATTATTAGAGGGGGTATTCTTTTTGTAGTTGTGTACACAAATATTATATTTAATAGTTCTAGTTTTAAGTAGATAATAGGTTACATTATTTTTTAATTAATCAAATTATTACTGTACTTATAGTGTATATAGATTTTGTAATTTATCTAGATAAGACACTACTTACATTACTTGAAAAAGTCATTAATGTCGAAAGCTTACTATAGTTTCGAGGACTAACTATCTAACAGACAAATGCTTGGCCTAAATTAAACAACTAATGCGCGGCTAGATAGACGAACATATAATGTCTAATCTAAATGCAATTCATCAATACGAGAATCGATTACAATTATTATACGTACGAGCCAAAACTATTATTTTTTGTATTTCAGATTCTTTTGCTAGTAAAACATTCGAAATAAATATTTCACTCGGTAAAATTTTGCTCTAGACTGATAACATGAAACTCGGCTTTTAAAAGAGCGAAATCGTTAAAAGTTTAATTGATAAATAAAGTCAACTTCAGCGTTCGTCTGCCAGTTTATTTGGCTAATAAAGCTGAGTACTGTCACTACGCATAGATTTCCATGCGATATATATCGCCATTTATTACCTTTTTACCCCCGTACAATAAGGTTATTATTATTAATTAATCAATTTTGTCAGATATTTACAAACTATACCTACCTAATATAATTAACTACTAGTAATTAACTGGAATGCGTATATTCGTGTTTTATTTGGTACTGTGAAATTTTAAAATTGCATTCCCTAGTGTTTACCCGATTATAAGGTAAGTAGGGACTTGACAGAACCCTGTGGAACTAACCCTACGTGCTTCTGTTAAGTATACAAGAGAACATTTTTCATCTTTCCTGTTCGGAAAGTAACGATTTCTAAATCTTATTAGCGGGCTGAAAAAAACATTTCCTTGGGCGGAAAGTAATTTTTAAAAAGAAATGGTGAAATACGTCACCGTTTTTTACTGTTTTCGAGACCGTGGAAGAATCTTATACAGCCATTACGAAATAACAACTTTTAATTCGTTTTGAAATTGTGTTAACACACTTATAATATTTGTAAGACAAAGTTCGTGACAATAACATGCAACATTTTTGTTTACTTTCGAACCTCGAACTATGAGCGAAATATCTCGGGATGAAATGTATCACTTACATCCCTTTGGCAGCCATTTATTTAGAATAAGAGGAAGAAGGTAAGGTCCTTACATGGTTTTATAGTTGGGACAGTTTAGAATGATCCTTGTGAGTTTGTTACAACTCATATAAACAAAAAAATAGGTACATCCGTTTGTTCAACTTTTCATAAATACTAGGTACATTGATACCAACCTTGTGACGACGATCGGTAATATTGATTTAATTACTAATTATTGCCAGCGAATCCGTCCACGCAGAAAAATAAAATATAGCTAGCTATAGCTAGCCAGCATAACCATCATCATCATCATGTCAGCCGAAAGACGTCCACTGCTGGACATATGCCTCCCCCAAGGCTCTAAATTCAGACCGGTATTGTGATTTTCGCATCCACCGCGTTCCCGCGATCCTTACAAGGTCACTCCATCTCATCAGCCAGCATAACCACTCAGGGATAATGTAGCATTCTTATAGTAAAATAATTTTTGAAACAGGTCCAGTAGCTTTTGAGTTTATTCGTAACTTACAAAGATACAAATATAATATTCATCATCATCATCATCATCATCATCATCATCATCATCATCATCATCATCATCATCATCATCATCATCATCATCATCATCATCAGCCTATATTAGTCCACTGCTGGACATAGGCCTCTCCCATTGCACGCCAACGAGCACGTTTCGTGGCCACTCTCATCCAGCTCTCAGTAATATTATATTAGTGCAGCTTAATCACCTCTGTTTAAATTAACAAATACTATTGACACAGACATCATCTTACAATAACTGATTTAGTAGTACCAATTGGTGAGCAACGATGAACGCACGCGTCTCCGTAGTAGATTCAGGTTTCAAAACAAATTCCATTGTTGCTTGTCTGTTATGCAGATTTTATCGTTACGTTACTAGATAATAAACGATACGATGTGTTGAGGAAGGCTCAACAAATAATTATTTAATAAACGAAATTTTAACATAAAATCCGTTGGCAAATCAGAATTAAGCAAGCGTCGACGCAACGCCCTATGCCATGTTGTAACATACAAATTTTCAACGCATGGAAAGATGTTAATTAATACAAAAGGTATTATTGTAAAAGGTAAACCCACCAGCCAATAAAGAGAAATCTATCTTATCTTCAGTTATCAAGCTAAAAACGTATGCCAATTGCCTATATTACAAGCTATTATAAAGTAGCTTGGTTGGTAGCAAACTAATTTGGCCATCGTGCATAGTGATATAGAAGCTGAAACAATCAGAAACAAGGCAAGAGTAAACGAAAATTTATCTCTTCGAAACTTCAAATACCATAGTCTAATGATACCACAAAAAGCCTTCATATTTATTGACTTACAAAAGCAAATAACAAACAAAAGACGAGGAAAGGAAGAAAACCCTTTAGCAGTAAAAAAGAAAGCGCGAAAGATAAACTACGTTTACACAAAAACATTGCAAGTCATCGCTACTGAATGGTATGAACACGCATTTCTTACTTATATTAAAGAAGTTTGTTTCGAAGTATTTTTTCGATACGATCCCTCGAATTGACAGACTATAGGCCGAACAATAGGGCAGTTTCTGTTGCCATCGACAGGGGTGTCTACGGAGAATAAATATTTACGCAATTATTCGTTCTTCTGAACTGTGAATTGGTTTTGATAAGAGAGATGACTCTTCCTGTTGTGTGTTTTACTAAAGCAAGTGTCAAGTGTGTGTTGTTAACAAGTAAGAGTAGACGAACAAACTTACGAAAATTAAAAATCAACCAAGATATGTCTTATCTAAGTATGTTAATGTATATGGTACAGTCAGCGTCATAAAGTACGTAGCAGTCAAGACCACCACATGGTTGGAAACATCCAGAATGCTCATTAACATCGACGCAGCCTAAGTGATCAAATTATTCAGGCCATCCACTGTATACAAAAATACAGGAGCACCCACAACGCCTAATACTTGGTAACATTCAAGCCGCCGTTAGTACAGCAACGTCCAGAGTAGCCAAAAATATGGGACACACAAGAAAACTGAACCTTATTTTGAATGTATTAGAGCTCAAACAAAATATGACGCTGACTGTAGAAGGACGTGGGAATACATGTTACCTAATATATTAAACAAATTACCTGACGACGTACAAACAAGGATTATAAATAGTAACAATAATAACATATGCAAAAACGAAGTCAAAAAATACTACACTACGGCATTCGACGAGAATGGGTGATTGCTGGTATTGGTTGTAATATGTACATAAAACACCTAATTATTAATTAGTGTTACAATAATTCATACTTGTGTTGTGAGTGAGGCGAATTCATTCGTGCTACATATAAACCTCTCACAGGTTTCCGAAGCGCGTCTTAATGTCAGAAATTATAATCTCTGTTTATAGTAAAAAAAAAAAGTTTTTAGGCAGTGACACTGTGGCTAACACAACTTGCGCGTTAGCTAGTTAACAACCGAAGGAAACGCACTAAATGATAAATAACCGAGCAATTTTCTCGCTTGTCGCACTCGAATTACGGTTACTATAGTAAAACATTAGAAGTTAAACACATGTACTAATACTACATATATATACATTTACGTACATAGTACGTATGTGCGTACGGGTTTTTTATCGAAACGACTTTCAACGAACGTATCATTCATTTCGCGCCGCATTTTTTTTGGGAGTCACAAGTCTAATCTAACCTCACGTACGTAATGAATAAAACATCATGGTGTCAGCAAATAACAGCGTTCGATGAAGTTTAGTGAAATTCGATGAAATGATAAAATCGATAAAGGGAAGTTCGATTAAATGATATACTCGTAACAAACACTATGTTTTTTTTTTTAGTATAGGTACCTACTGGTTAAGTATCCATGCAGTTATGCACATAACAGCTGAAACTCAAGTAGATATTTAAAATATTGGTCATATTTTGTAACTCTTTAATTTTTATACCCGTATTTTGTATTTTTAGATTTTACGGTTGCATATGTCAAATAAATCTATACAGGGCGTCCCAAACTTATGGGACATGAAGGGGAAGTACCTTAAATATCGTAGATAGTGTATTTTGCTGAAAGAAGACTTTATGTTATTTTTAAAAGTTAGTAATTCTGCATTCATAGATTTTCTAAAAATTACTTGCTTCGTCTGGGAATCGAACCGACTTAAATGTAAAAAAAAAAAACACCCTACTTTTATGATGCCAATCGAAAGAATGGCAAAAAAATAATAACTCTGCTTAAGTAACATTGTATTTTAAAAGAAAGGAACAACGTAAAATGATTGAGCCAAATTTCAAGAAAGTTTTTTATTGCCGTCGACGACGTTCGAAGAGTAGCGATATTATCATTCCAAAGATAGCACTGATTATTCGTAAATAAGTACCCACTTCATAAAATACTAGCATAGTTGTCCTAATTATAAGTGCAAGTGTAGATAAAATGATAAAACTTAGTATTTCAATTACACCATTAGATTTCTTCTTTTGGGGATACGTGAAAGATATGCTATACAAAAAGCGATACGAGAACGTGGGCGAGTTGCAAACAGAATTGTGCCATATCACATCGAGTGTTCACCATAAAATGATAAGAAAATCGACACGCAGCGGACTCATTAAAAGATTGGCGATTTGCGTAAAGCAAGAAAAATCAAATTTTAAGCATTTAATTAATTAATTTCCAAAAAAATACCCACTTAATTGACTAAGGCAGTTTCATGTATGTTTTTAATTTGATTAAAATGATTAATTTTACGTTGTTGCTTTCTTTTAAAATACAATGTTACTTAAGCAGAGCTATTATTTTTTGGCTATTCTTTCGATTGGCATCATAAAAGTAGGATGATTTATTTTTGACATTTAAGTCGGTTCGATTCCCAGACGAAGCAAGTAATTTTTAGAAAATCTATGAATGCAGAATTACTAACTTTTAAAAATAACATAAAGTCTTCTTTCAGCAAAATACACTATCTACGATATTTAAGGTACTTCCCCTTCATGTCCCATAAGTTTGGGACGCCCTGTATAGTGATTATCATAGTATCTTATAATACAACGGAATCCGGAAGCCTAGCCATACCGACGCGACGCTCTCATAGGTTCCAATAAAAGCTCATGAAGTTACGATTTAATGACTTTCCCTTTGCACGCAGTTCAACTCTAAGAAAGATGTATTACCATAAATAAATAAATAAATAGTTTTCTTGGTAGTGGTAATAAATCTTTTTATCGTTTATACTCGGTTTTTTTTCACGCATAAATGATTTAACGTACCGAGCATCGTTAATCTAATTAAGTAAATAATTTTTATATCATTTGCTTCACAGAGATGGCAAGAAACTCGCAGGCGACCTAGTAATTAAAATGCTCTCGGGCCCATCGACCTATTCAATCCTAAGTTTGCAAATACGTTGCCAACCTTGAGGACGATATAATACCTTAGGCTAGCTATTGCTATCAATATATTTATTTACAAAGCGTGATCAAATTTTACAATAGCAATATTTTCAGTTATGGCAGTACTTCTATGATTAGTTATAATAACGTATACCATCTCTTCAAGATCGCTATTTAGCCATAAGAGTGCCTATGGACTACTATGTTTTTTTTTCGTTCCTAGGTGTTTGTGGCGCGCAATAAAGTGCTTTGTATTGTATTGTATCAGTGTAATAAATAACCATACCTTCCAATTAAGAAGAATTTAGAAACACCACATTGATTGTCACTTCTTTTTTAAAGAAGTGACAACCCTACCCACTCAGCAGTCCATTGCCGAGGTCGGAGCCATACATATTTCATGGCTCTCAATCGCTCACGGACGATCGTGCTTCAGTCGCTCGCGAACGCTAAATAATGTAAGCTGACGTGGCGTATGCGATACGACTTCTCCGGCAACCCGAGGTCGCCGACTGGGTACAAGTCGGGGAACACTTACAAGCGCTGACATAGACACCGAATTCAAATTGATCTCTACCTTGTAAGCAATTGGGATAGACCAAAAAAAAAAACTTACGTTTTTTACATTCTAATTCGAAAGTAAAGGTAATTTTAAGAGACCAATTTCATTAATTTTGTATTTGACCCAATAGTTTTGTTTTAATATCTTTTCTTATTTAGCAGACATTTTATGGATGACATGATTATTTTAAATTTGGGTTGGCATTTTCTAATAAATTAGGACAATTAAATGATATCTAATGATAACAAGTGATTGTGATAGTGTAATAAAACATACTGTTTCAAACGGTTTTCGCCTAACCCGTAAGATTCACCTAGGAGGGCTTCAGGCCAAAAACGAAAGTCAAACAAAGGTCAAATATACTTTTGTCGAAATGTCCGAAATAGATAAATATTTTACAAACTTAATATTGCAGAACGGCTTTAGAACCCTATTCCTCGAAATGGTTTTCAAATTAGAGTAATTTAAAAAATATGAACAATCCCAATTTAAATGTTGTATCTAGACGACCGAGCGCTGCTCGTTGGTGTTGAAACAAGAAACTTAATCGATCGATTTTTGATCCAAAATCCCTCGAGAACCACATCGCCGTTGGCCGGTTATGGTATTGTTTATAACTCGGCCGTCATGAATTTTAAGTAAATAAGTGCTACCAAAACTTTGACAATACGATAACAGGTCAAAGACGATATGGTTTTTATCGCCGCAAATATCGACCCTGTTTATCACACTTAAAATATAGAGTAAGGTTAGTAAAATCAGTATCTCAAAAGTTCTAAACTCTACACCAGGGGTTCCCAAAGTGGTCCAGGTGGACCCCCAGGGGTCCACAGGAGACTCGACGGGGGTCTACGTTGGCGTGACAAAAAAATGGGGGTTCACAATTCGTAAGTGGGGGTCCATGAAAATGTATCTGGTTTCGATAGTAAAGAACGAAAACAGATACTATTTTTTGTGCTATTTTTATAGCCTGGATGACTGATAAATACAAGATAGCTTTATTACGCTGCTCCTCGATTAAAATTTCGAAATAATAAACTGACATTTTATAAAAATTACACCATTTGCCTCCAAAACTTGTCGACTGCAAGTCTGCAACAAATCGCGAGCGAGCTGTTCGACAAGCGATCAATATTCACATTTTTTGCCGAGTTTTGGGAATATGGTAGAAATGTGGTCTAGGGGGTCTACCAAAACTAGTCCACTTTTGAAAGTGGTCTATGAGAAAAAAAAGTATGGGAACCCCTGCTCTACACGTTCTCTACCATTTTAAAAAGAGCTACACAATTACTTAAGGATATTTAGGAGTCATAAAATTCATGTTTACAAAGAAAATGATTTCAGAGGAACGCACAAGACTTAAATCGCCACATTTATAGCATCATACACATTACAGCACACTTTTATGGGCAGTATTTCATAATTGCCGACAACATCTAATTCCGGATACTTGCCAAACGGTTTAGAATTAGTCTAGAACTAAGGTGGAACTTAGATGTTTACAAGTACTACAAAGTGTCTTAAGTAAAGCAAAGTAAACTACCGAACAATGTAAGTTATTATGGGGGTTGGGAGTTGCGCCCTCACGGGGCAATCGATGTCAACCCTCCAAGGTTAGTAAGCTAAACGTAGCGTGTCATTGACATATGAGACCCAAATTCTTGCACACTCCACTAAAAATTGACTTCTAGCCGATCGACATAATATGACCTCCGTAACGTACGTATTCAATGCAGAAAATACACCTAAAGCGATGTAGACAGGTAACTAAACGTACTTTGCATAAACCGTGGCCATTTTCAACAATCTTAAGTGTAAATGCTAGTCGTAATGCCATTGTATATGTACTTCGGACGTCCCAACACTTCACGTGACGTTGGTGTGCTTCAAAAATATACTTTCACAATATGCACTTTAGAGTGTCACAAATTGTTGTGATGATGTTTATTTATGTCTTCGATAAAAGTGTCTAGGACGAACTTGTTTGTGATAATGTGTTTTGTTTGTTATTAAAATAGAAGGACACAGCGAGTACTTTTACTAGTCAACAATAAATAATTCAAGAGCTCAACGGAGGGGAGCGAGTGAGAAATAGCCGTGAAGTAGGTAATTCTCTTGATGCTGTAGGTAAGGTCAACGAAGTTGCCTGCGTTATTATGTTTATAGTTGTGTTTTTCCTAAACTGATTTGTAATTTAATTTATATCTATATGCGTTTCCATTATTTTAATGCATTATGATGACAACTGAGAAATATGTGGAAACATAACTATTGATATTAGTCATACTGGCTAGTCGAACCTTTCGGACCAGCTAGTAATGATCCTACTCTTATGGCCGTATTAATAAACTCGTCTTGACTGAGATGCCCATCTCGAGACACGTCAAAGTAAACGTCAACACATAGAAAGCTGTAAATTTTGACGTGTCTTGTGACTGACGTATCAACCAAGAGGAGTTTTTTTTAATACGGCCATAAGAGAAAGTTAGGTTAATACTATGTGTTCCAACCTGCCCGAAGGACCAAAGCATCTAGTTATAGGAATTTAGTGACATTGAGAGAGAAATCACCGTAATTACTATTTCGGTATCAGTTTCAAAATATTAAACTCTACTTTAAAAATAAACGAGATGAAAGTGGAATTGGAAGGACTTGATCTACATAACGAATTGAAGTCAAACCTATTTATTCTAGTCTAGCACTATAATAGAAACACTGAATACTACTTAGTTCATTAGCTATTCAGGCAGTTAAAGCTGACGGAAATAGAGCGTGGAATATGGACTAGATTTAATTGCATTGATGACTTTCATAAGTATTTGAACTTTTTGTATGACCTGTTGTTGACCTGCCTGGCAATACAGTATTTGTAGTTATTTAATTGAGTCTTCAAGGATTCATGGTAAATAATTTTGATTGTGTTTTACATTATTAAGATTAACTTATCCTTATATAGTGAGGCGCTTGTGTTTTTAAAATTATGAATTACGAGTCTAACTCAAGTCATTAAAATGTGGAACTTAACATCAATAGTAGCTTACATCTAAGGCTAAAAGTGCTATAATAATATTCTATACTTTCAATTGAAAACGTTATAAAACTCATAATAATAAAAAAGCGAAAATCGTAATTGCCATCGAACAATAGGTAAAAATCGAATTTTAAATACCTATAATACACTGCACATAAAATTCTTCTTAAACGGTGATGTAATAGATCAAGAATTATTTTATAACTTAGGTATCTTAAGATGAGAATACCAGTTCCAGTGAACTTAGCCCTCGACTTCATTGGCGCCTACCATCAGGTGAAATAGGGTCAACCACTAGCCAGATAAAAAGAAAACCTAATAAATTAAGTTCCTGCTCACGATTGACCATTACATGAATTTGATAAATCTCTTCAAACCAGTTATTGGCTGGTTAACAATGACTCCAGAGACACCGAGTGCAGATATTATTCAGAGGATAGCCATGACCAAAAAAGCCTTAAATAACAAGAAGCACCTGCTAAAAGCTCCAATTTCAAAAAAAGCTAAAAAACGGTTAATTAAAGTCGAAGTAGCATTGCATTGTACGGTAGAGAGTCTTGAGCGAGTCGTCGTCGTGAGTCGTTTTGGAGCGTTTGAGAGGGGGTTTTGGGAAATAATGGAAAGAATTAGCAGGATGGAAAAGAAAACCAACGAGGTTCTGAAGATGTTCAAAGAGAGAAGTCATGTTTCAGAAACTATACCTGTAGAATGTCGAAGAGGAAAAATTATGGGACGCCTGGGTCACCTGGTACGGCACGACAGTTTACTTTGAACATTTTGGAGGGCAGAGTAGAAGGAAAAGACGGAGAGGAAGACTTACTTACTTTAGTCAAATAAGACAGAAAGTCAAGGTCGGGTTGTATCACAGGGTGAAAAAGCTGGCAGAGAACAAAGAATAGGCAAAACGCAAGGAGCTACACGGACAAGAGCATAGCTCTTAAGTTAAATGATGATGAATTGACTGATTATCAGCAAATTGTTAAATACTAGCAACATTCTCCGTTTTATCACATACGAAGCTTGAAAGGATAATAATGCTTTATTCATTCGTGCAAGCGAATTTATTCGAGCAGAAATGAGGCTAATCATTAGGCCATTCCGAAAATAATCTTTTCATAATAATGATTAAGCCGATTTATGCCTGAAGGTTTATATACAAAGATGCAACGATTAATATTATATTTACACACAGTTTAAGTGAAGATAATAAACACCATGTGCGAGTTTTATAATGCTTACAGTTTCCCTAAAAATATATGAAAGCACCTATAAAGTACGGCAGGAACTAATAAATCAATCAATACATTTCCCTCATTATATCGTCTGAAGGTCGGCGGTACCCGAAATAAACCAAATCGATGATATCACCCGTTTTATCATTTCGAAATCTAGAGCTCATGAAATAAAAATATGATTTTGTTTAACAACATAGTTGCATAATGAAGGTAGGTACACCGTATGATTACCTAGAGCTGTTCGTATTGATATTTTAAAAAGTTCACCTATTTGTTACTGTAGTTCATCTATAACTGTATGTTATAAAGAGAGAGCGGATCGGAAGTTTGTTTATACGTATGTGAACGGTAAACTCCGGAACCAGCGCTCATATTTAAATAAATATTTTGCCATTTAAAGGTACATTATTCCGGATGAACAAAGGTTTTATATTATCTATATTATTCAACCTAGGCGAATTTGCGAGAAGCTACTAGTGTTAAAATAATTAAAATAAATAATATTGGACAGTGTATTTAAGACTTAATAGAGCATTTTAGATCGAATCAGAAAATTTTAACGGAGCTATTTATTCAACCCCTTTATTCTACTACCTATACTACACCGTGTTTTTCTTGATTTACGATAACTTCGGCATATTACTAGGTACATCCGTAGAAACTACATGGTAGATAAAAAAATTAAATATTGCAAAAAAAAAAATGTTTTCTGTTTAGAACAAAGTAATTAAATTTTGTATCTTTGGTAATTCTAAAAGGACCTTTGGAGTTAACTAATAGATAATCAGTGTCAAATATGTCAATGTTGGCGTGACATACTCGAACACACATCATTAAGAGCCTTTTACACCAGTTCAACGTGATTAACTGATTAAATTTTAAAATGAAATATCTTTAAAACCGTAAGAGTTATCATTTGTCTGTCTTCGGGAAATTAACTTTATTTGACCTAAAGAACGTTCCCTTAAAGTTATCGTAAATCAAAAAAAACACGTTGTATAATAAACTATAATTGCAAAAGTTCGTGTGTTAGTTTGTTACTCCTTCCGCTGCAATAGCAGGACGGATTTAGATGAAATTTGTAATGGAAATAGCTAATAGCCTGGATATTAATAAAGGCTATCATCACGGAAAATGTAAAAGTTCCCAGTGGATAAGGATGTTCGAAATCCCCCGCAAGGAAGGGTGGGTGGGTAAAACGCGGACTAAGTCGCGGGCAGAAATTAGTTTCTTAAATAATCTCGCAATACTTTATCTGGGAAACTGCTTAGACGCGTAAGTAATAGTCGTAATTGAATTAACATGCACAATGAGCTCGATTTGTTTCCCGTGCTTTGCAAATTAGCTATTTATTCAAAGTGTCTGTCTGCCACATTGTCTAGCTGGAGCGAAACAACGAGAGCTATCTGCGTAGACAGACGCCGCTGGAACCAAATCTTTAGAGAAATCTAGGGCGAGCTCGTGTATTATGTTGATCAGAGCACTCAAGTAGTTGGCTCGAAGACCACATCTTAGGTACCTATTTACGATGCACAGTTTGCTATAGTCTTAAATTAACTACTCGTTTCTTTCTTTCTTTCGAGTTCATTTACAAAGCATTTTAAGCAAAAGGCTTATAGTCATAGACTTGTTATGGGTTCTCATTCAAATGTCGGTTTCTTTTATAGTGCGGGTGGTTGCTGGTCCAGGAAATTACTATTATTCCCATATCCCATCAGGTTCCTTACTGCTGTTATTTGCAGTCGTAAGATTTCCCGGGCCTCGAAATCTTCTCACCATCAGACTATGCTCGAACCGTAAGAAAACTTCTTTTTTTATTATAAAATCACTGACATTCTCGTTATATCTCTCTCTATCTCCCTCTTAAGATTTTTGTGTGTTTTCCTTCAGAAACTACGCAGGTTATTTGATATATTTTTTAATTTACTATTTATATAATGCTAGACTAAGTAGTACCATTGTAATATTAAATATATTTAAAAAAATGACTGACTGCCCCGTGTGTTTGCCGGGTTAGAATAGTACCACTCCATGTCTTCCCGTGGATGTCGTAAGAGGCGACTAAGGGAATAAAGGCTTGCAGTACTATTAGGCGATGGGCTTGCCACCTGTCACTAATACACTGGGAAATATCTTAGCCTACTTGTGCAAAATGTGGTTACAGAATTATCAAGAAGTTTTAAGACTTGTTGGTAATTCTTTAGCTCTGCCTTCCCCACTCTGGGAATGAAGGCGTGAGTTTATGTATGTAAAAAAATGACTGACTGCTGAGTTTCTTGCGGCGTTTCCTCTTAGCAGTGGTCTCCTCTTGTAAAGCGCTGGTAGATTCTAAACGTGTAAAAGTGCCCGTGCGGCCTACTTACTGAATAAATGTCTTTATCTTTATCTTTATCTTTACAAATATTATAAATGCGAAAGTTTGGATGTGATGAATCTGGATGAAGTTAAGCGCACAAATAGATTAGGCTGAAGCCAGACGAGCCTATTTTTGAGTTGTGAGTCGCGTAATTTCTGCTCCTCCATTCAGTTTCATAGTAGTAGTAGTAGTATGATGAATGGAGGAGCAGAAATTACGCGACTCACAACTCAAAAAATACGCTCGTCTGGCTTCAGCCTTAGAGTCGGGTTTAGAACATAGGCTAATTTTTATCCCAGAATAAATGACTTCTACGACTTCAAAGAGGCCAAAGTCGTGCGCAAAATGTATTAATAAAGATTTGATTTGATTTGATAAACTCTAAGAAACAATGCCCGGGGGATGCTCCCTAGCGAACCATTATAAGATTACTTTACTGCAATTCTGCAATCCCGCCTGGCCAGAGTAATTAAAGGTAAGAAAGAATACCATCGCTAGATTACGTAATTACGTTTATTGTTCCTGCTAAACAATCTTTTAAATAAAGAAATATTATTTTATGTTTTTTTACTCTAGGCCTGTAAGATGATATGTTAGTTAATAAATCAGTTTCAAGCGTGTGTTTACCTGCTCGTTATGTAGTTTCTAGACAATACGTTCTTGTATTGCAACCTAATTATAATTAAGATATTTAAGACACTGATTTGTGAGGTACTGTAACAATCCGGTAAAGCCAAGATATAACAATTCTGGTCGGTGATAGTCCCGAGCTATTCAGTAACTTATACTGAAGGCTCAGTTTCACTGGTCGATAATCCACATGCTTGTAGCAATCCATTGACGGGTTGTTGTAAAATTTTTAACCGACAGCTATTGCATCGACGCAATGTATCACGAAAAGTATCGTGACAATTAAACCGAACTTCAATATTTACTCATTCGATATTAAGCTCTAGCTCAGTGCTCTGAGTCCTTTTCGACCTCACACTACAGCGCAACGTCTCTAAATTTGGTACTTGTAATATATTTGTAAAAAACGGATACGTATATACGTTTTTATATACCTAGTTTTTCACAATAACTATAATTCAATAATCTTGGAAATTGGACTTTATTTTAAGGGGTGAAAAACATTATCGCCCCGAGGTAAATTTGACAGCTACGCGATTGAAGCCTCGCCTCGGGGACAGTGCCCTATATTGTGTTATGTTACATAGATAGTTACGCCATCTAAACTTCTGAACTGTGAAAACACCGATTGTTATCATGAGTCAGATAGATGTCACTGCATGCATGTTATCATTAAATAAGATTCAATACCGTAAAATGTGCCTACTTTGCTCCCCCATGGGTAACTATGCTCCATAGTGACTTTTTTGCATGTTACTTATAAGACAAGGCCGATGACAAATTTTCTAAAAATAATTGATGTGTACATCCAGCTGCGCAGTGAATGAAAGCACTAGAATGATTTACAATGCAGAATATCTCAATATAACGATGGAGCAAGATTACCCGTGGGGGAGCAAAGTAGGCACATTTTACGGTAAGACATAATTCTGTCATTGAAAACATACCACAAAAGTAACGTTTATTTTGAAATAATAATACGAATACTTTCATTTTCAGATCTGGCCGAGTGAAATATGATTTTTGACATGGCAACCCTGCCTACCCCCAGTTATTTAACATGGCCACGGTTTTATTTGAGTGTAAATATAAAAATAAGTGTAGCATTAAATGTAATGATTTATACCTGGTGTCGGTCTGTAAATCGAATGTTGTCCTGTAATATATGATGGGGATGACGAAGTAAAAATAGCTGTACATACATATTACAACAAACGTAAATATTATAAAAATAGAAAATAAATCCATGATTTCCATGAAATAATACTTATTGTCCTTTCATTTCATTCACACTATACGTTATTTCCCAGTAACAAACTGTTTTGTTCTGTCGTAATTCTAAGATTCAGACTTATATTAATCGAATGCAATTACGACCAGAGCAGTCATTAAATTTTAAGAATATCTATTGGTAGCTGGCTATACGTATATGTTTATGTATACGTATGTATATAAGTGGTACTAGTCCAGAAGTCTAGATGGCGCTTCAAATCAGTCTGAATAAATAACCCGTGAGAGGGCTCTCTTTTCCCAGTATATTACACTACTCTTTGGCCTCGCCTCACAAACACAGACCTCTATTAATGATTCCATTCCCAACTGCTAGCGGGCTAATGAATTTCTCTCCCGATTCAGACGGTTCACGCGTAGTCGATATAATGACGAACTCGGTTTTTTTTTAACTAAATCTAAGATACAAAAATAAACTAAAACACTTTAGTAAATTAGTTTAAGAAAAGTTAATTGATGACACTAATTAATTAATTCAAAACTTATTTAGTGTCTTTCACATTCTTGAAAGGTTTTCACACTATTTCGATCTATTCTCTTAATTCACCATCGTAATGACTACGAAACTTAACTATAAACAAAGAATGTAAAACATCGCTCCCCCGCAGTTGTTAGTCGGTGGGACGCTCATGAATAGAATGTTCCTATTAACAACTTTACGTAAGTAAACAAAGGAGTTTATACAAAGAAAACCACCCGTTTACTCCCACTTAGTATTTCATAACTTGTTTAAATTATAACTTTTAGTTAGTTAAAATAACAAAAGCAAACCATTTATAATATAGTTTAAAGTTACGATACTTGGGGCACGCTAACATCAAAGTGCAACCTTGATGCAGAAATCAATGGCAGGATCGCTGCTGCAGCTGCGGCATTCAGTAAGCTGGATGCCAAGGCTTTCTAATCGCACGATCTTAAACTTAAAACCAAAATGTCAAACAGTGTATATGTATAGCAATCGTACTGCCTAATATTTTATACCCCGCGGAAACCTGGACCGTGTACCGTCGTCATATCCGCATACTGGAACAATTCCACATGATATGCCTACGGAAAATACTAAGGATTTGTTGTTTGATCGTGCTACGGAGCGCCAAAGTAGGAGGCACTGAGGCTTACATCCTGCGGCGTCAACTTCGGTGGTGCGGTCACGTCGCACGGATGGTCAAAAGTCTTACTTAACCTAACCTGTTTAACAAGCCTATGCAGCTAATGTAATATGTAACGGGTTAAGCACAAATACATTTTTGGCAAATGAAAGATTGTAAAACGATATAGTTTGTCAAATGATGGTATGCTCAAAATTCGGGATACCATTAAAAACGTTGGGTCGGGTGCCGGGTGGTTCTAATGAGCTGCGACCTTAAACGGCACATTAAAAAGTGTTGCTTAGAGTCATCGCAATACTTCAAACCGGCCAGAGTGGATAGCTCTGGTTAAAACCAGTGTGTATGACTTTAAGTCCCTTCGGTGTTTCGAACTGGACTCTAATAAGGATGAATTGAAAGCTTGACTACCCATGTCTATCAATTATAACTATATCTGTCGATAGTGTGCTTACGTGCTTACTTTGTGGAAAAGCCTTTTCCAAAAGGTTTTCTACGTTAGCCTCATAGGAGCACACCATCGACATTTTTCACGGAGTTGAAGCAGTCACCTTGGTCGAGCGGCTGGATAGCATCATACAATTATGTTGACTTTTAGATAATACTCGTGACATTAAAAAGGGAAAAAGTCGCACGAGACCATCACCGGACTTCCGGGCTGTAGGCTTAGACTTTCTGTTCTATCCAGCTTAGGCTTGTTATTGTTTACGAGTGAGTCCGTGCCTCGAGGTAATTGGCATTAATACTGTTGAGCTCTGGAAAGAGATTACGGGATATTTTGACGTCGCCACCGGACATATCGGAACATAAGGTACATAAAGATTCCGGATTATATCGTTAAAGTAAAGGATCGACTACTTAGAAGTTTAAAATATGCTGTCGCAACGTTAACGCAGTGACGCGTCTATTGCGTCACGTTTTTAACGACTCTTATGCCGACGGATGTGGTCATGTCCAAAAGAAGGGCATGTATCTCTAATTACTTTTTGCGAATTTAACGCAACTCAATTAACGCAGTTTAATAGTAGATTGTACAACGAGGGCATAAAATGGGTTTTAAGACCGAGTTATACACTGCTTCTCACTTCGATTACGAGGAAATAAAACAGTGACAATGTAAAAAAACTTACATGAATGACTATGTTTGCCGCTTCTCCAAACTTTGAAATTTCTTAGGTTTTAAAATAAAGTTTCGTGGATTTAGGCGGCAATGTATGTGTAATAAGTTCTTTTCTATTAGTCTGTTAGGTGTAAGCATTATTTCCTCTTCGCTAAATTCCGTAACACCACAAGTTTCGCAAAGAAAACCACTATTTAATGAATAGTCAAAAACTATACTATAGACAAAAACCGCTTTCCCGCTGCAAAAAACTGCATGTTATTTTTTAACATACGTTGAACGCAATACTGAAAAGACATACGTTTATTTTGTAATGTTTTTGTTAATAATCCTTGATTTTAATAGTTTTAAATTTCTTATTTTTTACATACAACAAAGAAGTCAAATAAATTAAAGTAAATGTATTCGAAAAACAAGTTCATTTAATGCAGTCACCTCGTCTGTCTGGCTGTAGGGTTCAATTGTCTTAGTCTATATGACGACAACACTTTATGTACTAGTGCATAAAATGCAATTTTATGCAGCCTCTACCCAGCATAAAGAAGAACTTTACGAGCATGAGAAGTAAAAGAAAACGTATTTTTAGCTCCGGTGTGGTCAATCCATAAGAATGCCTGAACCTTATATGCTTAAATATATTTGATGGTGACCGTACAACGAAGTACCAAGATAATCAATACGATAGTTATAATATAAGTTATAAGCTTCGGTTGGATGAATGTTAGGTACTTTTTTTTTGGTTTGGTCTCCAAAGAAATTGAAAAGGCAAGAACCATAGGATTGGTAGGTAAATATTAATATGTGTGTTTTTTTGAACTAGCCATAACCTGCAATATATTTTTTCTTTTTTTATACTGAGCTGAAAGAGACATTAGTATATTTTATCCACGCTTATATGTGGACCAAATGTCCATTAATACGACCATAATGGGCCCGCAAATCAAAGATGGAATATTATATAAATAAATAAATAAAATAACATTTTCAATGTTTAAATATGAATATGACATCGCCTTCATCTTCCGGGTCCGGCAAACGTAGTGCATGCTTTACTGATGATTAGGCGAGGTTACTTCCGTATTTTTTTTAGGTCCGTGAGTCTAATGACAAAATGTTAGTCAAAGCCACGTTAACACCATTGTAATTATCTCCAAAGTACTGACAAAATGCACTTCTATTACAGTTTGATAATGACAAAAATCAGTTTCGTCGGCCGTGTAAATTATTTAGTAGGTAATATCTTTAACCTACTTACCATAAGAATCAAAGTGGACTTTATAGTTCTAATTTGCAAGTCAAAAACAACTTCGCATGAAAGACGCCCCCGCCATCATTGTTAATGTATTTCAGATTTCGCCGATATGACGGTAATCGTTTGCGATAATAATGTTACAAACAGGATGTCACCACCATTCGGTAAAGATGAATCTCGCTTTAGTACGTTGTCGCTCCAACGCCAGATCATTACCTGCCAAATTGGTCAACTTAAATATAGTAGGTAGTTAAAGGCCGTAGCAAAGTACAACAATGTGAAAATGCCGTTGATCCATCATTTAAATGGAATTAATACTGAAAATCATCAACAAAGTCATTTTACATTTTAATAAAATAGATTATTATTTAACTGTTTTTAGGGTTCCGTAACCAAAGGGTACCAAGGATGACTATTACTAAGCCTCTGCTGTCCGTTCGTCTGCCTGTCTATCAGTCGGCTATATCTAATCAACCGTCATCTCACTTACAATTTTCGGAGACAAATAAAACTCGACCGCTCGAGGCTCGACCTTAACAATCGCTGTTTATCTTAAACCGTTACACATGTTTTTTTCTATAACTGGGTACATACATACATACATACCTTCGCGCCTTCATTCCCAGAGTGGGGTAGGCAGAGCTACAGAATTACCAACAACTCTAAAAACTTGTTGATAACTCTGTAACCACAATTTGCGCAACTAGGCTAAGATGTTTAACAGTGTATAGTAGTGACAGGTAACAAGCCCATCGCCTAACAGTACTACAAGCCTTTATTCCCTTAGTCGCCTCTTAAAAAAAAAAATTGAATAATAATAAAAATAAAAAAAAATTTTAAAAAAAACGTTAAAATGCCCCCTCGCAAAAAAATGGTACTGAAACCTTCGGGTACGAGTCCGACTCGTACTTCGTCGCTAACAAGCTTTAAAACTATTATTTTAACCCTTTTCTTGGCAAAAAAGAACTCAGGACTCATCCAGCAAAACAATTCATAACAATAAATATATAAAAAGTGACTGTTATAATACGAGTATTTATCTTACAAAATACTTAGTCAAAAATATCGTCTTTGACCTGTTAAGTTAATGTTTTTAGCTCGGCTGCCATTACTGTCAAGTATAGGGTTTGCAATCCGAATATTCAATTATCCGAATATCCGCCGAAAATAATATTCAAAATTATCCGAATACAAAACCGCGAATTATCCGAATAAACGGATATTTTGAAAACACGAATAAAATCATTTATAAACAGGAAAAATTCAAAAAATTACGAGAAAAAACACTAATGACTAATGACGTTTTATGTCCATCTGTATTGCCCAAATAAAAATTGATTTACAATTGTTATACTTAAAGTTGATTAGTTTTATCTCGAAATTTTATGTGAATTATTATTATGTAATTATATTAAGCTAAGTATCCTAGTTTCCAATTAATAAAACATTTTCTCAGTGTTAATTTTTATTATAAAAATTACAAATTACGTGGTGCGATAATGACAACTCATATAATGATTATAAAAGCATGTTGTATTTTTAATTTAAATGTTTTTTGTCACTTGACTTGTTGATTTTATGCATTACACACCTTTAATGTCCGGTTCCTATATTCAATCCGCGGACAGATAGGCTTACTTCGGATTAAAATTTGACACATTTTGTATGGGCAAATGTCAAATTTTAACCCCAGGTAAGCCTTATCTATCCTCGGATTGAATATAGGAACCTGACATAAATACGCTAATTTTGTTTTATGTTATAAAATACCAAAATTATCCGAAATTATTCAAATATCCGAATATTCGGATAATAAATATTGAAGTATTCAATTATCCGAATATTAAAAAACTGGGCGGATATTGCAAACCCTAGTCAAGTAAATAAGAGCTACCAAAACGTTGACAATACGATAACAGGTCAAAGACAACATGGTTTGTACCGCGTAGAACCTCGGCCCTTATTGCTCTCTAGTATTTGGCCATCCACTGTAAATTCTCGTAATCTTTCATACATTTGCCGTTTCAAGATCTTTAATGTCATGGGGTTTCGTTCAAAAAACCTAAAGGTTAATAATAATAATAGGGCAGCTAGTAGCGAGCTGTTGGTGAGTGGCGACACCACGGACCTGAATGCTCCCGAGGGTAGGTCCTGTTCCTCACCTCACGCTTGCCTTCACCGGCCGGCTGGAGTGAATAATGACGAGGAACAGACCCTCACCTCTGGCTTGCCTTTATTGGCCGGTCAGAGTGGAGTCGCAAGAGCTATATGCTCGAAGGGTGGATGTGTTGCATAAGTGGTGAGTGGGCACCTTATGGTCGTTTAAAGTCCAGAAGCACCTCTCCACCCTTAGCCCCTCTGGAACTGTTACCTCCCTGCTGCTATATATATATGTGGCTATTTCGGGAGGCCCATTCCATTGAGTTGGCGAGTCACCGCCTGCCATTTCAACCAAAGTAATTAGCATTGGCCAGGCAGGCGCCGTAGTTTCATCAATAGCCTAGTTCACCAATCCATATCTGTTCATTCATAGAGCCTATTTTAATACTTCCATCCTTCTTAAATAGTCCTACACTAACCGTTGGTTATCCGTGGGAGCATACTTCTATAGTTTGAACTCAGGGACAATCGCCGGTAGGTGTCCCATCACTTTACTTAATTAAACTTGTCTAAAGGGCCTCTGCGTGTTGGCTTCGGCTCCATGTACGCCATCCAAAGGTCCGAGACTCCCATAGTCCCGTGAATGGCAAAGACATACAAATAATAATAATAATAATAATAATAAATATCAGGGGACAATGTCACACCAATTGACCTAGTCCCAATTTAAGCTCTAGGCTTGTATTATGGGTACTAGACAACAATATAAATACTTATATAGAGAAATATATACTTACTTAAATACATAGTAAACATCCATGACTCAGGAACAAATATTCGCGCTCATCACACAAATATCTGCCCTTACCGGGATTTGAACCCAGGACCGCTAGCTTCGTAGGCAGGGTCACTACCAACTAGGCTAGCGCGTCGTTAAATAAAGATGAAATAAATTACTTACATATTGTCAATAAAGAACCTGTTTTCCTTGAGCCTGTATCTGAGTCACTACCGTGAGGACCACACTCCATGCTGTTCCTGTCACATTTATTGTTTTCTTTTATTTATGTCCATGTGTGTGTCTTCCATGTGGTAAATAAATGTATTTATAATAAATAAATACATCTTTCTTCATTTCTTTATTCATTTGTTTTCTGACATTACATTTTATTCGTCGTAGGATTGCGTAGGCAATTGGGCAGGACCCTTTATTTTTATTATGTAGTATAGTAGCTCATAAACGTGTAGGTTTTAGGCTCATGGGTCTTGAATTATTAATTTAACACCCTACCTGAAACGCAAGGGCAGTTCGGCGCGTGGGGCGTACATTATGAATTTTGCGTCCTTTGATTCATAATAGAAGCGATCTCTTTGCCATACTGCCGTGCCGATGCAGGTGTCCGGGGCTTCATTCTAATTTGTCCCTACACGTTTTGTTATCCTGCCCTATTCTACTCAGTAAAGCCGTATTTTTTTTGTCATGTTATCGTATTGTCAACGTTATGAAAGCATTTGACAGTAATGTCAAAAGCGATATAGTTTTACCGAGTGGAATACAGCTCCAGGTTGAGTTGACTTTTAATTAGAAAAGTTTTGTGCATTTAAAACAATTTTGTGTAAATAGGTATTACCGGAATGTAACTTGGTAGGTCCAGTCAGGGACATTAACGGTCGACCACCTCTAGGGTGATATTCGTTTGCGCATTTGACGCGTAACAACCTGAACGCTGTAGGATTAGCTAGCTGCAACGAACAAGCCAAAATTTTCTTAAGTGTACGACCGCGAATATCCCTGACTATGCTATAGCCTCGTACTGGGCCTCTATGCTCCTTGCTGAAACCATAGGTATTACTTGTGACGAGTTTTCGTAACGTCATCTTTACTTTTACTTTTTAATGGCGGCCGATTTACAAACAAAAAACACGTCAAAAGGTTTTACCGTGTAGTATCTCAGCCTTTCTAACCACCTAATAAAGAAGCTAAATAAATTTCCATTACGGTGTAATTATTAATTGTAAACGAGTCACCTATATTTTGTCCAACGTCTATTTTATATCTTGAAATTTGTCGTAAAAAATAGTACAGAAAAACCAATTAATAAAATGATCTGCTAACTTAACGACATTATTGCTATGTCGTCACCCGCCATTACTGTCATGTAAATAAGAGCTATCAAAACGGTGACAATACGATAACAGCTCAAACACGATATGGTTTTTACCGTGTTGAATAGAGGCCCAGGTGACATTCTAATTAATTTTACTAGCGCGACAGAGTTTTAATTTTGTCAGAATTTCGTGCTAAATACTGAAAGGAACGTTTATATCATCACTTTGTTACCTGCCTGTCTGTCTACCAGATTTCTTTATTCTGCCAATGGTTATCTCATAAACCATAAACTAACTGTTAATCGCTTTTCAATGCATTCGAATATTTCTTGTTAAACCTTCATCGTTGGAGCACGCAACGCTACAAAGTCAGTCAGGGCCTCTATCCTACAGTCAACGTTACCATAATTTAATTTTGACATGTTACTACGTTGTCAACTTTACCATAGCTGTTGTGTACTTGAAAGTACCTAATGACGGCTGAGTTAAAAAAAACGATAACATGTCAAAGTCAATAATATGGTTTTAGGGCGAATCAACTTTTTCATGCACACGCCTCTAGCTCCTGCGTTACGTTTTGAAACAGTTTATAAATAAAACAACGGTTTTAAATAATGAAATAAATATGTTTTCTACTAAAACATGATTGTTTGTCTTCTGCGTTACCGGAGAAAGTCGTATGGATCGAAAAGTTTTTTTTTTTTATAGCATGGCAAACGAGCACACAGGCCACCTGACGGTAAGTGGAAACTGTGACGTCTGTGACCCATAGACATTCGCATTCACAAGACTGTAAATGCGTTGCCGACCCTGAGGACTAAGATGGAATGCCTCTATGCTAGTCATTTCACCGGCTGTCTTATCCCCAAACCAGAACACAACAATGCGAACACTGCTGCTTGGCGGTAGGTTAATGGATAAGATGGTGGTACCAACCCGGACGGACCCTGCACAAGGTCCTCCCCAAGTTGATTTTGACCTTTACCCAGTAGAATAAAGGCCCTTGCATAGCGCAGTCGACTTCGATTCCTAGACCACCATGGGACTATGTCAAAGTGACAAAGTAAATTCGATGGTGATAGACTTCTTACGATTTTATTTATTATATCACTTTGATATAGCCTTATGGTGGTCTAGGAATCAAAGTCGATCAATGCATTCAAGGGTCAAGAGCATTGGAAATGGGTTGCAATACATAGAAACATGAATATGTACATCGAGGTCAAGTTTCAAGTGCGCCATTTTTTTGTTTTAAGCAGTATTTTCATGCTTCGTTATTTTTACATGAATCGTCATAATTGTAGATAATACATTTGTTAAACTATTTGTATGTGTATTTGACACGTGAAGCTAACCGAGTAAAGAAAAAATAACAAACCTCACTTACATGGTCTTCATTTCGAGTATATTGTTACAGTTAAGTACGTACTATTTACATTCAAACTATGGGTTCTTAATACGCATACGAGTAATTGTTTGAAATGTAACCAGTTCGAGGTAATTCAAGCTATAATGTTATTTTTTAATACGTCAAATTATCCGCTTAAAAAAAAATATTTCAGAAAATAATAAATTGTTGTGCTGTTAAAATCGAACACAGCTGTAAAATTTAATTTTACGCTTTCAATCATCATCATCATCATCATGTCAGCCGAAAGACGTCCACTGCCGGACATAGGCTTTAATTTGATTCCCTTACGCTTTCAATGCCGGGTCTAAATTATGAATACTATTACACTCACAACATTATTGAATTTAAATAAGTAGGTATATAATGTACGTATGTACAGTCTCTTTTTCACCTTATTGCATTGTAACAAGGTCCAAAAGTGGATACTTCTCACTGTAGTCGACTTTACGTTTGTAAACATACTTTATTTAACTTAAAAAAGAAGGTCCGATAAAAAATCTCTCTGTAAAAAGTAGTGATGGATACAAACAAAATCTTTTGAAAAAATATACAACCTTGAGCTGGACTCAAACTCACATCTATTACGTCACGTGACATACGACGTATTTCCGTTGACTTTGATCGATATTACTCGCTTAATATTTTGAGCTTAAGCAACGGCTTGCTTGCTTGGCGGCGCGCA
The DNA here is from genome assembly GCA_927399475.2 of Acleris emargana. NCBI lineage: Eukaryota > Metazoa > Arthropoda > Insecta > Lepidoptera > Tortricidae > Acleris > Acleris emargana. Next base: position 16,387,032 of record OV656843.1, read on the forward strand.
GGATCTCTCCTCCTACTGGGAAATTACTTCGACATCCGACGCTATCATAACACTTCCAATGCCGGTGACCCAGTAAACGGGTCCAATTTGTATGAAATTCGAAGAGTCTGGCGCTGAAAATGACTTTATATTTAACGATTTTGCAGTATATGTATAATTACTTCGTTTCGTATTCGATATGCCCCAATTTAAACATTGCTTTGCTATTTTTCTGTAATTGGTTTTATTACGGCTTTGTATTTAGGGTTTTATTTTCGATCGATCCAGCATTCGAAAAAACTAAAAGAAATGTCGCATAGGTATTTATCTAATGCAATTGAGATGCTTTAATGGGCCTAAGTATAAGTATTGTAGTGTAAGTATTTGTAAAGATTCATATTCTACTAATAATATGATCAGGTGCTTTATAACTAATTGAACAAGTCGTATAATAAAAAGTCGTACAGCAAAATGGCATTTACCATAAAGTTTTAATAATATTCCCACTAAAAAAGTAATTTCCAGTTTAATCTTAAATCTAATTAAAAAACTGTCCTTTATCCAGAGGCCGCAAAAGTCTAATGGGTCGCCCCGTCGAAGTACTTTAAATATCTAACTTAGCTTAACGATGCAAACATATTTAAATTACCTTCAGGAGAAAATCCGACTTCGTAATTTAAACACTTAAAAAATTCACCCAAGTCTTAAAGACACTGGCCACGAAGTTTTGTTTGTTTTTGACAACGAAAGTTTTGAATTTAGAATCACATGTTCGCGCGGTGCGGTTGGGCGGGCGGACGGGCGCCCTACGTGGAGACCGGCGTGCGACTGAGCTTGGGCTTACATACCACTCATACCAGCACCGCACTAATTTCAGTATACTGGCGATAACATTTTCACCTACCATTCCACGCACGTGAGGCCCTGTTGCTATGAATTTGTCAATAAATACAGAAAACATCTTTAAGTTACTATGTTTTAATCAAAACCTATTTATCTTACTGCGTTTGTATGGAATTAACATATTTTTTTCGACTTGCGTATAACATTATTAATTCGTTTCAGCTGTTTATCATACGTATGTAAATATGACAATAGTAAAAATAGTATATTTTACGGATGACGAACGGTGGAACCGGAAGTTGATCTCCGGATGTCTGATGTAGTTAACGTAATGGCCTCAGTTAGCAGTTGATGTCCGCAAAAAGTACAGTCGGCAAAGAAAACTAGTCTTAAAATACAATCTTTGTCTGAAACTTACTCTAATTAATTTTCCGTTAAGGTTCTCTGGTAACAATTCTTACCTTGAATACTTTCATGTGTTAAGTTATTTTTAGACAAGCGTAAATACAGTTTATTGTATTTTTTATGGACATTTTGTTTTGTCACGACATTTAGTAGGAAAGTGGGCGGGTGCCTAGGCAGTAAGTAATCACCGGGAAATTTATGAACAAACTAACGGTAAGTAAGACATTGTAAACAAAAAATTAAATTGTATCTTGATGCAAGATGTTGACAGCAAGTGGTAACAGGACTTTATTGGGTTTCTAATATCACAAACAAATCTGACGTGGATGTGTAATGAATGATAGCATAAAAAGTAGGTGGAGTCTTGTAATTGCAACTGTCTGGTTATTGCAACTAATTTGAATAACTTCCTCTATGATCACTGTTTTTAAGAAAGACAGGCGTGATATTGTTCTTCTATACTAAGAAATGCAATATCAAGCTTGTTGTTGTTCAAAACAGTGATGCTACAGGGAGTTATTTAAGTCAGTTGCAATTACCAGATAGTTGCAATTACAAGACTCCACAAAGTTAAAACTAAACTTATTTAAATTAAAATAAAACTAAGCAACTGAAATATTAAAGATGTAAATAATAATCACCACTATAAAAAGAGCACCTCTAGATTAATGCACTAATTTTCATTTGACATAACACAAATCGTCTCGGATCCGTAAGTCATCACTGGCAACACACACTGGTCAAAGACTTTTGACTTCAAACACTGCGGTAATTTGGTCGAAGTCTTTGACCAGTGTGTGTTGCCAGTGATGACTTACGGATCCGAGACGTGGGCACTAACGATGGGCCTCATAAGAAAGCTCAAGGTCACTCAGAGGGCTATGGAGAGGGCTATGCTCGGGGTTTCTCTGCGTGATAGAATCAGAAATGATGATATCCGCAGGAGAACTAAGGTTACCGACATAGCCCGAAGAATAGCTAAACTGAAGTGGCAGTGGGCGGGGCACATCGCACGCAGGACTGATGGCCGATGGGGTCAGAAGGTTCTTGAGTGGCGTCCGCGGACCGGGACACGAGCTGTGGGTAGGCCTCCAACAAGATGGAGTGACGACCTTGTAAGGATCGCGGGAAAGCGGTGGATGCGAAAAGCACAAGACCGGTTTGAGTGGAGAGCCTTGGGGGAGGCCTATGTCCAGCAGTGGACGTCTTACGGCTGATATGATGATGATGATGATGATAACACAAATCGCTTAATTTCCATATCTATAATAAACCAACAACGAAATGCATAATTTCAAAAATAATAAGGTTCATAGGTTCAAAAGTAAATATTTCTAACGTCTTTGATAACTATTAACCTAACCTAGTATGAAGAACACACATCCACAAGTCGATATTTTTAGTTATGGTATTGCTAATCTCCTTGGAACTATTTCTAAGGAGCCAAATTAAATCATTACAGTGGCGTTTCAGTCAGGTTCTTTATAATTCTTGTTACATGTATATGTTTTTCTTTTCTTGGTGATGGTCTTTACTTTAATTGTATAAACATAGTAATTAAAATGTCGTGCATAGTTGTAATCGAGTTACATACATACATACATAAACTCACGCCTTCATTCCCAGAGTGGGGTGGGCAGAGCTACAGAATTACCAAGCACTCTTAAATAAGTTAATAGTTACGAACTAGTAAATTAATTCTACGAAAGATTTATGTATATGAACAATTAAGTTTGTAATTTGTAATTGTGCCTAATAAATAAATAAATAAATAAATAAATAAATAAATACATAACCTCACGCCTTCAGTCCCAGAGTGGGGTAGGAAGAGCTACAGACTTAGTTACCAACAACTCTAAAAACTTATTGATAATTCTGTAACCACATTTTGCACAAAATAACAAGAAAATTATCGTTATCCTCGTAAGGCCCACGTCAAATTTCGTTAGTTTAAAAAAGAATCTTGTATCCGTCAACTAAAAGTTAAAAGTTAAAGTTAGTCACTTTGACAAACGTCCTTTTAACGCTGGGTTTTACGAGGTTATCATAGAGGCCATTTGCAACGTTAAAAGATGGCGGACGTGTAATTTGTTTTAGACTTTAATTTTTGGGTAATTAGGTGTTCAAAGTTCTTTTCTGATAGTGATTTGTACTTTTTATGCCTTTGTGTCGCACAGTGATTAAAGACTTGGACTTATTTCGTGTATCTGGCATCTTTCTTCTCGTTTCAAGTGCACTGGCAGTGGTGCAGAGGTTAAAACTATCTTGACCTCTGACCTACAAATCACCGTACAACGTTGCCCCCAATTTTCCTAGAGAAGATTGGATTATTTTATTGCTATATTGATTTATACTTATGTATACTTGACACTGGCGAAATCACTTCACGTGGAAACGCCATATCCCCGCGGTAGTAGCTGTTCAAGTCGCCGCGGGGGCAAAAGAAGAAGAAGAGGTTATCATAATGGAGTTTTATGTTAATTGATCGTATGCCTGATAAAATTATACAATTTGTTTATATATTAAACGTTCATAATGCTTTTCGTCATTAGTAAGTGAAAATATGCAAAGCGGATTTAGACTGATTGAAGCTTGAAGATTTTTTGCTGTTTCCTTGTTAAAGAAGATGCCCGCGTGTACAGTGCGATAGCTCTAAGAAGGTGCTTCGGGTTTGTACATGTCTCTCACTCACTCTCACACGATCTTATTAAGAGCGAGTGAGAGAGAAGTACAAAACCGAAGCACCTTCTCACAGACTGTCATTACTTCGCGTGCCGGCAACGTGAGCATACCGGTTTGCGACGCCCCTGGGACAGCGCTGTGACGCCCCGGGGCGACATGACGCACAGTTAGGGAACTCCTGTGTCCTCAAAGGCTTTAGTCAATTTTTTATTATCCCGGGGAACAAAATTATCAATAACTTTACTTAGAATAAAGCCGAGCACGAGGCGCTGTGAACCGAGCAGACATTGTCTCCGTGGTTCGTAATATTGCAACTAAAGAGAATTTCATTAATAACAGTTTGTAAGTTTAACAACGTTATCCTCATTTAATATTTCCTAGTACCTACAGCTTAGACTCCATCCAGATACAAGATTGCTGGAATTGTTCGAGCATTAGAATTATGTTTGTATGTAAACTATTTATTGACAATAAACACTGTACCTACACCTAGGACCTAGGGTGAATGGCACATGCACCAGGATAGGCAAAACCAAGTGAACTGAAGCTAAGTGATCCAATGTAACTACCGATCAAAGAAACTTACTTAATATAGAATACATTGACAAAACATAAACATTAACATTAAATCACGCCTGTTTCCCAGAGGAGTAGGCGGAGACCACTTCTTTCCACTTGCTACGATCTTGACAATTATTTTTCGCTTCTTCCACATTCATACATCGAGTCATGCACGCACGTCCGGTTCGGCCCTTTTCCAGTATTTCTCCGATTTTATTCGAAAAAGTACGCCTAGGGCGGCCCCTTCCGATCCTTCCTGTCACTTTTGATAATAATTTCACTTTCATTGATTAATAAATAATTGTGTTAAGATGTGCAAGATATTATTAATTGCTATTTTTACTGAAAAAAAATAACTTATGAAGCGTATGAAACATATTAAACGAAAATGGTAATTTTTTTAAATCGCATTCCTTAACAAAATATGAAAATGCCGTAATACAGATTACCAAAAGTGAAATTAAAATTAAAATCAGCCAAGAAATACTAGAGATCCGATTTACACTGCGACGTCATGTAACAGTTCGGCCATATAAACTCCATGTTAAATTCTGGTTCCCTATTGTCCTCATGTGTGATATATATGGACTTATTTCTGTAATAAGTCCATGGTGATTGTTTAAAACTCAACATTGACGAAATACATAAAGGGAATCCTAAAATATCGTTTGTCGTGTGTACTGTAAAATTTGTGGGGAAGAATATATAAATCAAATACGATTTTTTTTTTATTATATAGACTTGAAAATGAAGCCAAATAATTTTGATACTTTATGTTCAGTTGTAGATTTGCAGGAACGTGACTTATCATTACATTTTCATTATATGTTTGACGAGCGATCGTTTTAGAACCCCTTATAATGTGGTGCCATTTATTTTCAGAATTATCTATTGCTGCCACTCGGCGAAAGAAACATAGCTGTGCGAATATATTTTATTCGTGATGTATCCCCTCAGAATACGAAATTGATTTATATTAAAGTTGCATACCTATTGTCGTCGCTTAGAAGTTAACAATGTCGTGTACCTAAGTCAACGATTAAACGTACGATAATTTAGAGTTAATTTAATGCAATATAAATATAAAACCAATTTTGACTTACGGTATTGAGATATTATATCTAATATCTAAGCTACGATACGTTGAAGAGTTTTTGAAGTTATTTGAAATTAAATCTAATAAACAAACATATAGCTCATGATTGTTTTAATTTAACTTAAATACTTACAAATAATAGGAAATGCAAGCCCAAATTGGTTTTAAGGGTAACGTAGGTATTCGATACTAATATTAAAAATGTTAGTTCGTTTCGACTTCACGGCGTATTATATAAGTGATATTTTAATTTAATCCTAGAAAATGAAATGCATATCGCACCTTTGCGACAAAACTGTGACATCTCCAATGTTGTGATTTGCCCAGATGTCACAGTTTTGTCGCAAAGGTGCGATATATACATACACAAATCCACGCCTTCATTCCCAGAGTGGGGTAGACAGAGCTACAGAATTTTGCACAATCAGGCTAAGATGTTTAGAACTGGTGGAAAATCAAGTATCAAGACCTTTAAATCACATTACCCCCGAGTTGCAAGCTACCAAACCATAAGTACAAAACAACCATAGTAGTAGTATATGTATTATTTCGTCAACTCTTGTTATCTATGCTTTGATTTATCTTCTTTTTACTTTTCGGTTTGATGTTATGTGATTGACATGCGTCAAATTGATGGCACCGTCTATTACCAAGGATCTATCTATCTATTATGAATTATGATAAGTATTGTAAATATACGTAATTCATTTACATATTAACATGTTTTGACTGCAATGACAACATTGAATAGCGGTAAGCAAGTTTACTCTGTGAATTATACCGTGTTCCGAATTGTTACTTTCCGGTCTTAGTGTTGTCCATTGTGTAAACTACGGTTTTAACTAATAAATCACTTTGTAGCAAGTGGAAAGAAGTGGTCTCTGCCTACCCCTCTGGGAAACAGGCGTGATTTAATGTATGTATGTAATCAGCTTTAAGGTACTACCTTTGTACCATTGGAAAACTGCAAGCGTTTTAATTCACTGATTGTCTACCTTGGGGACAAATTAATGTCCCACAACACGTGTCGCTGGCGACACATTGGCCAAGATCGTGGGAGTTTTGCATCGATTTATTTATTTCAGTATTTACAATAAAATAATGTAGGCATAATCTCTTCAAGCTAACCTAGAGAATGAGTAAGTACAAACTACAAGGACAGACATAATTAAAAGTGAGTGAGAAATATTTAAAACACTATTTACGGATTAAACACTACAACTTTTTAGTGTCACAATCTCTTAAAATGCCACGTGTTTTCTTTGACATCTGGCATTTAGCTGCAAGTAAACACTGCTTATTTCAGGTTTGTTGTAGCACTAACACTAGTTCCGAAGGAACTCGCACTAACTTAATTGGCAGTCTCCCTGGGGAAGCACTTAGCGTTTTCTTAATTTGTGTTTGCCTGCACAAACACTCCAGCCAGGCTATTCTGAGCAGCTATCGATTGTCGAATCGAATTATAAACCAGCGAGTCTTAGTTGACCCATCGGAGTGTATTTGTAACATTGTCTTATCTACATATTTCTGTCAAACTACTGGGCCGATGGGGCCAGAAGGTTCTTGAATGGCGTTCGCGGACCGGGAGACGAGCTGTAGGTAGGCCTCCAACAAGATGGAGTGACGACCTTGTAAGGATCGCGGGAACGCGGTGGATGCGAAAAGCACTAAACCGGTCTGAATTGAGTGCCTTGGGGGAGGCCTATGATGATGATGATGATAAGTGGGGACGCCCAGCCGAAGCAGGCGGGCAGTCGATTCGGTTAACCGTTCATTCTGCCCTTGGGGGAGGCCTATGTCCAGCAGTGGACGTCTTTCGGCTGACATGATGATGATGATAATGATGACTTGGCAAAAACTTTCCACCGGAGTAAATTCCTTATCCATCGACTTTTTATGAGCGATATATTAAGCTGACCTAGTCCCAAACTAAGCTCCAGGCTTGTACTATGGGCACTAGACAACGATAAACTTAGTTTTGGACAACGTGGAACATTACAGACTTTCTGGTGGGAATTGAAAAGGGTTTTATTTAAAGAATAACACTCCTGAAAATGGATCCCAGCTGACTGCCCAAGACATACCTTTAATTTACTTACCTGGGTGTGCTCCCGCTCTCTCATGTCGTGTTATAAAGATCAGGCTGAATAAGGCACTTGTCACACTGCCGGCGACAAAACGATTAGCTACGAGTATGGACAATTTTCTTGCTCAAGAAACGAACAAATTATACTTTGATCCCGTGTCAATATAAAGTATGGACAACTCATTTGACAACAGTCAATAAAGAATGACGCTAGAGTGGAACATCCAAACATATTAATATACTTTATGTACATACATACGTGCATTCATACATACATGCACGCACATGCATACATACATAGGGTGTCAAAATCATTACCCATCCTTTGCTTTGCGGTAGTCGGTCGGGAGAAAACGCTTCCCGCTCATCGTCGGCGGTGTGACGTGCCTAAGGTTGCGGTTTGCGGCGTTTATTGGGTTAGCTATCGTTATTGTTTCAGTATTTTACTACGGTTTGGCCAGCGATCTTAATATTGGTAGGTATCCCCTTAAGACAGCTTAATTTTATGTAAGTATATTTCTTTATTCTCATTTTTTAAACCATACAGTGATTGTCACAAACGTCAAATCTACATAAGTATTACTCAAAATTATAGGTTTTAATTAGCGTTATATTTTGGCAAAAAATAACTTAATTTAGTTTCTAATGTTACTAATATTATAAATGCGAAAGTTTGAATGTTTGTTACTCAATCCCGTCACATCGGCTGAACTGATCTGGATGAAATTTGGCAAAGACTTAGATTATAAAGTAAAATTGAACAATTCCCGAGGGAATAGCATAAACGCGGACGAAGTGGCGCGCAAAAGCTTGTTAAGTGTACATTCAATTTCGGATGCTCAACAGAGTGCATACTATTAGACGTCGTCGGTTTTACCTTCTGGATACGGAGGACTAAAACCCGTCTATGCCGATGCGTGCAGGCTCGCGATCACCTTCCACATTCCGCACAAAAACACCAATGTTTAGTTCGAACGAAATATTTCACGCCCGCTACACTAACAATTAACAAAGCCCACAATGGGGCCCATTTGTCACCGAGCCGAGTGCATACAAAATGAGTCCGGCGCAACCACAAAAGCGGCTCATGAATCATTCATTACAATTTTTCGTCGGCTCCAAAAACGCACGTGCGGCGCTCATTTGTTTTCGACGCTTCGCAAACAACTGGAATGAAGGTAAGTATTTAGTGGAATATTAACCAAGTTAAAGGCCACGGAAGCAGGTGCTGCAGCTGTTTTTAACATTCCATCTGTCCGCGTCTATCCGCTTCGGTCTCGTTCTGTCTGGTCCCGACCCTAATAACTGGGCAGAACGAATCGACTCGCTAAATCGCGAAAGTCGCTCGGTGTCATTGGGCCAAAATTGTATAACTCACTTCCATCGGAGATGTTGGAGGTGCATAACGACAGATTGTTTGCAAGCAAACTTAAAATGCACTTGACTGACCGTGCGTACTATAGCGTTGATGAATTTGTCGATGGTAATCGTTGACCGAAACATACACTTACTGATGTATGTGTAAATTTATCTAAATTATTAATTATTATATAACTAATGTACCTATTTTAAGGATTTATTGTAAAATGACATGTAAAATACTAAATTTTATGAATAAATATCTGAATCTGAATCTGAATCTGAATGTGAAATATTCACTCTCAACCGGGAACACTTTGTTTTCCACTAGCGGCTAGCCCTGGGTTCTCACGGATAAAATGACAAAAACCCGATCAAGTGCGAGTCGGACTCGCGCCCCGATGGTTCCGTACCACCACGCAGGTATTTTTAAATTTCGATTTGAATTTGATTTCGAATCGAACAGCGCGAGCCCAACTCAACCCAACGGTTTTTAGTGGTTGTTGTTTTTCTTCAGGGTTTGAACTATCATCATCAAACACCGGATTGTCGGGGGCAAAAATGTACCTGTGCTAGTGATTCATTAAATGTCGACTTAGTTTATGGACATCGATAACAACATTTTTTAATCATCCATCATTATCATAAGTAATAGCCAAGTTTGAATACCTTTTAATTATGTGCGCACCTTTTTATTCATATTTATCAAAACTTTAAACAATTGGTATCTGATAGAGACCCTGTACTCGAGTCACTTTTGACAACCATTGAAATAACGTTGAATAACCAATTAATTCACTACAACAATATTCTTTAGCATTACAACGAATTAAGAACCTTTTCGTTTTTTAAGTCGGTTAAAAATGCCTCGAAAGAATAAAGATTGTTTATCTGCATGGAAAGCTGATCATAATGATCTTTCAGATATAGATGTAAGATCCATATGTCACGACAAGAGTGGTCGATAAACTTTGTCGATATTTAATGAATCACTAGAAGTGGTACATTTTTGCCCCCGTCAATCCGGTGTATGATCATCATACCCTGATGCTTGTATGTTTTACCGATTTTACGATGGGTCTCCCTTCAGTCGCATAACAACTATTGTCATAATTTCGATTGGCATAACGCATAACTCATAACACTTTACTTTTAGTGACAGCCTATTCGGTAGTGACCCTGCCTACGAAGCTAGCGGTCCCGGGTTCGATCCCCGGTACGGGCAAATATTTGTGTGATGAGCGCGAGCATTTGTTCCTGAGTCTTGGGTGTTTTCTGTATATTTGAGTATGTATTTATCTATTCAATAAGGTTATCGTTGCCTAGTTAGTACCCATAGTACAAGCCTAGAGCTTAGTTTGGGGCAAGGTCAATTTGTGTGAAATTATCTTGTGATATTTATTTATTTTACAAGTTTTTTTTATGGCATGGGAAGGCAAACGAGCACACAGGCCACCTGATGGTAAGTGGAAACTGTGACCCATAGACATTCGCATTCACAAGACCGCAATCCTAAGACTGCAAATGCGTTGCCAACCCTGAGGACTAAGATGGAATGCCTCTATGCTAGTCACTTCACCGGCTGTCTTATCCCCAAACCGGAACACAACAATGCGAACACTGCTGCTTGGCTGTAGGTTAATGGATAAGATGGTGGTACCAACCCGGACGGACCCTGCACAAAGTCCTCCCACAGTAAAAGTTGCTCATAATAATCTTTTGTCATTAATGAATGATCTTACGCATTTCAGATATGTAATGTGACATAATGTTACACATCATTCGCTTTCAATAAAAAATGGTATTTGTGCTTGGTCTTTAACATAATACCTCGAAAATAAATTATATTTGTTATGTTATAGCCTGACAACTTATATAGTTGACGAAATGTAATCTGCACTGATTCGTCTTATGAATACCTAGTTAGGTACTTTGAAATACCATCGTTGTATCGTGTGACCTTTAAAATGTAGGCGTTGCGCTGTGACATTGCCTGTTAATAAAAATACTCCGTAAAATGGCGATGATTTATGATGGAGATAGTTTAAGATATTATTATGTCCCGTGTGGCGTGGCTTCTATAATAAACATACATCGGGGTTTTCGGTGCGGGAATGATTTAAGAAAGAGTAGATATCAACAGATAGGTAATCTGAGAAAATATCATATTATGCCTAATGACTAACTACCTCTCTGCGAATTGCTTACACTATGATACAAGTTTATTTTAACTCATGTAGTACTTTAGCTTTACTACCAAGGCTATAATGATATGAGATAATAATAAAATTAACGTTAATTAATTACCTGCAGTAGGTAAATTTAGTAGTTGACACGATTTTCAAAATAAACTATTAATGTTTTTTCAATATTTGGAACAGTTCATCTGCGACGTCTTGCTGTAAATATTATCCATTTCAATGAACTGAACGATCTCTCTAAGTCGGCAGTTGTAATAGGAGCATATTTAATTTTTTTCGATCGCATTTCTATTTCCTTGTAAAAATTCGTTCATAGTTTTTCGACATTTCTTTTATAAAATACTTTTTTTTGTTCAATTAATTTTTCATTAGGTAGAAACCTAGAGTAAAATTCTGTTTTTTAATCTTTGGCTTATGTCAAACATTCCCGCACCGAAAACCCCGATGTATGATAATATTGATAAAAAAGCAGCAGCAGAACTTATCTTGGTTCTTAATACTGAGTAATTAAGCGCTAGTTGCTCGGTGCTCGAGTTTGATTCTTATTTTACGATCAAAAGGTCACAAACGGAGACGGTTAATACTTTAGATTTTTAAATTGTAGTTTTCTTGTGTCCGATAGGCTATTTTTATTACATTGCATAGATAAAAAGCACCCGAAACTGACGTACGTGCATGAAGAGATTGATGAATGGAGAGGAAGTGAAAGTTGTATGTTTAGATCGGTGCACCTGGCGTTCCATAGTCTCTGCCTACCCCATTGGGAGACAAGCGTGAAATTATGTATGTATGTATGCATAGATAAGTTTGAAGTCAAGGATAAACCATCTTGACTTCAGTGACTCGCGGTACAAGTGGAGGGAATTTATTATAATACTAGCGACCCGCCCGCGGCTTCGCCCGCGTGGAATGTATTATACATATAAACCTTTCTTAAGAATCACTCTATCTATTAAAAAAAACCGCATCAAAATCCGTTGCGTAGTTTTAAAGATTTAAGCATACATAGGGACAGACAGCGCAAGCGACTTTGTTTTATACTATGTAGTGATTGATGATGTTTTTTTTTTCAGGAAGTACTACTGTTTTACAGCGGCGGTGTCTCTGTAGGGACGTGTTGGCATGTGCTATATATGCAGTTGCTTGTCGTCGATTTTGGATGCCGTACAAAGGTAACACCTGATCAGGGATATCGCTAAGTAAACCATCATACCCAAACGCGGATTAAGGGGGGAACACCGGGCAGGACAATATTGTCCCCTGCGATACCCACTATATTATTATTTAAAACGGTACTATAAATCAGATAAATGAAAATGTTAGCCCATCAGTCTGATTTAATAAGCATGTTAGCCACGTCGTATTAACAAATAGATGGTTTTTCTAAAAACATATAATCGGTGAAATATGTCGAAAAATGGGGAGTACCTGAAAAGTTGATTCACCCGTGTATTCAGTCTATTTTTGAAATAGCAATCCAATGTCACCCTACTCAATAAAATAGACGAGCAAAAAAACCTAAAATCCTTTGACCCCCCCCCCGCCGTACTCACAGACGGTTAAAGTCGACACCTACGATTAAGGTTAAGTGCTTACGTTAGAAATCTCTCGGAACGGTAACGCTACCCGAGGGAAAAGTTCGTTTTCCACTTCTCTATAGTTCCAGCAAAGTGCAAAATATCGATCAGAATAAGATAGTACAGAGCTGAGGCGCGAGGCGGTCACTTATCGCTCCACCATTTCGCTTCCTAACAAGTGTTAGCTTCGAATATGAGGTAAATGGAAAAATCGTCGGTTAATATTTGTTGTAAAATTGAAGAAACCAGATCCTGCTCATAGACGGGAGTTCCTCTTTAGTCATAAAAGGGGATTTTTCACTTAAGACAAGTGAAGATAACCGTGGCTCTATATTATATTTTTATAACTTTGAATTAGAAGGAAAAGTACTGGAAATCTGTTAAATATAAATAAAATAAAAAAAAATAAAAAAAAATAAAAAAGCCTTTAATTCTTCCATAATTTTGTACACCATACAATTGCGTGCATTATACGAACTTATACATAGCAATATAATCAAATCTATTTTATTTTTAATTTCATTTCATTTCAATTTATTATTATTATTATATTTAAAAATTTAAAATTCCATTTCATTAACTATTATATAATATAATATAAATTATATAATTATTATTTCATATTTAATTTATTTATTATGGAAGTCGCCTCTTTGGCGTAGGCCTCCCCCAGTCTTCTCCATGTACCTCTATCTTTGGCTAGTCTCGACCATATGGCTCCACAACGCTTCCTAAATATATCTTCCCAACGTTTCTTTGGTCGACCTCTCTTTCTCAGTCCATTCCGTGGTAACCATTGTATGACCTTACTCGTCCATCTGTTGTCCTTTAATCTGCAAGTATGTCCAGCCCAGTTCCATTTCAGGTTTCTTATTCTTTCTATAATGTCGGTTATTTTCGTTCTCTTTCTAATATTCTCGTTTCTTACCTTATCTGATATTTTAATTCCTAACATACTACGTTCCATTTTCCTCTGTTGTATCACTAATTTAGTCTCATCTTTCTTGCGTAGAGCCCAAGTCTGACACCCGTATGTGATGCATGGGAGGATTGATATTTCGTAGAGTTTTCTTTTAATATGAATATTGATGTCCTTGTTTTTCATAACTTCTCGTAAGCTCCAGTATTTCTTCCATGAAAGAGCAATCCTTCGGTTAATATCATTTTCGGTCTGCTCTTCGAAGGATATTATCTGCCCTAAGTATATATATTCTGAGACATATTCTATTTCTTCGTCATCTATAAATATTGTTTTTTCTGTGTCATTTGACATAATCTTTGTTTTTGAAATATTCATTGATAAGCCCGCTTTTTTGCTTTCTTTTACCAGATCTTGCAACATTTTTTGTAGTCGTTCAGGTTTTTGTGCAAAGATTACGATGTCATCGGCGAAGCGTAGATTAGTCAGGTGTTCTCCATCGACAATCAGTCCTTCCTTTTCCCAATTTAAGTTTCTGAATATCGTCTCTAGCACAGCACTGAAAATTTTTGGTGAGATCGGGTCCCCTTGGCGAACCCCTATCTTTATTGGGAACATTTTGCCTTCCTGCTCTAGTTTAATTTTTGCTGAGAGTTTAGAGTATATGTTGTAAAGTAACTCTATGTAGTGGCAATCTATTCCTTGTTGAGATAGTGCTCTCCAAATTGCGCTATGCTCCAATGAATCGAAGGCTTTCGTAAAATCTATAAAACATAAATATAAAGTACGTCCATATTCTTTCGATTTCTCAATAATCTGGGTAATCACCTGGATATGGTCCATTGTAGAGAAGTGTTTGCGAAACCCTGCTTGCTCACGAGGCTAATTTTCATCCAATAGAGTCGAAAGTCTATTCAATATAATCTTGGAGAATATTTTGTAAACGTTCGACATGAGGCTAATTGGTCTATAATTTCCTAAGTCACCCCTATCCCCTTTTTTATACAGCAAAGTTATGGTAGAGTTGGACCACTGTTTTGGAGTCTCTTTTCTAGATAAGATGTTGTTAAATAGTATTTTTAATGGACGTTTCAAGGGCTCCAACATAGACTGTAAAAGTTCATTTGTAATTTTGTCTTCTCCGGGTGTTTTATCTTTTTTTTGTGTACTAATTGCATACTCTATTTCCGCTACTAGAATTGCCGGTGGTTTTCCGTCGTTTTTTATCACCATAGTATTATTTCCTAATAGTGATTCTTCTTGCGATGTGTACAGTTTTTGGTAAAACGAAGTGGCTTCATTTAGTATGTCTAGTCTGTTTGATATGACTTTCCCATGTTCGCTTGTTATATTTGTTGCCCATTTTGAAGTTATTTGTAATTCTTTTTGAGCTTTCTTGATAGCACCTGACTTTTTTATATGATATTCTAGTATGTTTTTCCTATTTTGTTTCTTGCTTTTTGCCATTTCTCTGTTGATTTCTTTACTAACTTGCGTGATTTTTCTTTTTGTCTCTTTTGTTCTTGTTTCTTTATATAGATGTCTTCTCTGCTCAAGCAAGATTTGTGTTTTTTGGTTCATAAGCTCCTTTTGTTTTTCCTTTTCTAATGGTATTTGGATAAGTAGGTTATTTATTTCATTTTCAAAGTTATCATATTGTGTTTGGATATCTGGTGTATTGGTAATTGCTTCTGTAAATTTTTCTTCCCAGTACATACTATTTTCCCTTGTTAGGGTTGGTAAATCATTTGTGATTTTATTTATAGGAAACTTTCTTGCCTTGCGGTTCTGTATGTTTATTTTGCATCTTACCATTCTGTGGTCTGTATTAAAGTTGAGATTTTTTATTATGTCAAAATTATGCATATCTTGGTATTTATTTGTGAGTATATAGTCGATTTCATTGTGATATAAACCGTTTGGAGATTCCCAAGTCCATTTTTTGTTTTCTTTTGTTTTGTACACAGTATTCATGATTTTTAAATTTTGTTCGAGAGCAAACTCTACCATTCTTTGACCATGTTTCGATCTTTTTCCATGTGAGTGGTTTCCAAATACAAATAAGTTAAATATACTCTGTTAATAATAATAATATATATGTCTCCTTTATGGTAAGGTTAAAAAGTAAGAAATTTAGAAATATAACGTCGCTCTCGCTTCGATACAAGTTCATAATTTACAGTGAAAAAAAAAAATATATTTATGTTGGTCCCCAAGCTCCCAACCAAGGTAGTTAGTGAAAAGTTACTTTTATTATCATGCCAAACAAAAAACAATGGTCTTGACCCAATTTTTTTTTGTTTGAGTCGGACTCGCGCACCGAGGGTTCCGTACCGCCGCGCAACAGCTATTATATACACATTATTATATTCCGATTTCGATTCGAATCAGTAGGAGCTCAACTCACCAATTTTCGTACTATAATCATATCAAATTTGACGCTTTGCATTTTGATGCGTGGGGATGCCTTTAATTATTTTACTTTCTTCTTTTTTTATTTGTTAGTAGGTACTTAAATCCGCCGTAATAAAATAACACTAATGCTGAAAAAAAAACAACCCGCTATCTATTACGGTTCAAAAGATACAACTCCTTAAATTTAGGAAGGATGGACGGACGGACGGACGGACAGTGCAGGCATATTACTAGGGTCCCGTTGGGCTACTCTTCGGGTACGGAACCCTGAAAAAGGAAAAAAGATCATAGAACTTCATATTGCTGTCGGACCTTTAAGTACTTTTCCACAATTCCAAAGTGTTAATATAGGACTAGTGTGTCTCCGGCACTTCAGGACTTTCTTTACAAATTCAACTTTTAGAAATTCAATTTAAAAATTCAAAATTCAAGTCCATTTATTTCATTTAATTAAATTATTGTGAAATTAGGCGGCGTTTGTTTATTATATCTGTACGACGATTATCTTGCCAGGTAAAAACATGCAAAATTAGTTTTGAGTAACATTATCGTTAACTGCACATAAAATTATTAAAATAAATACCTACCTCAAAACGCAGGCTACCAAAAGCCACGATAAAATTGGCTCGGTCCATCCTGTTGAGTTTGCTTGTGGTGCACCGAGGAACGTACGGTCGAGGCACGCGCACATACAAGCCGCGCGAAATACTTTGGTTTGAAGACGACTACTTTGCTATACTGGTGCAGGCCTGTCTCCTGACTGCAACACTGGACATGATTCCAACGATACCAAATAACCTTAGGTTTGGTTCAAAAACTAGATATAGGTGTCAGCGACTTTAATCTTTTGAAAAGTAGCATTTACATATTTACTGGAATAATCAGTCAACATTATCATTTCGGTGTCATTGTAACTGGTGGCTGTATTAACCAGTGTACTATTCTATTCCTGTTCTAATTTTGTGCTAATATTATACAACCGTTAATTTAGAAAACCAATCCCCTGTGCCCGGCCGTGAGACGTTTAGAGGCCAGTTTGTTATTTCCCCGGGGTGTTGCGCGAAAATCCAATCTTGGACTTGGAAAAGATCGACGACAGAAGGCGAAACTATAGCGCGTGAGAACACGGGGCACAAAGTGGACGTTTCAACTCGTAACGACTTGAGTTGGTTACTTAAACAAGGAACAAAGTCAATGATGACAAAGATCCAGTGTGACTTATGCAGGAGTACATTATGAATTGTAATGACGGATGTCAGGATATAGGTTTTTTTTTTGTTACTTACAAAATTACAACGACAATGATATTTATAATAAAATAAAAAGTGATCATTTTAGTATAATATCTTGTAGTACGAGCACACGAAGTATTCGAGGACGTGTTTTGTATACCCTGAAATATTTAGTAGTAAATGAGTAATTAGCCTGTATTTTTACTTGGGAATTGAATTTAACTTGTCCAAGCTCTCACTCATTGCATATATGTAGTCGATATCCAACACTTCAACTTATTCGCATAAGAATAAATAATAACTACGTAGAAGTCAAACTCCCGTCTCCCAACGCGCGCTCGGGCGCGTTAGATAGCTACCGTCTGGCGACGCCAGTGGTGTTTAGTCAGTTAGGGGCACCACACAAGGACCTAGAGATACCTTAATATACCTTTCTGTAAGATATATCTCTTTGCCTCGCCACTATAATGAATGGGATTGTTATATATTTTCATATCTTAGTAATGTGTGGTTGTTTGCTATAATGTCACATGTATTCCGGTATTATATTAGTATCAGGGATCGGAAATTCGGATTGATATTTACCTAAAGTTGGCAAAATTACGAAAAAGATAGACAAACATGGCGTCGGCTTAAATAAAATAATATGACTAAACTTATATAATACAACCATAAACCGAATAAAATATTTCGCAAGTGACAGCCCTAACTTTGGGCACGGAAGACTACTACACCATAATATTATCATAACCCCCACAAAAAAAAACCTAATTCACGATCTCCGATTACTGATTTAATCGTCTCAGATGTTGAGTTAAATATATCTTATCTTATCTTATCTTATCTTGAAGCGATACGGAATAGAAGACAAATCATCTGGAAGTGCATACTCAGTGCATACCTACGTGTACCTATACCTTACCCTTTTTGACATATTGCTGAATTCCACCTCGCTCTTCCCTCCGTCGCGTCTCGCGCAACTTTCTTAACTGATACCGATCGGTTCGGTTTCCAAAGTTTAATTAAAATAAATTGCTGAGACAACTAAGGTCCCATCTGTTACCTTGGCTGCTATACTAAATTCTAATAGAGTTTTAGCTAGGGGAAGGTAAATTTAGTTTTAAAGAACACGAATTACTTACACTTGACTTTTTTCGATTCGAGACGTTAATAAACACTGAATCACTATGTACCTAAATAGGTATCTAGTATAGAGATGATACCTTCTACTGTAATTTTCGTCAAAATAAGGACGTCCGCAGCTAGATATAGGCATAGTATAGATATAATATAACAATATTTCAACTCCAGCCCTTTAGGAGTTTCTGTTATCTATTGCGGCTCGGTGGCCAGGGTTGCGTCGTTGCGCGTCGCACGATACTTAATACGCACGCAAGTAAACAACACTCGTTTATTTATCTTATTTAATTTTAATATATGTTTATATTTGTTATTTGCTATTGTCAGTCTTCTTTACTTTTTTCTGTATTTTTAATAGGGAATATGCATGTTTTTTTTTTACAGCTTCAATTGAAGCTGATTCATGTAACAAACAGATCACAAAAATCATTTTTTGAATAACTATAAAAATAACCAAGATATAAGCCAACAAAGATTTGTTCCTATCTCTTTCTAGAAAAACGGAATTTTACATGGAGTTTATATGGCCGCAGTGCACAATGACGTCACGGTGCACATCGGATCTCTCTGTCTAATTAGAAGTTTGAAATGCTTATAACTTCCGTATTTCTTGACCGATTTTAATTTTAATTTCCGTTTTGGTGATCTCTTTTACGGTATTTTCATATTTTGATGAGAAATGCGATTTTTAAAATCCATGCATATTCCCTATTAATTGTTGTAGGTGAAGCCATCTATTGTTTTTATTTATCACTCAAACGCTTAACGGTTAACTTATATACTCCTTAAAATAGGATCCCTTTTTTATAAGTTTGTGTTTAAACATACGTTTTGTTTTTTTTGTTTTTTAGTTTGTTATTTTCTGTGTGTGCAGTAAAGAGTTTACATACATACCTATAGGTACATACTAAACACGGCGACGCGGCGCGGCTCCGCCTAACCCGGCTTGGTGCGTCCTGTTGAGTTTGCTTGTTGTGACTTTACAGAATTGCTATAAGACAAACCTAACGTCACCCAATCCCCAATTTCATAATTCTGAATGCAATGTTTTGATAGAAGCCTTTATTTTTTGATATTGCTTGTTAATCAAACCTAACCTATCCTATGTATGTAGTCTTTCGACTAAGTAATTTAAACCAAGTTATTTTCTAATTTTAAATTATATTTATAATATCGAACTCGTCTTTGATAAGCGCACACCACAGCCATTACCAATCGTCCCTTCCTTTTCTTCATTCACCCTTTCACTCATTCGTTCTTATCCGCTGACAGCCAATCATCACATAGACATTCCCTCGGTTCACCATTCCGTTCATTCCTACATGAACTAATAATTATATAATAAATTTATATAAAAAAGATGTCCTTGAGGCCTTCAAGTTACCAATCAATGTTATTAGAGATGCCAAGTCCTTTGTAACTTATAGGAAACTAAACCTTATTGCTGCAGAGTGCCTGATGGATTTTGTACCTAAGGTGGGTCACAAATAATTTTTAACTGTACCTATGCGTTCCCTGCAGGCTCGTTACCTTTGGGCTGGCATGTTGGTTGTGCATCGTGCTCTGTATAGGGATGATCGTGGCCTCTTGCGCCGGGATTGCCTACGGATACAACTACTGCATGGCCGAGTTCCTCACCCTGACGTCACGTGAGTACCCAAGATCCCCTCCAGAAACCAAATCCAAAAATCTGTTTATTACAGCTACAGCATAATGAGTTAATGATATTGAAAAAAAAGTTTAATGACCATACACCGGATTGACGGGGGCAAAAATGTACCAGAGCAAGTGATTCATTAAATATCGACTAAATTTATCGACAACTTTTTTTATGACATAAAATATGAATCTTACATTTCTTGTAAAAGTAAGTCGGACCTCTTTATCTTCGATAAACGATCTTTTTTCTTTCGAGGGATTTTTAAACGACTTAAAAAACAAAAAGGTTTTTAATTCGTCGGAATGCTTAAGAATATTGTTGCACTGAATGAATTTGTTATTCAATGTAATTTCAATGGTAACTTGAATCCAGGGTCAATTTTAGATACGCGATCTTTATAGTTGGAATAAGTATAAATAAAAGAGGTCTGCACGTAATTAAAAGGTATTCAAACTTGGCCATTACTTATGATAATGATGGATGTTTTTTTTTTATCGATGTCGATAAATTTAGTCGACATTTAGTGAATCACTAGCACTGGTACATGTTTTCCCTCGTCAATCCGGTGTTTGTAAATGACATTCGATAGCAGTTTCTTTGGAAACATTTTAAAATACCAACACTCGACTGATATTCTTAATGTCTTTAGAGTATGTTCAGATATTTTCTAACATTTTTGCTTAAGCATAATATGCTGTAATATATCTTATTGATGACGTCTAGACTACTCTCTAACATATATCAAAATAAACCAAATCGGAGCCGGACAGTTGGGTACCTTTCCTTATTAGCCTGATTGTGCAAAATGTAGTTACAGAATTGTCAAGAAGTTTTTAGAGTTGTTGGTAATTCTATAGCTCATCCTACCCCAGTCTCGGAATGAAGGTGGGAGTTTATGTATGTATGTAAATAAAAGCTATTACGTTGGCAATACAATACAAAATCTATACGGTTTTGCTGAGAATGGAGCCACTGATCAGCGGCGGCGGCTGGTGACATTTTTGAAACCGCCGCGTACTATGTATCAAGCCGAAATGATCATTGTAATAATAATCTATAAGGTTGGTTTTATTTAGGTTCTGAAGTGACGGTGTACATGCGGCGCGGAAAGTTCTACGACCCCCCGGACATCAAGTCGCCACTGGTCTACCCGAGCGGGAGAAGGAGCGGCGGCGGGTTTGAGCAAGGTAAGGTTCTATACCGCATCAGGGATGTTCGCAGCCGCTGGGGTCGATGGGTTTCATACCACCATGCGCAAGAGGGCCACATCCCTGGTGCGCCGCGTGCGGGCCAGCCCCAACATCATCCTCAGCATGATAGGGAGCAGGGTAGACCGCCCCTATTTGCGTCACTGCTGTGGGCTACATGCTCCATGTAATCTATGTAAGTCATTATAGGTTTAAGTGTATTTTATTAACACATAGCACCTTTGCGACAAAACTGTGACATCTGGGCAAATCACAACTTTTGAGATGTCACAGTTTTGTCGCAAAGGTGCGACATAGGAATAAGCAGAAACTAACAATATGAGTTGTAACTATTTTTACTCGAAATAAATCATTAATATTATTATACCGCGTCCGCGTCTCAAAAGTCTGGGAAAGATCGCCATTAGCGATAAGACCGCCTGTTAACTTTTAAAAGATATTAAGATATTGCTGCATGTGGTGTTCAATAAAGAATGTTGTATTGTTTTGTATTGTATTATAAATTATTCTAAAACAGGGGCCCTAGAAAGCCCTGGAGCCCTAGCTAAGATGCAAACGCTACATAGTTTTTTTTATAGATTAAAATGTATGGGATGGCAGTTGACGTTGTTTATCGCAACGCATGAGAATTTCAACCCATACATTTTGAGTGATAGAAATAAAATTATAAATGCGAAAGTTTGTGTGTGTATGTTTGTTAGTTTGATACTCCTTCACGTTGCAAATTAGAAATGGAGAGAGCTTACCCCGGATTAAAACAAAGGCCTTTCATCCCGAAATATTTAAAAAAATCCGTGGAAATAACGGTAATCGAAATCTACGCGGACGAAGTCGCGGGCGGAAGCTAGCTGAAAATAAAAGCTTTAATAGCGTTGTCATCTTGGCTAGGGCCCCAGGGCTTTCTACGATTTAAACCAACAATTTCTTCCAGAGTTTGCTTATGTGGTTGCATCTTTCACTTGAACTATTGCAGCAGCGGTACCTAGTCACTGGATTGTATTCTATTCGGAGTAAATAAAAAAACCTGTTGGCTGTTTTCAAAAATCTTAGACGGTCAATATAAACTTTCCAACTATATAATTTCGATACTACTACTACTATAACTAAAATCGAAAACTTTCTAAGGTTTTAAAAAACAAAAAACCGCCTTCAAAAACACAAACAGAAACACAAAGGCGGTTTTTGTTTTTTAACCCTTAAATTGGCAACGTATCTAATAATGCACATACCATAATGTTCACTTTTTTTATTTTTTGGTTACTATATTTTTTATGCTGATTTCAAATTAAATAGGGTTTGAATTCACAACTTTTTTTATTTTTGCCAATTTAAGGGTTAAAACACAATTTTTGGTGTAAGTAATGTAGTTGTTTTGGTACGAGTTGAGACCATTTCATGGCTACTTTCTTCTTGTATTTGTTAATCTGTTTTTTGTTATGCATGTCACGAATAAATGATTTTCTTTCTTTTATAAAGTGCTCACATACATACAATTTGTAGGTTGATACATGAGACAATGTTTGGTGTTAGTTTGAGAGCTTTCTCCGTGTTGCCGGAGCTCGCGAACAGATGAGGCTGCGGGCGTATCACTAGAGAGGTTAATGAGCCACATCTGTTCGCAAACTTTCACCAAATTGGAAGCAAATTAGGACCGCTTCAGTAATAAGATTCCAATACAAATTGGGTTAATTGTAGGGAACTAGGTAGGCATATTAAATTATTAATTCATCCGTTTTTATAATTCTTGGGCTTCTGTAGTCAAAGTAACCCTAAAGGCCACACAGGCACGTTATTATAGGTCGATAATATCGCATGCGTTAGTGCGATATCTGTTTTCAGTACATTTTGTATTAGGATGGTCATGTAGTTACACACTGCTGCGATAATAACGCCGCAATGGAAGTAGGACGTTGCGTTTCTCCGTCCTGCGATATTCCGATATGAGTTCTAGAATGTTTTGTATCAGGACGCAAACGACCGTACACACACCTGCGATAATAACGTTAGTACTTGTAGGACGTTTCGTAAGAAATATCGGACGATAAAAACGCAGCTGTGTGAAAGGAATCGGGACGCATTATCGCAATACCGCATGCGATATTATCGACCTATAATAACGTGCCTGTGTGGGGGAGCCTTTATAGTTTCGCTATGTCTATCTGTCCGACCTCGATCCGTCCGCTGTTTACCTTATTTAAATAATAAATAAATATCAGGGGACCATGTTACACCAATTGACTAAGCTCTAGGCTTGTAGTATGGGTACTAGACAACGATATAAATACTTATATAGAGAAATATATACTTATATACATAGAAAACATCCATGGAACCGGAAACAAACCGGGATTTGAACCCAGGACCGCTAGCTTCGTAGGCAGGGTCACTACCAACTAGGCCAGCGCGTCGTCGTCAATAGTGGGGGTATGTGAAAAACATTATTCGCTTCAAGAATCTGTTTACGAAATATTTATTAAGTTTTAAATTGGTAATTTTTAAGTATTTTTTAAGTAATCTAAATGGTAAGAAATTAACCCTTATGGTGAGACTTCGGTAAGTATCTGTCTGTATGTCACAGCAATTTTTCTGTGATACTATAGAAGCTATAAACTTATAATTTGGCAAACTTACTTGAGTAAAAAATTAAGTATGACATTAATTTTAAACATATTTGAAAAAGAGCCTAGAATGGGGGGTTGAAAAATGAAAGCGATTCGATTAAAGCAAACGGGATGTCATATGAAAGGGTTTAATCTGCACATTTCAAAACTATTTTATTTATAATTTTCCCTGATGTGCTTTTTGATTTATAGCCAAAAATAGAAGTATATGTATGGACATCAAAATTTGATAAATTCCTTACTATATTTATTTCATCATCATTATCATGGTCAGCCGATAGACGTCCACTGCTGGACATAGGCCTCCCCCAAGGCTCTCCACTCAGACCGGTTTTGTGCTTTTCGCGTCCACCGCGTTCCCGCGATCTTTACAAGGTCGTCACTCCATCTTAAAGAAAATTACTTATATTTTACGCGAAAAATAAATTTGGAAAAGTTAACAAAAAACTTTAAAAATCTGTATTACAATTTAGGCTAGTCAAAACCTTTAGAACAGTTTGGTTACCAAAAAAATTTTTCGTAACCAGCTTTAAATCTAATTTAATTCGGTAGGTGGTTACGAAATTTTGGTTACCAAACAGTACCAAAGGAGTCAAAATGGACGTTTTTTCGTTGAAATTAAAGTTCATAACAAAATGAGTATTTTCCTGAAGCTAATTATATTTCCTTATCCTAAAGGTATTTTATTTACTATAAAAACAAAATAGATGTTCTTTATGATTTATGAAATAAAAAATATAATTTATAACTGAATGTCAGTTTTAAAAATTATTTTAATAAAAAGTATGTACTTAATTTTAATGTCTTATTCGCTTTATTTATTTACATTTAAATTCAGTTATTTTAAAATGTATTTGCTCGGCTGCATGCAGGTTGAACACATTGAAATGATAACATACTGTCAACTAAGTTACCTATACTGTATTCTAGCAAATAAATAATTTTTAACATGTTAAGAATATACGTTACATTTGCGTTTTCCAACCATATTATCTTAAATACAGAACCCTCGGTACGCGAGTCCGACTCGCACTTGACCGTTTTTTTTTTATCTAACATCATAGAGTATTACTAGACGCATAAGGGGCGCGTCAGATATTTTGCGTATGAATTACCAGTTTAATGCGGGTACAGTGCGAATAGTGCGATAACTTTTAGAAGGTGCTTCGGTGGTGTACTTGTCTCTCATTCGCTCTCACACGCTCTTATTAAGAGCGAGTAAGAGAAATGCCTTCAAAGTTCTCACATGACGCGTATTCTTCTAGAACTCAATGCGAACATGTCGTCGGATTACGACGAGGGTCTGCGGAGGGCGAGGGAGGCGGGGAGCAGGTCCCTCGGCGAGGCGTGGGTGAAGTCCGACGACACGCGGCGGTACGCTGAACGGCTCACCAAGTTCTCTGACAACGTCGACACGAACGACGTTATCATGGTCCACGTGGTAAGTGCTACGGGATGTAGTGATCTCTCTTAATTTAAGAGCTTTGCTCTTGTCGGTGGAGTGATTTCCATTCTTCTCCTTGGCCTCTTTATACGATACGACATGCACCTTCTCCTTCATTTGGTCCATGTAGCTTCTTCTTGGTCTTCCTCTGCCTCTTCTGCCTTCAATCTTTCCCTCTTTATGTTTCGATGAGCATGTCGTGCCTCAATAAATGGCTAATAATCCCTTCTCTTCTGTTCTCTATAATCTCCAATAAGCTTCTTTTCTCCTTTACCCTCGCCAATACTTCTTGATTTGATACCATTTCCGTTCAATTAATTCCTTCCATCCTTCTGAAGCACCACATCTCAAACGCTTCCAGCCTCTCTCTGTGTAGTGATGTAGGGATGACATCGTTATTGGTCGGAAAGTGTTCGTAATTATATTTATCTTCGTAAACCAGTTTCCATCAACACCACATACCCTAGTATGCAAATTACCGGTTTTAACCAGTTATTTTCATACAAAAGCGTCTAGTAACCGATTAAATTTCATTCCCTGAACACCATCTTGATGAATCGCGTTCTCCTAGCGTGCGTTTCACTTAGCGCTTTTTGGGCCTGTGCACATGACTGCGAATTCGCATCGCATCGCAAATATCTGGGAATTTTCCTTAGAAATCCGTATAATCGCGGCGTCGCATCGCATCGCATCGCAGTTATGTGTACAGGCCCTTTGTCTCGTACAGTGAAACTTTGGTTATGACATGGGTGCCTTCAAGAAAAGAGCTTACATTTCCCTAATTGGCCGGCAACTTACCGAGAACTCTTCTTGAGTTGCTGATGGGGGCGGTGGTGATTGCACTGCAACTGCACCTTTTATAAAAGGTGTTCTGAAAACTATCGTCCTTATGGAGGCTTGTCTCAAAAGCATTATATTTATTATTAAATATTTTGAATGAAAAATTACTGTGAAAATAAGTAATCAAATTTTTACTAATGCTTAAAGAGCTTAAACATAGTATTTTCTCCGCCACAGCTAGTGCTACTTTGACGCGGTTACAACCAAAATGACGCCATTCTAACCACCAGTCTAAAGCGGGCGTAGCAAACACTGAACATATTCAGATTCAGATTCAGATTTTATTACTCAATATAACACAGTATAAATTACATGGCATGTCAAATTATATGCAGTTACATTGAGGTCGTCAGAAATAAAATTATATTATTATATTATTATTATTATATTTTTGTTATTTTCTCAGTAAATAATAATAAATTAATTAATTAAACTTGTATACCTTTAAAAAAACCTGTTGTCAATTATAGCTATTTTTAGCATAAGGAGGAAAAGACCTTTAAAACTCCTAAGGCGCACAACCCCCCATCCCCCCCAGAGAATCTGACTCCCGTGACATACCTTAAATCTACCTACCGAAACCAACCCTCAGCAGGGTCAAGCTCCTCCCAAACCAAAACCCTGAATCCACGGCTACTTCAGTATTCAGTACCTAGATAATATCTCATCTCATGTGGACAAACAATATTATACATTTTATATAGACATCCATATCATAACATAACTTCCTTATATTATGTTCAGGTGGGTTATTATGACATAGATTTGCAGTTCATATTTTCGGCGAGTGTAAAGGTAGCTATAGCTCTGTCTTTTTCGCTACGTCATGATAAGCCCCTCAGAAACGATAAGCAAATGGCCTATATTAAGAAACCTGGATCTGGGGCCCTAGACAAGATGCATTACGCCGAGTCGCTTTTCTGTTCGTTTCGTTTTTAAACCAATCGCGTCACTGCTAGATCACCTGACTTTTCGTATTACGTGATCTAGCAGTGACGCGATTGGTTTAAAAACGAAACGAACAGAAAAGCGACTCGGCGTAATGCATCTTGTCTAGGGCCCCTGTGGTTGTATTCTAATGTTAACATTAAAGTTTGCATGTTTAGAAGTGTCGGTCATCGATGTGACTGCATCTTGATGTTCTCATTAAAGAATCGGTGACCGATAATACTTTATGCAACTGATGCATAATCAGGGGCCTTAAAAAACGAGTGTGATATTATGAAACGAGCCTCAGCGACGAGTGTTTCAAGGCCTAATTATGTATAGTTGCATACACTACTTTATCTATCACACATATCATAAGTTTAGAATTATATACTTTCGTAACAGCAAAAAACCAACAAACTAATGACAACAATAATGGCGGCAATTCGATCCTCCATCAAGATGAATGTTTTTTTTTTAAACATAGGCAAACGAATGAAATCCCTATTCTCAAGTCACTGGAGATCAAAATGTCGTGCGGTTTATAAAATAAAAAAACCGAATTGGCGTCTCGAGTCGATAACTGTTTTAATATCTATAAATACCTACTAGAATAGAGACCCTCTTGAGTTTTGACAGCTGTTCCAAATTTAAACTCATATACTACAGTACAGTTACTATATTACAGTACAGTTCTCATAGTAAAATTGGTTATAATAATGCTGGTCATTTCCTACGGGTTTTCAACGCATAATACAGGACTTATTATGATATGCGTGTAGATAAACTACCATTTTAACATGTCCATTGATATTTAAAGAGTCCTAGTACATCATCGGAGGATACGCGGCGGGCGAACGCCGATGACTCAGGGAAATTCTCTGACGGCCTGCAAAGCTTCAGCAGCAAAATCAAGGGCGACGACGACGCAGAGACGTCGGAAACGACATTGGTGCGTACCACTACCAAAATACTTACCTATTGTGACCGGCCGTTACGAAGTCAATCCTGACATCTGTCATCGCAGTACAATGTACAACCTATTTTTGGTTTGGATAAGCTTTCCAGCACTTAAAATTACAGAGGACTATCTAACAGGCCTAAATCCGAAATTTAATCATTCATAATTTGTGTAATTGCTAAATTTTATCTTAGGAAAACATATCAAAACTTTTACGTGGTGATTTTTAATCGGTGATCAGGAGTGATCGGATTTCCCGGTGCAACACGGGGTGAATGACTCTGAAACGGATTTAATAAATATATCGAATATACACAAAATTTTCAGTAGGTATATGAATTTGTGCTATATATAACTATTAGATATCTATGCAAAATCATTACCAAATTAAACTGCGTGAGGTCATATTCTCTTAAGTGGTTATTATTATCTGTGGGCTAAGCTTTTTCTCAATTTACTTGTTATTGCCATGTCTAACCAAAAAATATGTATAGAGAATAATTTAATATATTATTATTAACTTCTGAGGAAACAGATTTACGACACCTGCTTCTTGTTTATCGAATTTCTAATCCTAAAAAACGAAGTGCAAGTAATGCCATTGTAATATAAAACATGTTTATAAAATTACTGACTGCTGAGTGTCTTGCGGCGTTACTTCTCTTTGAAAGCGCTGGTCGACCTTTGACGTGTAATCAAATCAATGTATTTTACCTTTTTTTTAAATCTTAATTGGTACTGGAATAAAACAGCTGTCTGGATTGACTTCTTAAGAGCTGGGTGCTATATCACGTTTGCAGGGCAATAGCCATGGAAATATAACAAGTATGGAAGCGTAACTGACGCCGAAAATCGGCCCCAGCGACTTAGTGCCGGCGAAGGGAACCAAATACTTACGTAGTGCCGATCCGTCTATCAGTCGACTTTTTGACGTAGTGTCAAACAGTTATTTAAAATTACAACAAAAATAATTCGATTTTAATGATTTGAATTGACAACAATTCATTATGTGCTAAGGTAGTAAAATAAAATACCGTTTCTAGATTTTACACTGCTGATTACAGTAAAAATATCTTTGGATTTTTTTATGCAGTAGTTTTTTTTTATATTTAGGAAAAACAGTAAAAAAAGTTGGATTGTGAATGTTAGGAATACACTTATAGTGCCCTTAGTCCTTTTATTTAAAAAAATATATATACAACTGTCACGTTCATTTTTTATCTGTCTGACGAATGAAACTCAAAGCAGAAGTAAACGCAAAATAGTTTATTTATTTTAATGGCGTCTACAAATTATGTACTTAATTAATTAAATTACGCAAAATAACAAATTTGTGAACGAACGGCAGCGAATGATTGACAAGTGAGTCACATGACATGACGACATGACAGTCAGGTCTGTATCTGTTTAAAGTTAAGTACTTTTTTTATTTTATGTCATGCTAAGATCACGACATCAGTATTCCTAACTTTGGATATACGGTCTTTTTAATGACTATTTCTTTAATAAATTAACGACGAATTTAAGTTAAATAAAGAAAAACTGAGAAATACGGGTAGTCTAATTTTTAACCAGCTAGTATAAACGCGCAAAATCAATAACGCTTTTTTTTTTGAAATGTTGTCAATTGATTACGGGATTTAAATAATGCTACAAAAATCGCAAGTTGCATTGTGAATTGGTGCAGGACCCACACAGATGCAAAACACACGTATAGATAATAGGTATACAAAGTATGCTCTACCATAGACAGACTACGTTACTTGATCTCTATTCTTGGTAAATATTGTGTCCTTGGTTTTATAAAATCATTAATAATCATATTTGACAAATCTGTTATTATGTATCTTCTCTTTTCAAGTTACCGAATCGAACATGTCAAAAAATACAGTTTTGTAAAATATGAATCTTACAAAGTATGGTTAAGTAGCAAACGGTCGGTGCCAAGAAATTATCTTCAAAGTACCTAATTATAGCATTATTATTTTATGCAGTAATATACTTTGATACTATTTTCCAAAACTGTAGAACTTCAACGTACTCAAATAAGTACCTCCTTCCTGTATCTGCATACTCTAACTATTGACAATGTCATTTCATGTATTAATTCAAAACTACATAACTATGTGCTCAATATTATTCTAATCGCGGTTTAATAATAATTTAAGACGTCTCACCCTACCCGATAATTTTCCTTAGATTGGCCTAACCAAGCAACGTCAATTGGACTAGCGGGGCACGCCTTCTTAGATCGAGTAGAGAACGCTATACATGACTAAAGTAAGGTCAACGAGACGAGATAAAGAATGTAAACAAGCACCTGTAGAGTTCAAAACATTTTATTTTGAAATCGTGTCACTTCGAACGCAATCCTAACTGGAATGAACTTCACAAAATAGCGGCCAAAACGTTGACAACTTCATCGAATCACGCAACGAAAGCCGTCATTGACCAACTAAAGATATTATAGCGTACGAGAAATAAAGACAGATATAATAATCGCTCGCTATCGCAATATAACTCAGTAACTAACGGTCAGTTTGTTTACATTATCTATTTCGTCTCATTGCCAGTACTTTATACGTAAGTAATAAGCAGGGTTCGGATTTATAATAGCACAGTAAGAATAAAGCGAGCTATGGAGTCGAAATTCATATTAAAAGTCGCTTCAGACTCATACTCAACCATTTATATCATTCCATAGTTTATTCATATCATTAACAAATAAAGTATGTGTGAGATTTTCATACTTTAGTATGGCTATTTCGTAGCCTAGGTTCCTCGCCAGGGAATGCTTTTAGTGAAATCTGATAATGCATACCCCAAGCATCGATTCAGGACTTCCAGAGTGCCTAGGATACCCAACTGATTGAATCTGCGGTAAACGCGGAAATTATGCATGTTCAGATAAACATTTAAAATGGCAATAAAATGTAAGGAAATCCAAATGCTGACCCAAACTCTCGCTGTGGTGTAACCTGATTTTGCGAAAATTTAGGTATCTTAAAAACTTTTGACCTCCTCTATTGATCCTCGGAGTATCACTCAAAACAACCCCTAGCAAGGTACCAAGGCATCGAAATACCCTCGTTTGTATGAAAAACGCACTCCGACCCGTTATTTTTGTCCCTGAGTGTATAAATTGCTTGTTATAGTTTTAACATAATCCGATGAAATGCATTATTTTTATGGCTACACGCTTAATCTTTATTGACATTGAAATACCTACATATGAACGTGATCGTAATACTTTTATTGAAGAGAAGCAATATTTTATTTCAATTCATTAATTATCCGGTAATTCAATAGAAAAAATTAAAACGATAGCTTTTTTATTTATATTAGCAATGAAATAATAATTGTCGAATACAATAAATAATTGAGTATGAGTATGAATACTTATGAAGCGAGATAAAATTTTAATGTCGACTCCATAGCTCGCTTTAGTCTTACCGTGCTATGAAAACTCCGAACTCCGTAGTAAGTATATCCTATAGCGGCAAATACCTACGCTACGTCATCAGATAATGAAACTACATGTGATGAAAAAAATGGTTTGTAAATTGTTTGTCTATATTTAAGCCTTCTACAAACCTCGTCGAGAGCACGTGGAAGTTTCCTGCGATACTCTCGAAGGTGGACAGTAACGAAAACTTAGCGGTGATGGCGATCGCACCCACGGTAATAAACACGTTTGCAATTCGATTAGTTTTTAATATTTACCAAATATTATTTTGTCAATTTTTTTAATCCACAAGTCAAAATTATACTGTAGTCACAAGTCTTATCTAAACTGTAGTATTCTTAATTTAAGACGTCTCACCCGTTTAGTTAATATTCCATACATTGGCCTAACCGTGTGACGTCAATTTGACTGGCGTGACATAAGCCGTCGTGGGTCTGGAATAGGTGCTATAAGTAATCAGTATTGGGCAGCTGACGGATGCAATATACGTCAAAATAATGTCAAAAGATATCCATAATATGGATATGACTACGAATAGCCATTTACGAATTATATTTTCATTTAAATATCGAAGGAAACACACAAGTCACAACTTAACAGATCAATATAACACTCAAGGCTAAAACGTAATAGATATAAACCCTTTGTATTCTCAGGAGGTGACAGTTTCCAGTACTTCCTTAATATACAGAACTTCAATTATATTCTCATATATAAATATTACTCGAAATTTTAATAAGTCTTATCCATCATATACTGTCGTCACCATATTGCATCCGTCCGCTGCCCTTTAGTAATCAGTGTTCAATTTATCCTGAAATAGCCATACGTCATCAGATACCATATCTTCGGATGAAAAAATCGTTAACTCGATGAAACGTTTGTCAATATTTAAGGCGACAACCCGCGACGCGCGCAAGTTTGGCGACTATGTCGACAAAACGTGGAAGTTCGCTGAGCAATTCTCTAAATACGCCGGCGGAGAGAAGTTAATGATGGAGAACACACCTTTAGTGAGTTCCAAGGTACTAAATACGATTGCAATACGATTTGTTTTTATTATTCACTAGATTACAGAGTTGGGTGCAATTTAAATTATTTCTTATCTAGATGATTATCTTGAATAATGTCATTTGAAAATAATTTATTCGAAGATAACGTCAATAAGGGTACGTATTGCAATGTCTAAAATTAAAAAAACTAACGTTAAATAACCTACGTTCAAAATACCTAAAATCTAACTACCTAATGGTGTTTTGACTTAAATTCAAAATATCGAAAGTTTAAAAGGGTGCCAATCATAATGTCTAAAATTAAAAACACTAACGTAAATTTACCTACGTCCAAAAGCACTAAAGTCAAAATACCTAATGATAAAATACCAAAAGCTGTAAAAAATCTTAAAATGCATAATGGTCATTGGTTACGTATCAGAACGCCTAAAATTAATAAGCCTAATGTATCATAATCCCTAAAAGTTCTGATACGCACCCGGTCATAATGGGTACGTATTGCAATGTCTAAAAGCAATTTTTTCAGGACGTAAAAAAAAATAACCTCGAAAACTAAGGCGGGAGCGTCGCTTCGCTTCGCTCCCACCTTAGCCTTCTAACCTAACCTATCCGAGTCGCTTCTGCCAAGACCCATCTTACTCGCTCGCTACGCTCGCTCGCTTGCAAAATGCATGGGTACCTACCTATAATAAAATAATTATTTAATTCAGTATTGCCGTGTTTTGGTCACAATTGAACCTAACACGCTCCTCCTCGCTTCGCTCGTTGTTAGCAGCTCTCAGATTTATCATTTGTCAAATATTTCACCATAAGCGAGCGAGCGAAGCGAGCGAGTAAGATGGGTCTCGGCAGGTCGACTCGGATAGGTTAGGTTAGAAGGCTAAGGTGGGAGCGAAGCGAAGCGACGCTCCCGCCTTAGTCTTCGAGGTTATTTTTTTTTCCGTCCTGTAAAACTTGCTTGCATGTATAGCATCATAATATTACGTGAAGTCATTTTTAACAAATAGCTCGCAAATGAATCATTTTAGGTATTTTGACCATTGGGTATTTCAAATGTTGGTGTATCAAATTTAGGTGACATAGCTTTTGGTATTTTAAACATTACATATTTAGTCCAAAAGGTTTTTTAAAATTAGGTAATTCGTAAGTAGGTGTTACTTGCTTAGGTATTTACAATCATTAGGTATTTAGATTTTAGGTATTTTGAACGTAGGTTATTTAACGTTAGTTTTTTTAATTTTAGACATTGCAATACGTACCCGTCAATGATCAAATAACGTGTTATTAACGCTTTTATTTCAATAAATTATCTAGATGAAGATAACAAACCTCGTTTGTTATTGAACTAAGCTTAGACAAATTAATTGCTCATAAAATCGTGATGTTTCTAAAAAACATATTTCTGCGGATGAACAGACGGACGGACATAGCGAAACTGAAGGGTTCCTAGTTAGACTGCGGAACCCTAAAAAGGTCACATATATTTATTCATTACTTTTGTTGTATTCATTATCTTAGGCCTAATTGTGCAAAGTGTGGTAATAGAATTATCGACAAGTTTTAAAAGTTGTTGGTAATTCTTTAGCTCTGCCTACCCCACTTTGGGAATGAAGGCGTGAGTTTATGTATGTATGTATGTACTTTTGTTGTATATTATTTTCATTGTGTCCGAGAAATTGTAGCTACATGACTGTACTACTAACATTCATATTTTAATTAAAAACCCAACTAATTTATCTAGATAAGAAAACAGATAGAGGATGTGTTATTTTTATAATAGTGATTATTATTTCAGTAGCTTAGTTTTATTTTAATTTGAGTAGCTTAGTTTTATTTTAATTTAAATAAGTTTAGTTTTAACGTTTAATTGTAGTACCTATAATATATTAAAATAATTAATATTTATTAGATTAATTATTATTTTATAGATAAATTAAAAATAGAAAATTACTGACTAATTGTTTATTTCAAATAACGAATGATTTAGTTACCTATCTTCTCGGTTATTCGTCAAAAGATAAATTTTGCCCAACTCTGCTAGATTATGTACAAGTATCATTTTGTCGAATTTATTAAATTATGTATATTATAGTCATAAATCCCACCAAAACATAAATGTAAAAAAGGTATCCAAGTTCTCTACAACGAGACGTAGTGGTATCTGAAAAGTTGCCAAGTTTGACACTAGATTCAACATTTATTTATTCAATTGCATTATTCTATTTAGATAAGTTGTGTCTGAAAAAGCATTATACCAGCCTCGACCGGGAAGGGCGGTAGCTGGACTCTTATATAGCGCGGTATTTGAGTCTCGACCGCGCTAACTAATACTCGTCCCGCAACAGCCTTTCTTCCAGACTCTGCAGTAATGTACTATATATGCCTCAGCGAAAACGGGATTGCTAAATTCGTATTTTACCAGGCCTAGCCAAGGTTTGGCTCGCTAACTTCCTCAATACCCTGCTTCCGGGCCTAGGCAATAATAAATTACTAATGACGACGCGCTGGCCTAGTTGGTAGTGACCCTGCCTACGAAACTAGCGGTCATAGTTTCAAATCCCGGTAAGGGCAGATATTTGTGTGATGAGCGCGAATATTTGTTCCTGTCATGGATGTTTAATATGTATTTTAAGTATAGTGGGCCCATAGTACAAGCCTAGAGCTTAGTTTGGGACAAGGTCAATTGAAGGGTCCACGGAAAGAACATGTCTAGTCACATTAGTAACTTTTTGAGATATCGCGATTTGAAAGTTAGGAACCATGTCATTTTGTACGTAATTTTCGTGTAGAGGTTTTTTTAAGAGTGAAAAGATACTAGTTATATGAAGATTTAT